>JAOTAY010000008.1:27146480-27159746 GCA_025629805.1 Erythroxylum baracoense | reverse complement strand
GAAATAAAATCATACTAACATTGTAATAAATAATTAAACTTCCAAAAATAATTTTATCATGACCCCAAAATTATTCTAAGGCAAAAATTCAAATTCCATGCTTATTCCATAAACTATTATGCTTAATTCAGCGAAAAATTTCGGGGGCCAACATTTTGTTACACCAAGAGAGAGTCTAACCAAAATATTAGTAATGTTTGACAACCATTCAGCAACAGAATGAGCACTCTCTGCAATGATCATATGACTTTTGCTCTAACTAATGTCCAGTATAGATATCTTTCTAAAGGCTTGAATGGAGGCCATTAATAAGGTTGTAGATTTATCATGTGCCTTTAAAAACATAACCAAGTCATTTGTAAAGAATAGGGAAATATAAATTAGGGACTAAAATTGATATTATTTTTTATCAGCTTTATGAGAGCTTTCATATAGAATATGAAAATATAAGAAGAGATGGGATCTCCTAATCTCAATTCCGTTCCTCCCCTTACAAAAGGGTTTGGTTATACATTGATTGAAACACTAAAAGATATGGTTATTATACAAAGTCAAATCCAATTCTTAAACTTCTTAGGAAAGCTAAAGATTTCCAATAGCTGGAGGATGAAATCCTAACTTATTATATCATAATCCTTTTATAAATCAATCATTATTGTATGATTTTAGGATATTCCTTATTAAGTACCCTTTATGTATTATAATCTCATTATCACCAATCACTCTTCCTTATAAAAAGCACAATGAGTATTATTGATTATAGGTTTCAAGAAACTTTTCATTCCTGGTGCTAAAATTTTAGAGATAATTTTATACAAAAAGTTGTAAAAAGAAATTATCCTAAACTGATTAAGAGACCTTGGATTAGAAACTTTGGGAATTAGATATAAGAAATTTTTATTAATTTCCTTCAAGATATTACCTTTATTAAAGAATTTTTTATTATATTAATTACCAAGGTCATAATGAGAGGTCAATCTTTTTAATAGAAACATACATTAAGACCATTAGGGACCGAGGTTTTATTAAGTCTTATCTAAAAACTGCTTTCTATGTATTGTGTATTGTAAGGGCCATTTAAAACCTATAGCTCTTCTTCTAAGAAGTGGTTGTATATATAGAAACTTAATAGTTTTACTATTGATTTACTAATGATGTGAAGAAAGAAGTTGCCTCCTTTTAAAGATCATTTTGAGATGATACCAAGATACCATCATTGTTGATTATTGAGCTTATCCTATAATAATTCCTTCTTTCTAACACTAAGTAATACAAGAAACTAGAATTCTTGTCACGTCTTTAATTCATTGTAGTTTATATTTTTATTTAATCAAAGAATTAAGATTTTCATTGCATTCATATAGTCCTTTAGATCTTCCTTCTGGTTATTAATTAAAGAAATATCATCATATTGTTTGTACATCTCCTCTAGAATTTTAATTAGAATGTCCATTATAATTGAAACATTCTCTAATTTATTAATACTTCCTCTCCTTAACTTTAACACCTTGAGCTCTTCCTTAATTAGATTTAATTTCCTTACATAAAAATTGTGTTATGTCATTGAATTCTATGAGAAAGACCCCTTTTGAATTCCTTTGATAACCTTCCTCTTCAACTAAGTAGTTATTGAATTTGAAAGGAAATTGATTCTTCAACTTCACAAATATATTTTATGTTCTGATTAAAAAGTGATCTGAGAAAAATGGGTTTAAAAGGTGAGCTTTGCTTTTAGGGAATCTTGATAACCATTCTCCATTTATAAGTGCACTATTAAGCTTCTTACCTATATTACTATCTTGTATTTTGCTTATTGCTCAAAGTAACCGAGAACCTTTCAAATTTCTAATCAGTAAGATTAATCTTCTCAACATAATCATAAAGTTCTGTTGTGGAGTTCTTCGGATATACATTCCCTTTAGCTACTAACACAAAAGGATACTATTAAAATCCTTCCACATTAACTAAGGGTCTAGAATTAGTTTATTTAGATATTAAAGTTCACTCCATAACATATTCCTTAAGAAGAAAAACTTGAACTGTAGACAAAAGAGACTAAAACTTTTGTACTTTCTTGGACCAAAAAAAGCCTTTAAATGTAATAATTAATTAGTGTATTATAGTATTTTAACATTAACTAGGATATTGTCAAAGAAACTATAACACAACCATAATGGTGATATTGATGATTAAATAGATAGGTCAATCTAGCACCTAAAAGCATCTAACTAGTAAATCTTTCTTGATTTAGCTTTGTCTCTAGAATACCCACTAAAGCAAGTTTATTCTTTGAAATAAATTCTTTATACATCTATTGTTTAGGGGGACAATTAATACCCTTGGATTATTTGAGACTGTAGACATAGTAGGGAATTTTTTAGTTTAGATCCTTCATAACTATTCTTTTTTCCTAACTTTCTTCTGTTGTCTACTTTAAAGTCATCAATTTTCTTATTGTTGTTTACCATCACTATCAAAAAGGAAGAATTGTGTTATTTTTGGCTATCCTCTCCTTCCTTAGTCCTTAGCCTCCTGTTCCCTTACTTCATTTCCTATATATTCTTCTTGACCTTTCTAAACATCCTTTATAATTTCATCAACATTTACTTCCCTAAAGTCCCCTACCTTGCGAACCATTTATGCTAGATTCAATTTTTTGTCATTGACTTCTTCATCAACTTGTTTATCTAAGCCTGTTACGTATTTGAAATCACCATTGCAAACCTCCTTTTAGTTTCTTTTATTACTTCAGTTATTCTTTTAGACTAGGTTTCCATTAATATACAACATAAACTAAATAGTCGAAGAGTGCCTTCTTTGAGATGTTGTTTCATGCATGCTAATTGGTCTCCTAATATAACTTACTAGCATGTTCAGCCTTTTGGTCGACTAATAGTTAAGGGTACTATATGTATGTTGATATATGTTAGAACATTAGCTTATTTAATATTCTTCTAACAGATTCTAGGTTTCAAAAAATACAAGAAAAGAGGGTAGTTTTGAATATACATTGACCAGCACCCAGGATCTCCTTAGCTTCATTATTGGTGACAAACTTAAACAAGCCATTATTTCCCTTTAATGCCTCCTTTAAAACAAATCCTTTCCACTATGTCATTGCCCAATTATTAACTATTGAGAAAGGAGGACGTTTTCCCAAAGAAAAAGAAGCCCACAAGGGTTAAAGCCTAGCTTCTTACACCATCCATTAGAACGTATATTTCTAGTGAAACAGTGGCTCGCCTTTCGATCATTAAAGGGGGATAACACCTTAGAGACAATTTAGAACTTTTCAAGTTTTATTTTTTAACATCTACTAAATAGGTTATATGTAAATGGTTGCAAGGAAACATTCAAAACCAACATGTTAACATTGTTTAAGGAAAATTTTATTTAAAATTTTGAACTTTATTTCTTCTTATAATATTAATTAGGACTTCTAAAAATAATAATAATTTGTTTGAAAATTTAATTTATTTTAAAAGTAATTTGTCATTAACTCTACAGTTAATGGTATTAACATGACCCATCACGTATATAAGTAAGACCTTTGGACAAATCAACATTTATATGGTAAACAATATCACATATTAATACTTTATAGAAATAAAAAGGACTTAATAGAATAACCATAAATTTTTACCCAAAACGTAAAAGGCCTTCTCTTTTGTTGCTTTGCAAGACCTAAAAGCCTTATTCTTCAAATTAAAGTACACATTTTCACTTGAAGTTTATTAACATACTCTGAATCCACTTTCCTTGTCGAGTCCCTAATTTTCATAATGAACTCACAATATGTTCGAATACTATTATCCAACACTACTACATTAGATAGGTTTATAAGATTGACAAAATGTTGCTTCTAAGTATCGGACTTTCATTTTGAATTGCAAATTCAATGGATGAATTATAACAAATATCTTGTCAGTTTCAATATGTGTAATACTTTTGATCTTTCCCCATAAGAAAGTTATCAATCCTTCAACTTGTACCAGTCGAATAAGTTTTTTGGTACCATTATTATCAACAAACTTATCTTGAATGGTTGTTATACTCAATGCGTTAAACACAAAAATCTTCGCTAGTACTTTATTGTTTATTACTTCAAACATAAGATTAAGGTTAGGGATACTAACTGGAAGAGAAAACTTACAGAGGACAAGAGGGATGAGTTTATTGCAATCCTTACAAGCAATGTGACCCTAGCTTTAAAGGAACTTGAAGGATGATGTACAGTCATTAAGTTTGTGAGACATGGCAAAGACAATTGCCATCCCTCCACACTGAAAGTATGTAACTTACAAAAAAAGGCAACTAATTCACTTTCATGGCGGAGTTTAAAAGGAAACAATTTGCTAATACAAAACAAATTTGAAGTTTGAATAATGTTTTGGATTACAAATTTGGCTATAGCTTTCTTAAAGTGGACTCCCCCGTCATTGCAATCTATATATTTGTTCTCTTTGTGACGTCCTACCACAAGATAAAACATGGTCAAGTCTTTAGATAGTGACCTTTTAAATTGGTTTTAGATTAAAAAATTATAGTTATTTTATTAGTTTTATTTTATTTTAAAATAAATATTGGCATGTAATATTGATTATTATAAAGATGTTAACTTATCAAAAGATCTTATTTTCATGACAGACCATGTCAGCGTTATTAATTATAGGGTTAATAGTGAACTAGTTTTTATAAAAAAGTAAAAATTCAAGTATTTTATTACTAATTTTAATAGTTTTGAATAATATCGCATAATCAAATAAAGTTCAATATTTAAATATAATTTATCTTTTTTAATGAAAATCGATCTAGTATTATTTTGAATATAGATAATACAAAGGTTCAAAATCCATAAAGGAAAATTAAGGACCAAGAAATATGAAAGGAAACAGATTTCCTTTAAGATGCCAAGGGAAAGTAACAAAAAAAAGTATGTTCATCAAATCTTGAACATTAGTGATAACTTTACCGTAATTAGTTAAACATCTTCTTCAGATAATAATATTAAAAAGACTACAGACGAATCACTTTCCAAAATAATGTCCTCAAATTTTATTTTAATAGTGTTGAGATTTTTCTCCATAATTGTTGAAATTGTATAGTTGTAAATATATTCTTAGACTCCTAATTATAGCTGTAGGATTAATTGTTGAGATTTCCCTCATTATTGTACATTATAACTAGTACGTTTCTAAAAAAATAACAATGAATAGATTTATTTTTCCCTCTTTTTCTTCTCATCTTTCAAGTTGGTATCAGAGCCTACAAAACCTTTTTAAAGATGAGTGAAAAATCTGTTCCTATTATTATTTAATTTGAAGAAACTTTTAATGAAGTCATCGTTCTTTCTGAGTAAAATTATGATGATTGGTCGCAACTGATGGAGAAGCATATTGTTGAAAGGGAAAAACTCTTTTATATCTGTGGAAAAACAAAGCCACTTACAAAATCCGACGACGTGTATGAGAAGTGGAATGTTGAAAATCAAAAAGTTAAAAGATGGTTGCTGATGTTTATGAGTCCAGAGATTATGAAGTGATACTTACGATTACCCACAGCCTATGAAATTTGGAGTGCACCAACAAAAGCCTTCTATGATGAAAGTGATAAAGTGTAGTTTTTTGCTCTGAACCAAAATGCATTCACTTCAAAAAAAAGTGGAAGACTAGCCTTTGAATACTATGGAGAGTAACTGAAGTCTTTCAAGAACTAGATCACCTAGAAAAAATTATCATGAATGATGGTGAAGATGTTGAAGCACATCGAAATTTGATTGAACGACTAAGGGTGCATATATTCCTAGCAGGTTTATATACTGTTTTTGACAAGTTCATGGAGAAATTCTAAGGAAGGAATCAATTTCAACTATAAAAGATTGTTATGCATTAATTTGGAAAGAGATAGTAAATCTTGAAATGTTAAAAGGAGAATCTAAAAACCTTAAAGTTGTTGCTATGGTGGTTGGAAATAAATCAAAGATAATCATTGGTGTCTAAAAGTCTACATACAAATGCACTCACTGCAACCAAACTAGACATGCTAAAGATTGCTACTATGAACTTATAGGATATCTAGATGAAGTAAATGACACGTTAGTATAGAAATATGTAAAATACACAACAAGGGAGGGGGGTTGAATTGTGTATCCTTTTCGCAAATACAAATTCTTTAATTTTTCTTGATAAGAACTTCTCTAACTTGTTAAAAGAATATCACAAAAATTGTTATGAGATAAATCACAAATAACTTCTATGTATTTGTTTAAGAATAAAATATACTAAGTTGAGAGATAGAAGATAGACACTGCGATTTTATACTGGTTCACCCCAAACCGTGGGCTACGTCTAGTCCTCAAAATTTGTCTGAATATTCACTATACTTCAACAAATTATAAGTATTCTTTCTTTCTTCTTGAGCCTCTTCAGGTCTCGTACACCAAGTATTCTTTTTCGGTATCTTAGCCTCTCTAGGCTCTTAGCCTTTTCTTTCTCTCACTAGAAGGATATCGTGAGCTATTGTTACAGTAGTCTAGCTCTTCCAGTATCGCACTACAGAATTTTTAACTATACACTTGAATGCTCAAAAAGTTATAGAATCAAAGATCTCTCTCAAAAAGTTATTTAGTCTTCGACTACGACCAGTATTTATAGGTTAAGTCTCCAACCGTTTCTTGATTCTTGATAACCGCTTCTTGATTCTTAATAACAGCTTCTTGATTCTTGAAAACTGCTATTTAGTTGAGTTCTGTAACTAACTCCAACTAACTAACTACTCGACGTAGTCGCTTATCTTCTACTTTGTATCATCTGTGTTTCGACTTCTTCTGTCTTTTACTTCTTCTGTGTCTACTTCTTCTGTGTTTCATTTCTTCTGTGTTTCGACTTTTTCTGTGTTTTATTTCTTTTATGATTCGATTTCTTCTGTGTCTACTTCTTCTGTGTTTTGTTTCTTCTGTGTTTCGACTTCTTCTGTGTCTACTTCTTCTGTGTTTCGTTTCTTCTGTGTTTCGACTTCTTCTGTGTTTTATTTCTTCTGTGTTTCGATTTCTTCTGGGTCTACTTCTTCTGTGTTTCATTTCTTCTATGTTTTGACTTCTTCTGTGTTTCGTTTCTTTTGTGTTTCGACTTCTTCTGTGTTTCGTTTCTTCTGTGTTTCGACTTCTTCTGTGTCTACTTCTTCTGTGTTTCGACTTCTTCTATGTTTTGTTTCTTCTATGTTTCGACTTCTTCTGTGTCTTCTTCTTCTCTGTTTTGTTTCTTCTGTGTTTCATTTCTTCTGTGTTTAGACTTCTTCTGTGTTTTGTTTCTTCTGTGTTTTGACTTCTATGTTTACTTCTTCTGCATTTCCACTTCTTTTTTGTTCACTTAACACACTTCATCAAACTAGTTCATTTATTTCTAACATTATTACTATTTGATTGTCATCAAAACTAATTATCGTAAATCCCTCCTGACTTAACGCTAGATTCATAGGACTATAATCGAGCTCCTCGAAAGAAGAATTTCAAGAAAACTCCAATTGATGTTGTTGTTGAGACCAAAATCAATGGTAATGATGTTAAGAAGACTTCTGAATTAGTAGCAACTATAAATAATGGTGGTAAGACTTCCAATGTTTCTATACCTATTTTCTGATAGCATATGGATAATTGATACTGGTGCTACAAACCATATGACCTTTGATTCTAGATAGGTTATTAAACTCACAGAGTCCTCACAAAAATTTATTTATACTACCAATGGTGATAAAACCCCAATTGTTAAGGAAGGGTCTTTCACTCGAACTAATAGCCTAAATTTGGAATCTATTTTGGATGTTCCATCTTTGGATTATAACCTCTTGTCTGTTTCTTAAATGACAATAACCTTATCTTGCATTGTAATCTTTTGATCTAACTTTTGTCTCTTTAAGGACATCCAAACTATACAGATGATTGGTTGTGGTATTAGGAAGGGAAAGTTGTATTATCTAGATCTAATATCAAGGATTTTAAACAAGTTACATCAAGTTTTTATTGTGAATGTGTTCAAAATGGAGAAAAATAAAGCTAAACTCTTGCTATGGCATTGACATTTGGGGTATGCATCTTTTGAGTATCTCAAAAAATTAATGTCTCTAGTTTCCACTGTGATGTTTTTAAACTTGCAAAATGTCATCAAAATTTGTTTCCATCACTGTTGAATAAGTCCTTTGCCCTTTATGGTTATTAATTCTAATATATAGGGTCCATCCAAAATCCTAACTTTGGGTGAATCTTGTTGGTTTGTTACTTTTATTGATGATTATACGAGGATGACATAGTTGTGGTTAATGAAATCCAGTGAAGTGAATTTATTATTCTAGAAATTCCATAAGATCACTTAAACTTAGTACGATGCATAGATTAAAGTTTTTTGTAGTGATAATGGTGGAGAATATCAAAGCTTTGAATTGAAACATTATTTGCAAGAATAAGGTATTATTAATCAAAATACTTACGTGGATACACCCCAAAAGAATGTGGCATTTGAAAGTAAAAATGAACATTTACTAGAAGTTGTTTATACCTCAATAATTCAAGCACTATGTCGTTAAATTATTGGGGAGAAGCTCTTTCTTGCATTACATATTTGATTAATCAAACTCTCTCCTACTCTATTGAATTTCAAACACCATTTCAAGTCCTCATTAATGCTATAGCTACTCCTTTAGTACCAAATTTGTCTCTTCATGTCTTTGGATGTGTAGCATTCGTGTATATTAATAAACATCAATGCAACAAGTTAGCTCTGCGAGCACTACAATATGTTTTTCTTAGGTATGTGACAAACCAGAAGAGGTACCGGTGTTATCATCCTCAAACTAAACGTATAGTCATCGTAATGAATATAGTCTTTCATGAAGATAAAATGTATTTCTCTAAGTCTAAACTTCAAGGGGAGTGCCAAAAGAAAATTTAGACTCCTAATTATGAACTTCAGAGGGAGTGTGAAGTTGATTGTCATTTTTCAAATGGTAATGATGTTATTGATGGTGCTAATAATCAATTAGATCATGAAAAGGGGCAAGAAGGGGCTATTGAACTAGAGGATTTTAAACAAGAAAGGAATACCAAAGAAGAGGATGTTGGTCCATCAGAAGTTAAGATTCTCACTAATATACCACACCAATAGTTTACTAAGCGTTTTCCTATTTATGATCTTGAGGCACCCAGAAAATAACTACCAGAGTGTCTTACTAGAGGTATTCCTAAGCCTACATATGAACTTGAAATTTCAAGTAGAGTTAAATATCCTATGAGTCATTATATGTCACAAAATAATATGTTAGAATCAAATAAGGCTTTTGTAAATAAATTATCTATTGTAGCTATTCCTAATCGTATGTAGGAAGCTCTAGATGTTTCAAGGTGGAGAGCTGCAATGAATGAGGAAATGAACTCTTAAAAGAAAACAAAACTTGGAAGATTGTTGAATGCTCACCATGAAAGAAGCTAGTCCAGTGTCGATGGGTTTACATTATAAAGTATAATGTAGATGGCACAGTTGAAAGGTTCAAAGCAAGATTTTTAGCAAAAGGGTATTATCTAAACCTATGGGATGATACGCAGAGACATTTATTCCTGTAACTAAAATCAATATTGTTATTGTCCCTAGTTGCAAACTTATATTGGCCTTTGCAATAATTTGATGTAAAGAATGTTTTTTTCTACATGGATACTTGTCTGAAGAATCTAAATGGACCTTCCACCAGGTTGTATCGTAGTAAAAGGGTAGACTAAAAAGGTTTGTAGATTCAAGAATTCATTATACGGGATGAAGTAGTCTCCAAGAGCATAGTTCAAAAGGTTCAAAAGGTCTATGATATCTTTTGGATATCATCAAAGTAATTCTAACCACACTTTATTCTTGAAAAGAATGTAATGTAAAACCACTGCTCTTATTGTATATATGGATGACATGGTGGTAGTAGGAGATGATCCAGAAGAGAGGAAGACACTATAAGAATACTTTTTTAGAGAATTTGAAATGAAAGGTCTTGGTTGTTTGAAATATTTTCTTAGTATTGAAGTTTTCAGATCGAAGAAAGGAATTTATTTATCCCAAAGAAAATATGCATTAGACTTATTATAAGAAAATGATATGTCAACATGTCAACCAGCTAATACACCAGTTGAAGAAGGCTTGAAATTATGTGTGGAAGCAGGCCAAATATTAGTTGATAAAGGTAGATACCAAAGGCTTATAGGAAGGTTAATGTACTTGGCTCATGCAAAACCTGACCTTGCTTATGCTTTGAGTATTCTTAGTCAATTTATATATAATCATGGAGAACAACATATGAGGGCAGTTATGAGAATTTTGAGGTATCTAAAATCTACTTTAGGTAAAGGAATTTTGTTTACTAAAATTAAAAATTGGCACAGTATGGATATGAATACAAATGTGGATTGGGCTAGATCAATATAAGATAGACGATAAGCTTCTGGCTACTTCACATTTGTGGGTAGTAACCTATTTATATAGAGAAGTAAACAACAAAATGTGGTTGCTCACTTAAAGGAGTAAGCTGAATTCAAAGGTATAACACTTGATCTCTACGAAGTTTTATGGCTCGAACTACTTTTATAGGATTTAAGATATCCACTAAAGCAACCAATTGGTTTATATTGTGACAACAAAACTACTTGTGATATAGCTCACAATCTTGTCCAACATGATCAAACAAAAATTGTTGATAGGTTCTTCATTAAGGAGAAGTTAGATGATAAAATTACGGAGTTACCTGCAATTCGTTCTGAGGATCAATTGACTGATATTCTTACCAAAGCAGTTTCAAATAATGTGTTCTCAAAATTTCTTGGCAAGTTGGGCATGCATGACACCAAGTACCAACTTGAGGGGGAAGTGTTGATATTTTTTTCCCATAATTATTATGATTGTATAGATATAAATATATTTTTAAACTCCTAACTATAGATGTAGGATTAATTTTTTGGGATTTCTTCCCTTATTATACATTATAACTGGTACGTTTTCGATAAAGTAACGATGAATAGATTTATTTTTCCTTCTTCTTTGCATCTTTCAACCCTTTTGATTACTAATGCTTCCACTAAGTGCAGTGAAACAACAAATCTAATAGGGCATGTTTACCAAAAATGAGGTTACCTTATGAGTTTTGAAAAGCAACATGAATACTAGAAGCTCTTCATTTCTTATCCCAAGCACCATTTGCATTAATTTTAGTGATACCAAAAGGAGGTTTAGACTTTAATTAATTTTACGAGATGTACAATAGATGGAGAAATGGTTGCAATAAAGTTGGCTCACTCACAAGATTATAAATGATTACGTGCCTTCACTACAACAAATGTATGTTTTGATTATGTTTTAATGAGGGACGATTACAAAATTGTAGCCAAAAGGACCCTTTTAGTGACGATTTATATATTCATCACAATAAGTAAAATATTTCACAATGGTATAGAAAACCGTCGATAAAAGAACATATTTTACGATGATTATAGAAAATCTTCGCAGTAATAACAAGTTTTTACAACGATTATAGAATTTTGTCGCCAATGTGACAACTTTTGTGACAAATAAGAATATCATTGCAAGTTGTTGTGGAAAATCAATATATTTGGCATCGATTGCCCTGAAGCGTTGCAAATAGTGTCAACAAATAGGGACTGAAAAAGTTTTTCCTCACCAATAATTTGTCATTTTATGATGATTATGAAAATCATCGCATAAAGTTCTGATAAACAATATATTTTGCCACGATTGTTGAGAAGCGTCGTAAAAGGTGGGACCTTTTATGATGATTTTGACAATTTGTCACCAGTATGTTAACATTTGACGACAATTGTGTAAGTTGTTGCTAGATGTTGAGAATTTGGCCATAAATGTATATTTCATCGCTAAAAGTTGATTTTAAATATTTTTATAATTTGTTAGCGAATTTCGACGAATTTTTGTATGCGATAGTATTCTTAAAATTAATAATATTTGGAAGATAGTTTGTTAATGCTAAGTGTACTTAATAATCCTAGTTAAGATTAATTCTAATTGACATTTATATAATCCTAGTTAAGCTATCTTTTTTTGTCAAGTTGTTTTCAATGTTTAAAACATATTGTTGAAAAACATATGGTAGGTTATTTAAATTTTGAAAAGTAAATATATTTTAGAAGTAGCAAGATAATCATACGAAAAATTTTAATTTTAATAGGATAAAAATATCATAAATTTAAGTTAACAACTATTGTTAATCATTAATATTTATTAACAATAAAATAATAAATTATAAAAATATTGGAAATGGTAATAATATAATATAATGATATATGGTAAGTAGTACAAGATTTTAATTAGAAGTTCAAAAATTCTTACAGAAATACAACAATAACAATAACAACAACAATATCCAGTATTAATCCCATTGATACGCGGGATTTGGAGAGGTCCAATAGTACGCAACCTTACCCCTAGCTAGTAGAGAGGTTGTTTTCAAAATTCTTACAAACGGAACAATAAATAAAGTTTCAAGTTGGTTCCATCGATAAGGAAATAAAATAATTATTTTTTTGGATTCCAAGTGACATGAGAGTCAGTAAAGATAAATGATCTCCTTATGTTTGGATTCCCAAGAAGGGTCCTTATACGTTCGAAAGCACCAACTGAAATAGTGAAAGATTTTCCCTCAAGTGATGGGTTATTGACATCGACATTGGGTTGATTCCCTTCAACCAATGACATCTGCAATAACTCCTGCATCTTGTCCTATAATTTAAAGAAGAAAATTGAGTTAACTAGAAAATTATTACTTACTATTACATAGAAAAATAAATTGTAATATAAATTTATTTGTACTTATATAATTACTTTGTGCCACTTTAGATGTCCAGTCTTGACCTTCTTTATAGTGTGTGTGCTTGTACAGTGTAATCCTATCACACTCTTGCCCTTGGAGTTGTGTTTGACTCTATAATATGAATTTAAAAAATTATAACCAATTAGATTTTATTGTATTAAAAAATAGAATAATAAATTGAAAATGTTATACTTACAATGTTGTTTTAAGTTTCCTTGAGTCTCGAAGATGACATGTATGGCCATGGAGGCGTGAGCGATGTCACAACAGTTGGAAAGGATTAGGGAAATCGGTTGTTTTGGAAAATTTGTCAATGCCAAATACTTCATCTGCTCATGCATGTATGCATGTCACTACAATTTCAGTTCATTTAACGGTTTACTAATATGACAATATCTAACTTCT
>JAOTAY010000008.1:27134837-27146380 GCA_025629805.1 Erythroxylum baracoense | reverse complement strand
TAGGTATAACTTGCAAAATACTAAACCAAAATACATGAGTTTATGTCATTAGAAACTTAAGACATATAGGAACATTTGTTTAGAAGAAGGTGTTGCCTAAATACCTCATTTTCTAGGTTATAATGGTCATACAAAACTGACTTAAAAATTTGTCCTGAAAAAAAACTGGAAAACTGCAGGATAAATGTGAGATTTGTTTCTATCACACAGTGATTTTTCATGGTAATGTTTTGATTATACAATGGTTGAACCAATTAAGGATGAGGTATATAACTATGATGCTTTTGGACTTAATTGAGGCTTAAAATGGACATATTTTGACATTGGAAAAGTTGGTTAAATGTGTGATAAGTTTTGATTGATCCTGATATTATACTTTAAGAAAAAGGATGTTTGATGCTAATGCATCTAAATGTGAAATGTTTAGAGAGTTAAATGAGGACATAACATAATGAATGAATTGTTGATGCATTATGAATAAGACATAGTGTGGAAGGAGACTGGATTTCATGAATGATGAGATTAAATTTGAAATGGTAAATTAAATGAGTAGAAGTTTAAAGTTTAATGTAATCAAATTGGTATTTGAATTAGTGTGGAATGATGTTGTATTAGAGGTAGTGAAATTTAGGAATTTTGGTGTGAAATTGGGGTTAAGATATGTATTGAATTTGGATGAATGGAGGAGAACAAAAAATGCAAGGCACAAATGTGGCCCTCAATACATGATCGTGACCTAATAGAAAAGGTTTCTGTCATGATCGTGAAAGAACTACCCTGATTGTGACCTAGAAAATTTTTTTTTCTGTAACGATCGTGACAAGGATACCACGTTCATGGCCAAACCTATGGAGAATAAGAGTTATCTTTTGAGTGAAGTTTGAACCAACCAATGCAGGGTGCTTATATATAAAGTAATTAGGCTTGAATGAGACCTTAAGTGAACCTAGTTGATGATGAATGAGGTGAGTAAAGTGACAAAAGTGCATTAGGTATTAAAGAATGATTGAAAGATGTTATTAAATGATTATGAGATGTGAATAAAGGAAATATAACTGGGATTGTCACTATGAGCATGCATTATACATTACACATATACATATGTGTATAATTGAATGTTTATGTGATTGCGTAATTAATAATGTGTGTAATATGTGTATTACATAATGTTGATATACATGATAGAACGTTAGCATCCAGTCATTTTCGGATCATGGAAGTTAATGCTAATCTGGAGTATACTGTGAGTAGACCTAAATGGTTTCACTTTCATTGTTTATTCTATTTTAAATTTTTGTATTGAATTACTACTAAATGTGAATGTGATTTATACAATTCCTGACATTAATAGTCTGAGTTTCATAAATGTGAGAACATAGGAAGTGCTCATTATATGTGAATTGGACTGAAATACGTGATTCTCAACATTATTGTTGAATGTCAGACATTAATTCGATGAATATATGTGAATGTGAATGTAAAAAATTGAGCACTAGTGATTGTTTGAAAAATATATGAATGTAGTGCATTTCATTACATGAATGCATGAAAGATAAAGGCTATTGTTACTAGAGTAGCTACCGAAAAAGAGCTTAAAGCTCAGAAATTGAAAAAAAGCTAAAAGCTTAAAATGTGGTAAGAGCAAATAAGGGACAATTATTAATAAGCCCAGTATCCACAATAGATACGGGACAGTTACAAGCACTTAGTCACAACAATAATAATTGAAAGTTAGTCCCATGAGCATTGCATATGCATTTGATATGTATGATTTAAATGATTAAAATAAATAGTTTGAATGATTTCTGATGTGAAATATGAATTAAGTGCATATGAAGTGTATATGATTCAATATGTTAATTAATGAAGTGATGTGAAATGTGATTCAATATGTTGATTAATGAAATAATGTGAATTACGTGATTACATGAATTGATATGTTATGTGATTAAGTGAGCCATCGAGGATGGTCCACTCACTGAGTTAATTTTTTTTTCAATTTTGCAATATTGCAACATTTTGTTATTCAAAACTCAGCCCAATATTGCAACATTTTTTTCAAGCTCGAGGAGATCTCTAGTTAGATAAATTGGAGTTTAACTACTGCATTCAGATAAAACATAGAGTTCGGGATCAGTTGGCGTCTGTATTTGTATTTCCTTATTTTGCATTAAAATGTGTATTCACAAGTACTATACAATGTGTATGTGAATGATTCTGTAATGACATTACGACTAAAAGTGTTTTGTATCTGTAATGGGCCCAAGTGACTACTGAAATTCTAATGATATGTATATTGATTGTAACATTTGTAAATCGAAAATGTTTATGAATAAAATGGGTATTTTTGATTATTGGTTTTCGAAATATGTGTTTGATGTGTGAAAGTTTTTACAATGAATACGATTGACTGACCATCTTAGCGCACCACTCTCGTAGAGTATGTTCTCGAATATTGATGGTATGTTTGGGAATATGCCCTATGGGAATGGGGTGCTACAACTCTAAAGAAAATTGTTTTAACTTTAGGCATTTCCTAATTAGCTTCTTTTCTCCTTTATCATTCCAAACAAATCCTTCTTTAATTTTGCAATCAAGTCCCTCATTGAATTTCAATTATTTTTCAACCTTTAATATTTTTATTTCCTATTTTGAACTCAAACTAACCTAAACTCCATAAAATACAAACAAGGCCTAATAAAGTAGACCATTTTATATAAAAAAAGTAATTAAAAATTAATTTAATTAAGACAACAAAGGTTTTAGAACACAAAAACACAAAAAACTTGGAATACAAATAATAAAATTCACCAAAAATATTAAACCAATAACTAAAAAACATATTTTTCAGTAATCATATTTTCTCTCTTCTTAGTTGTAAGCAAAAATTATAAATATAATAAAAACTAAATAAGACATGCTTCCTTGCCATTTGTTATTATTGATTAATGGGTGAGTACAACAGTTCTGTTGGTCTCATGTTTTTATGATTTTAGTCGGCAATAATGAGGAACATAGAACATAAACTAAGTGTTAATATTCTTATTATTTATTTAAAAAAATTTCTTCATTAATTTTTCATAACCCCCTTCAGCGAGTAGTTATTGATAAAATTAAGTAAATTTAGTATATTTGGCTCACAAATGAAAGGAGTTTAAATACTATAAGTCCTATAAGTCATTTAGCTAGAGAATTCATACATATAGGAATCAATTGAGAAGCTTATGACTCGAGAATCTCAGATAATTAATACATAATTGGCACGTACTTTAAAAATAATGTAGGGAGGCAATTAGTAAGAATGTGGGAAGTGGCCTACAAGTTAGGCAGTTATAGAAAGCAGAATTCCAAAACATAAAAGTTAAGGAGATAGTGGTAGGGCAATTAGCTAAAATATAAGGGAGTGGATTGGAAATTATAAAGTTTATAATATAGAAGTTAAGAAAATGGTGGAAGATAGTTAACAAAAACATGGTTAAGTAGGTTGGAAGTTAGGTGGTTACAAAATTCCAGAACGTGAATAGTAGCACGTAGTTAGCTAAAATATAGAGAAGTGGGTAATTATAACATAAAATTACTTAAGATTGAGAAGACCATAAATTCACCAGTACCAAGACAATTTAGATACACTTATAAGTCAATACAATCACAGTATAACAAAAAATCACTCTTTAATTTGTAGTTAAGCCCTAATAGTAGTCAAAATCACAAGAGGAGAAAAAGAGTTATTACCTGGTAAGAAAGCTTCATGGGGCAGAGAAACGAGAAGGAACCACTGGCGGACACAAATCGCAAGCCCACAACAAGAGGTTGACCTCTGTCTTTCCAAAAACGTGGAGGCATAGGAAGATTTCAGAAAGACAATGGTAGTTATACCCTAATTATCCATCTGTTGTTATAATCGTTTCTAAACATTGCCATTTGCTATCAAACTCTCCTTTATATTCAAGTGGGTCTAAGTTCAACGTATACCTCTTCATTTTAATGAAATTTTTTTAATTTCTCAAAAAAATCACTCTCTAGAGAGATCAATCAATCTATTTTAAATACATTTTGTTATTTTTCAGCTTTCCTTACATTGCAAATTCTCTTTTGTTTCCCTTTTGTAATTAATAATTTGCTTTTACAACAATCAATTGCTTCACTTTAGATTTCATTTCAGTATATTTAGCATTTTGTTAGCTTAGAATTCCATTTTCTAAATTTTTCGAAGCCCACCTATATTGTTAATAAAAGTTAGGTACAAATTCTAAAAGAATTCCTCCCTAGCACGTCTTTATTCCAGATTAACACCAAACAATTAGGCAAGCTAAATGAGACGATGATGTCAAGAATGAAAAATAGAAAAAAATCACTTTGCCTCCAAGAAGTCCCTACAACTATAAAGAACGAAGGCTTTGTATCCTAGATGGAAGAAAATTTTAAGAAGGTAGTCTTGCATTCAACTAACTTCCCTTCAAGTGAAAACCTAAAATTTCCACAACAGAACAACGTTGTTTGTATAAATAAAGTCCTAGAGTTGAAGTCTAACAAGGCATCCGTGGTTGAAATAATTAAAGAATTGATAAAGAAGGTTGACATATTAATCAAAGTATTAATGGAGAAGGTTAAAAAATTGTATACTGCTTTGATATAATTTACTAGGTAAATCACATAGTTTAGCAAGGCAAATCTCTAAAGGACTTATGAGGCATCTTGGTCCTAATGCAATGGAAGTCATAGAATGTAGTTGCTTCGAAATACATCATCTGTAAATGAAAGATACTTTTCTTCACACAAGAGATAGGATATCCCTATGACACCTACTTGCATGAATCCAGGTAATGATCCATATACAATCAGGCCCCAAATTGTTAGCAGACAAATATTTGTAGGGAGTCTGAAGCTAATAGACCATAATATGGTTTGAGAGGTAACATTGCAACTTTAAACTATAATCCCATTATCCACCACAACAAATGAGATTACAAGGCAATATAGAAGTAGTCAGAGAAGCAGTTTAAGAATTGTACAAGCTTGGTTTAAGATAATTTGTTTGTTCAGAACTCCACAAACCTTATCCAAAATATATTGATCAAAAGAATCCTTATTCTTACAAATACAAAATTCAACTTATTTTCTAGAGAAGATAGTCAATCCACCATTGAGCATATAACATCACTAAATTCATTATACATTGTGGAGAATTATCCAATTATGAAAACTTCAACTACTTTAAGCTTAAGCTATTCTCTAACTCATTAACAACAACTGCATTTTCATGGTATGCTTTGCTTCCTAAGAATTCTACTTTTTTCCTAGCTAAAATGTTAAGTTTGTTTCATACTCAGTTTTTAGAACTGAGCCCAAAGTTACCATAATAGAGTTATTAAGGGTAAATTAAAAGAGCGGTGAGAACATATCAAAATTCATCACTCTTTTCAAGAAAATAAGAAGTCAAAGCTAGATTGTACTTCCAAAAACTGAATATGCAAAATTAGCTCAAAAGGGGCTGGGCATTGAACTGCGGAAGATATTCCAATGGAATTTCTATGAGTTGACTATGAAATTCTTCAAATATGAAGAGCTCCTTAAGGAAAAAGGTCACATAAGAAGAATTCGTTAGACACTTATATTATCGAGACAAATTCTTATGATTCGACAGTAACCAAAGTCAACACCTTTGGAACTTGCTTTTGCCTCTTTTTAGGAAATCCTTGAAAGTTTAAAAGAAAATGTAAGCTCCATCAACCCAAGTTCAATATGCCTTTAACACTTCCAAAATATAGGAGATTTTTCATTATTTATTACAAGAAATAGGGGTATTCCTGATACTTCAGTGCAAATAGTATAGCAGAATGATCTAAAAGATGGAGTTTTGTTACACCTAGCTATAACAAAAAGAAGTCTATAAGAAGGATGGCTAAAAATAAAGGGGTTTCCCCTTAAATGAATATACTTATATGGAACCAAGTGGTTTGAATGACCCCCTTAAGAAGATGATGGTAAAGGAAATAGTCGAGGAGAAAAAACCTATTTTGGTGGGTTTATTGGAGACAAAAATAAATAATTAGTCTGATCAAAGATGTATAGTTTTTTAGGGGCTAAATGGAAGATTATTTCTAATCATGCTTATCATTATAATGGCAGAATTTTATGCTACTATAATTTGATTTTGTGGAGGCTAAGGTTATCAAGATGAGTAAGCAATTTATTCATTTGCATTGCTGGCTTAGAGGCAAGTTCTATTTTGAAATAGTAATTATTTATGCATCAAATTTTGCTTTTCAAAAGGAAAAGTTATTGGAGGGGCTGAAGATCCTTCATGATGGTATGCAGTTACCTTGGTTAGTATTAAGAGATTTCAATTGTTGTCATAAGACGGATGAAATGGAGGGAGGAGCTGGTTTCAATACTAGAGTAGGAAAATAACTTTCTCTATTTTTCAAATGATTTACTAGACCTTATAGAAATTGGCAGATGGTTCACTTAGGAAAACAAACAATAGGGGAGTATGTTAATAAGGAAAAAGCTAAATAGAGCCTTCATGAATCACAAATGGCTCAACTGATTCCCTAGAGCCTCGACATTGTTTAGTGATCCTGTGTTCTCTGACCATGCATATATATTGGTACAACAGACGTATGCAGGGAAAAAAATAGGAGTAACCTTTAGATTTTTCAATGGTTTAACTCAAGTATAGGGTTTTATGACCTTAATCAGTAGGGTGTGGGAGCAGGAGGTCTAAGGTTACAAATCTTTCCAACTTATGAAAAAATTGAAGTTAGCTAAAATAACTATTAAGTAATTTAGTAAAGGAAGATTTCAATATTTGAATGATTTGAGTAAAGCGTTGGAAGAGGCTTAGCAGAAGTGTTATCAGCATCCCCACGATGTGAGTCTAAGAAACATTATAACAGAAAGGATGAGGCAGTACCACGTAGAGCTGAAATTGTAGAATTCTATTTTAAAACAAAATGCTAGATAAACTTGGTTCAAGGATGTGGATATTAATTATATGTCTTTCTAGAGAGGAGCAACATTAATACAATTACTAGATTGAAAGATGAGATGGGTCATATTATATCTGATTAGTAGGACTTATCAGACTACATTAGAGGCTACTTCAATAATGCTATAGGAAGGACTGAAGTTCAGCATGGAGGCTTTGGGGTGAAAAATGTTCTAGAATTCAATACAAATCAGTCACTCTTGGAGATGCTCAATGCTCCATTCAATTCACAACAGATGAAAGATACATTATTCAATCTCAATAGCTCGGAAGCTCCTAAGCCTTATGGGTATTTAGTAGGCTTTTTTCAGAAACCTTGGGACATCACTGACCCCCTTCTAACTGATGCAGTGCTGGAGTTCTTCTCATCTAATTCAATGTTGAAGGAGGTTAATCATACATTCATTTACCTTATCCCCAAGACGGAAAGATGATTTCATATTATAGACCAATTTCTTGTTGTTCGATGGTTTACAAAATCATTGTTAGATTGCTAGCAGATAGATTGAGTGATGTTTTGGCTAAAGTGGTGAGCTTAACACAAGGTGCTTTTCTTCCCTCGAGAAGTATTAGTAATAATATATTGATTTTGCAAGAAATGATGGGTAAGTACCATTTTGACAAACATATTAAAAGTTGTGCTATGAAGATAAACTCGTTTAAGGCATATGATACAATAGTTGGGAGTATACATAAGAATACCTAGAGCCTATTAGATTACCTATCAGATTTAGGATGTGGATCATCCAATGCATTCAAACTACCTCATTCTAAGAATTGTTTCCAAACTTGTAGAAAGAAATGGACTTTTCCAATACTATTACAAATGTGGGGAGATAAAGCTATCTCACTTGCTATTTGCAGATGATGTGATACTACTTTGCAAAGCTAATCATCAGGCTATTCAGATGATGCTCAACATGATGCAAACTTTTTTTGATCGGTCAAGGATGAAGATAAATGTGCAAAAACATGCAGTGTATGTGTCTACTGATGTTAGAAATCCTGAATGCATTGGCAATATGGTCAGGTATGAACTTTATAATATGCTTTCAGATACTTAGAGGTGCTTATTGCTGCAACTAAACCCAAATACTCTGATTTTCTCCCATTGTTTAAGAAACTAAAAGCTAGAATAATGGCTTGACAAAGCAGATTCCTATCTATAGCTACCAAAGTAACCCTTATGACATCAGTTCTGAATGGCTTACATGTTCATTGGGCAGCGTATATGGTTATTCCTAAGAGGGTGATCAAGGAAATGGATAGAGTTTTGAAATCTTTTTTATGGTCTGGGAAAATAAATAATAGCAAGCAGGAAAAAGTGAAGTGGAGTGACATAACTACTCCAAAGAATAATGGGGGATTAGGGATCATTTTTATCAATCAAATGCAGAAAGTGATGCTTTTCAAGAGGATTTGAAGATTATTTCATGAAAATGAAGTTTTGTAGGTAAAATGAGTCAATGCTTATCACATTAAAAATCAAAATTTTTAGCAGCTACATCAATCTTGGGAATGCTAATGGATTTTCAATTATATATTGAACCTAAAGAAGCTTCGTATATGAAGCACAGATTAGGAGATGGGGAAAAGATTTGGTTTTGGCATGATAATTAGACTGACTTTAGTCCTCTTATACAAAGAGCTGAACTAGCTTTGATTAGGAATAGAATTCCTAAAGATGCTAAGGTGGCTTGGTTAATACATAATAGAGAATGGGTTGAAAGGTTTAGGAATTTTCAACTACTAGCCAACTATCTATTGAGAATACCTGCTGAAAGTAGAGAGGATAAAATGGTAAGCATATTACATGCGAGTGGGCGGTCCAATAACAAATCTGTGCACTACCTACTGATAAAGCATATGGAGGTAGTCCCGTGGGCAGAAACAATCTAAAATCAAAATTTAAGCCCCAAGCTGCGATTTTTACATGGTTAGTAACAAATAACAGATTGAGAACTAAAGACATACAGTTTGGGAGGTATGATTCGTTATGTGTACTATGTAAACTAATGAATGAAAGCAGAAACCATTTGTTCTTTAAGTGTAATTATAGCAAATCGATGTGGAGCAAGATCTTAAATATGGTACAACTCCCTAGCTTTAACTTTGGATGGAAGGAGACATTGAACACTATCATTAGATGCACCAGAACTGGCAAAGGAATGTTATACTTATCAAAACTTAATTTTAGATGGTAATTTATAGCATATGGAGAGAAAGGAATAAGAGACTTCACAGGAATGAGGAACAACATAAGTATGAACATACTAAGCAAATAGTCAACATGATTATAAAGGTTATCATAGCCAATAGGAATCAATGCTCTATTAGCCAAGATATTAGAGAAATGTGGTTAATATGATGTAAATTTTGTATCTTTTGTATATTTATAGTAGGGTAGGCTCTTTTGTTTGTAAATGTATGATCCTTATATAGGATTAGGGATTAGCTTTTATTTTAGTTTAATAAATATTCCTTTTAATTTTTGAAAAAAGAAAAGTTTTATCACATTATCCCTAGAGCATAGAATTCCTATAAAAGAGCAAATTAGGGGCAAAGATTATTGTGAATATAATAATACTTGGAGCCACCCAACAAATTCATATTGGGGATTTAAGAATATGATCCAAGACCATATCAATAAAGGAATTCAAATATTTGGTAAAGCTGACCAGGTTAAGCTAATAGATGAAGACTTATATCCACCGGTGTCAGCTATTAATGCCACTGAATTTGATTTGTACATATTTTTAGACATTAAAAACTGTGGAAAATTTTTTATTATCATTGTCAAATTCATGGATAGGGGTTTTTGTTCCTAAATATAACACTCACACCAATAATTAAGGGAAACAAATTCCTAGGATCCAACAGAAGGTAGAAATCTTAAGGAAAAATCATCGAGAAAAAATCACCCAAGTTTTTAAGTAGATAAATGAAACTCAAATTCCGAGTTATCAATGTAAACAACCTAAATTCACGGTACCATCAAGAGTGCCACTGCTGGAATCCCACCCAGGCAAGTCACGGGCCCGACGTCCTATGTGACATTTGGACGCGTGTCCCACGAGGTAGGAATTCCCCACCAGGTCAAACTTAAACAAAACAAACTCATTTAACCTACCTCCGAACAAAATTAGAGGTAGATCAGAAGAAATTTCAATAAAGGTTGACCTCGGAAAAATACGTGGGGAGAATCGTAGAATGAGCATGGACATAAAAAAAATTATTCAAGAACAAAAATTTCAGAAAAACATTTAATACACAATTTAATAGATAACAATACTTTAATTAAAATAGCTAATAATGACTTTCAAATAATTTAAATTTATAGGAAGGGTAGAAATAATTTCTCCCTATTTATAAAAATATTTTCATGTCCAAAAATAATCCAAGAATATTTAATTTGGTAGAAAATTCAAATTGTATCCTTTTGAATTTCAGAAAAAGAAAAATGAAAATTCGGATTGGGAAAGTTGCGATCGTGTGGAGGAGGCGCCCTCGCGATCTAAAGGCGCTAGCGCTGCAAGGAACCGCGAGTCCGGGCCCTGCTCGCTCTCTCGACCGTCTCGCACTCGCGAGTGGCCGCGAGGCCAGTCCCTCAAACAACAGAAATCTTCAAAAACTCATATCCTCTTACTCAGAACTCCAAAATTCGTAAATTTGGTATCAATAAAAAGATAAAAGGAAACTCTACAACTTTCCTGAAGGATTCAAAAACCAATTTGGTCTCTAAGAACATTAAAATCCATTGCAAAGAATCTGCCTAAACAAAGAAAAGAAGAACATCTCAACAGCAACAGAAACTCTAAACACTATAACTTTCCACCCTATGGGCCAAAAATCTCATACTTCATATCATCAGAAAGATAAGAAGAAAATCCACATCTTCCATGAAGACTCCAAGAACAATTTTCAAACTTCAAGAGGGTCAAAAATTACTCAAAGTTTCTGCCCAGAAAATTGAAAATTTTGACAGCATCTGTGCCAAAATTCAACAATCCATATCTTTCAACTCCCACATCCAAAAACAGCACATGATACTTCATTGAAAAGCTATGTAAATCCTCTATAACTTTCCAGAAGACCACTTAACCCAATTTAATCCACATCAGCCCAGAAATTGGCCTCAAAGCACAGCAAACACATATTACTCAAAGTTTCTGCCCAGAAAATTGAAAATTTTGACAGCATCTGTACCAAAATTCAACAATCCATATCTTTCAATTCCCACATCCAAAATCAGTACATGATACATCAATGGAAAACTATGAAAATCCTCTATATTTTTCCAGAAGACTACTTAACCCAATTCAAGCCACATCAGTCCCGAATTGGCCTCAAAATCAGAACACACAAAACCTATCCCTATGGCAATTTTGCAACACCAACACAATTCTATAAAAATGAAATCCATTGGAAACAAAAACACCAATTCCAGAAATCTGAATATCTTTCATTAATAACATAATAAGCATTCTTACAAAGCTTTAGGGGGCATTTTCTTAGCCCAATACATAAAGTCTCAAAAACAAAGAAACTACAT
>JAOTAY010000008.1:27120445-27134737 GCA_025629805.1 Erythroxylum baracoense | reverse complement strand
CTTCTCTTCCTCTCTCAACCGAAACTCACCCTTCTTTATCTTGCAAAATGTTGTTCTTCTTCAAACAATCACGACAACCTCCTTATTCTTCTTTCTTTCTTTCCTTTACAAGGAACTAAAAAGACCTAATTGCCCTCCTTATAAGACTTAACTTTTAACAACTTAAGTGATCTTCCCAAAATGTCCCTACAAAAATCTTCTAACTAGCACCATAAACTTTCTAACTTAATCTTAGTTTCTCCTTTTAATTCCATCAATCTAAAAAAAATTTCCCACCCAAAGACATTCTAATTAATTCCTAACCAAAACAAATTAATCAAATTTAATCTCAAAATAAACTGAACGCATGCTTATTAGCAAGAAAATAATCGAGGTCCAACATCCACCATCTTGACATTGTTAGAAAATAAGACATTTATAGGATTTGATACCCTTAATTCGAACTAAAAAGCGATGGTTTCACCAATAAATATCCACTATAAAGTTGAGAAAAATAAACTAACAGTAATAAAGCAGCCAACTTTAAGAAATTCATTTAGTATGACATATATTTTTTCTGAAGAAAATACTTCAAACCCTAACAACAAAAGGGGAAAGGTAGAAGACATCAGTGACAATTGAGATGAAACATAAGTGAATTATAGATTCCATTGAAAGTTAGCTCACTTTAAGAGCTAAGAAGGGGACTCCAATAAGTTCATTACAATTAGGGACATTCCTATTCTAGTTCTATGTACTATTTTATCTTGGAAAATTTAGTACAAGGAGGGCAAAAACCCTCTTGAGAAAAGAGAATACAGGATGTCAATACTGGTAAAAAATACTAGGAATTCCTAAAATGGTAGTATTAGAAAAACTAGTTAAGGTTACGACACAACATATAAGACCTTTATATATTAAGGCCCATACCAATTAAAGACCAACTTTAAGAGTTTTGATGGATAATAGGTTAGTAGTAAACATCATGGTAACTCAAATGATGATAGCTTTAGGAAAAGATGATAATGACTCGATCCTAATCGAAGTATACTTATTTGCATTCAATAGGGAAACAACTAGGACATGGGGAATTCTCCTCATAAATATTGCAGTAGGAATTAAGACTTTGCTAACTACATTCTTTGTTGTTAACACCCATGTCAACTACCAGTCTGATTAAGTCAAATTTTGATCCATTCTAATTATTGCATTCAATTGTTGTTAACACCTATGTCACCTTATTACACTATTGTTTTCCAATTACTCTACTTCTTTGATAATATAAAATTTCAACATATTCCACAACGTAAAAATTATGAGTTAAATGAACTTTCACAAATAGCATCTAAAATCAAAATGCTCGAAGAATTAGTCCATAAGTCTATTATGGTACAGTAAAGGTCTTACCCATCTATTTATAATAGGAATTTCATTAGATTTCTTTAACATTGATGAAGAATTCGCCTACGATTGGAGTTTGGAAATTAAAGAATAGAAAACCATAGTGAGAAAGTGTTGTTCAAACTTAAGCAACAAGAAGTTTATTTTATATTCATTAAAGGAATTTTGATTCATCAAGGAAATGATGTACTTCATTTGAGAAGTTTTGGCATTTACAAGGTATTAACAGTAATGCAAAAAGTTCATTTAAAGCTATATGAAGCACATCAATTTGAAATAAAAATGAGGTGGCTTATACGTCATCATGGATATTATTTGCTAACCATTTTGAAAGATTGCATTTCATATGTTAGAGGCTATAAACAGTGTTAAAAGTATCAAATGATTTAGAGAATTCCTTTATCCAAGTTAAATTATATAAAACCATAGTGATTTAAAGGATGAGACATTGATCTCAATAGGAAGATGCATCCATCACTGCAAAACTACTTTGCTAAATAAGTAGTGATGCAACTTTTGAAGAAATTTGATAAAAAATGTAATTAAATTTATCAAAGAACAAATTATTCATCATTTTGGAATTCCTCAATCAATCATAAGTGGCCAAGGGACTATGCATATAGGGTAGAAAGTTAAAGATTTTGCAAAACATTACAAGATAAAATTTTTAAATTAGAATCCTTATTATGCTTAGGCTAATGGTCAAGGTGAAGCATATAACAAAATAATTATAGATTCTGGAGAAAATGTTAAAAGATATTCCAAGAGAATGGCATAAAATTTCATCTGAAACCTTGTGGACGTATTGTACTTTTAAACACACCACCAAAGGAATTAGCAGATCCACCTTAACATATGGACATGTTCTTTTTACTATAGAAGTAGTGGTTCCATCCTTAAGAGTAACTAAACAAAACTCTTTAGGAATTTTGACTACTCAGAAGCAATGGTATTGCAGTTATAACATTTAGATTAATTACGAGTTCAAGCTTTAAATAATATGGATATTCAAAAGAGAAAGGTGGAAAAATTCTATGATAAAAGAACTCACAAGCAAGAATTCAAAAAAGGGGAACTAGGGTGAAAACTGATCCTGCCCCCTAGGATATAAGTTATAGAATAAGGTAAATAATCAAAGAATAAGGTACATGATTGCCAAATTGGGAAGGACAATCTAGAATTTGTGGAGTTTTAAGTGGTAATGTATATCGATTATCTAGTTTGAAAGGTGAAATTTGTAGGCAATTTATTAATGGAAATTATTTAAAACCTTACGTACTTACATTTTTTAAAAGCATGAGGACCAAGGAATGATAACAAATTCTTAAAATAAAATAACTTCACATTAACATTTAGAAATAAAAGTTCAAATTCCCATTCAAAAATAGCAGAAGTTAGTAAAACAGAGAAGTTCACAACTAGTCTAAGCCAAAGGATCGAATTTTACACCATTGATTAATATATGACACCTGATCCTCCTTAGCTTGTTGTACCTGCTACTTTCAAAAGCTCTTTATCTTTTTGTACCACCAACGACTTCCTTATATTGTTTAAGACCTTTTTGTTTTTTTTCTAATCAGTTTGATAGCTCATCTATACTCAATAGCTTCATTTTTTAAGGAATTAGATTTGATTTTTAGATCTTAAATTTTGTTCAGAAGATTCTTACCATTAGTTCGGATCATAGTCCATTATATGTAGATATGGGAGATTTAACTTTCTTTAGTACATAACTTGATTGTGGCAAGATTTTTCAAAGGAATCAAAGACTTTCTCAGTATTACTTAGAAGTACCCCAACAACAGATGACTGAGTTATAGAGTCAACATATGAAAATATACTTAGAAAAGAACTACGCTAAATTATAGTCAGAAATTGTAACTTCCACTATACGATCAATCTCAAAGACTTTTTAACTCTCTGTAGTTCTTTAGAGTTGAACATTATTGCAGTGCTAGAAGGAAGGTCAAAAAAAGATCTAATAAGCTTAGGTCGAAGACTTCTTTAGAGGTTGTCGTCATAGACTAAACATCCTTTATCTGCCAATCATAAAAGAATTCATTAATAGGCTAGTATGTTAAAATATAGGACGAAGGAATTTTTATCTCAACTCTAGTAAACAAATCTTAACGTCTTTTAGCTCAAGAGAAGTCTTGATCTTTCTATATTCTAGTTATAAAGGAAAAGAGGAAGCAGGGAGGTCCAATGTTGTGCCATCTGCAAAAAAGAGATAAAATACTAGGAATTTAAAATGAAAATAGAGTTAAAAGTAATAAAAGGAAATTTTAAACCATCACTGACTTCTTCAACAACCTTTACAACAGTAAAAGAATTCCCTTCTAATGTCTTTAATAAAAGGTATAGTAGTTACATATTCTTTATACAATTTGTACGAGGAGCTAGTAGGCTTCCTTGCAAAAACTCTTAGAGTTAGAGTTTAGCTTTTTTGAAACTAGATTTTTTTGGCGACTTTCCTTTAAGTTTTCTTTCTATAAGAGAATTAGGAGCTACTTCTTTCTAAGAAGAAGATTGACCTTCTTTGTTTTTAGCATCTAAGATTCCAAAGTCTATAAACAAATAAAAGCGAGGAAATTTTTTAGGAAATAAGAATACATTAGTAAAGTTGGAATAAATTTGACAAGTGTAGAATTAGGTTAAGGGACTAAACTCTAAAGGATTTTTAGTCACCATAAGTGGTAAACTTTCATATTAGCCATACTAACAGCAACAATCTTGCACTTTAAAATGAAACAGTGATAGAAATTTTCTGAAACTATTTTTCATTGATAGCATTTGCTTCAAAAGGTACCCCTAATGGATATTCCAAAATATATATTAGAAGAGAAATTCCCATAAATAGATCAAATTGTCTACTCCAAAGGTAAGGGAGATATATTTAAAATCCTAAGGTCATAATAGAAGGGTTTAGTTTTAGAGCTTTGTCACCACTAATAATGAGAACTCTAGGGTTAGTGTAAACAAGCAAAAGCTTTTAGTAGACATCCAAATATGAGTATTTGGAGGTCTTAAAGATTATTTACTAGTAAGGCCTTTCAGAGAAGTCTCCAAACAGATTCAACTGATTTATAGACCAGGACTTTAGAGATAGAAAAATGACAAATATTTCATCAGGAGACTTACTACAAAAATTGGTAGATAATCGAAGGCCAAGAAAACTAGGAAATTTAAGGTCAGAAGAAGGTAGACCTTTTATATCCCTAACTTTAAGGAAATAAACAAGAGTCCAAAGTTGGACAGACCACATAGATAGGCTTAGACACTACAAAGGAAGGTTAGAGGGGCATTTCCTTAAATTTCTATAAATAAATCTTAAGAAAATAAAGCCTAAAACAAAGAAGTTTCTAGAAGCTACTACTTTGCAAAAAGGAAGGAATTCCAAGCTAATTTATTATTAATAAGGCAAAGTATAAATCAATTTAAAGTGCAAGAATTCTTTACATGATTCTTATGATAGGTTAAAAGGGCTCAGATGGAATGGAGATCACTTCAAGTTTAACGATTTATAAAAGAAGTGGAATTAGAAAAATTATAGGGATTTTTGGAAAATGTTGGAATTTGAAACATATGTTAGTGGCATTCAACTCAACATAATCTATTGAAGAGGAAAAAAACAGCATGATTGGGAGAAGCCTAGTCAAAAAAAGTCGCAATAAGAGAGCATCTAAGTTAGAAAAGAGGATAAAAGACTATTTAAAAGATAAGGTGAAAAGTGAAGAAGTAACGAGGAGCTTTTATAGTATAGAAATGATTGAATACTAAAAGAATAACAAAAGGTGAAAATTTAAAGAGATTTGCTATCTTTTGTAACAAATAGGGAAGTAAAGATTTCAAATTTGAAATATCTCAATGTAATCTTTGGATTTGAAATTTGTTATTGGTAAAAAAATATTTGACATTTAAGAGACTCCTTATAAATGATGTTACTTGGCTTACAATTCAAATTCCAATCAAGAAATTAATTTTATCATTTTTTTTTGCTTAACCAAACATATACGAGGACAATTGTTGATAGAATAAAATAAATTCAACCCATTTGGTCCATAAGTGAAAAAGGGTACAAATTCTAGAAGTCTTAGGATTTATTTAGATGGAGAATTAATACACATGGGAATCAGATGAAAAATCCAAGATTCAAGAATTCCAAATAATTAATACATAATTTAGGTGTGTTTTAAAAATAGTGTAAGAAGGTGGTTAATTAGAATGTATAAAAAAAGGCAAAATTCCAGAATGTGAAAGTTAAGGAGAAAGTGGCTAGTAGATAGCTAAAATATAAGGGAATGGACTGGAAGTTAAGAACTTACTTGAGCATTAAGTGGAAGTTGAGAAAATAGTGGAAGATAGTTAACAAGAATACGGTTAAGTGGGTTGAAAGTTAAATAGTTATAGAATTCCAGAACATGAATAATGACAAGTAATTAGCTAAAATATAGGGAAGTAGGTAGTTATAACACAAAAATGCTTAAGGTTGAGAATACTATACATTCACCAGCCCCATGAGCATTCAAACAACACTCTGGATCAAAACATTCATATTACAAAAGAAATCACTCTCTAGAGAGACTATTCAACCTATTTCAAATATGTTTTGTTATTTTCCAACTTTCCTTACATCACAAATTATCCTTTGTTATAACAAATTCCCTTTTGTAGTTTGTAATTCCCTTTTGCAACAATCAACCAATTTGATGCGAGACCTAATAGGAACTTATCTTAGAAAACCTTCAACAAGATGGAGCTATGCCAGGGAATGGCTAGAATCAAAACACACGAAATCATAAAAAACAAAATTAAAAAGATAGAAACCGAGCACAAAGAGAAAAAGGGGTTGGAGGAATGTTGGTCAATGGAAAGAACTCTAAGATAACTTGTCTCTTAGAACCCCACCACAAAGGAAGACCATGCCATTGATAAGACAAGTATTCTCAAGGAATACAAAGAAAGCAAAAATGCTCTAAATAATACTCAATATTATTTCTAAATCAATCTCCTCAAAGTACATAGAAGGTGCCTATTTTTTAGGAAAAACTTTTTAAATTAGTGTCCTAAGGCAAAAACTAAACAAAAGGAAACAAATCAACCCCTAAAATAAAAGGAAACAAAGTAAACTTAGAAAAGGTTTTGACTAGATGACCTTATTTTAAGGAAAATAAAAAGGAAACTAATTAAAACATGATCTGAATATATTGGACCTTATTAAGCACGTCCTTCTCCTTATTTTTTAAGTGACACATAGTTTTTAGATGGTATTCTACGTGAGTTCTTCCAATTGGACTCAATGTGTACCTTTAGACACTTCATGTTGGGCTTCATAGACTAAGACAATGCCTCTTGGACCTTTATGAGATGCAATCTGACTCAACAACATGGGCTCTATCTCTTGAAGGTCTTAGATCAAATAATTCAATGCTTGCTTCATTGCTTTGGTCCTAAATCTTGTCATTGGGCTTCCAACATCTTGTAATGGATCTTTAGGAACATTAGACTTAAATGTTAGGCCTTTGATATGAGAATTTCGTTTAGCCCCTTGCCTTGCACATTCAGACTTCAAATCTGATCCAATTTCAGCCCTTAAGCATCCTTTTGCCAGCTCATGTCCATGCAAGTCATGTCCTAAGCTTCCTTCTTGTCTTTTACATGCCCATGGTTCTTCATCACACTTTCTTTAATTCAGATTTCATTTCAACATATCTTAGCGTTTTGGTAGCTTAAAATTATATTTTCTAAGTTTTTTAAAGCCCACTTCTACTATTGATAGAAGTCAGGTATAAATTCTAGGATAATTTCTCCTTGGCATGACCGCATTCTAGGTTAACACCAAATAGTAGTCAATCTTGTAAATTAAATAAAAAAAAGGTATTTGAATTAGACGCGATCGTTACTACTAGATTTTAATCAAAAGCGAGGAACTTTTTGATCAAGACATGAACTTTTACCAAGTAAGGTGTCCAAGAAGATGTAAACTTTTGTTAGGTAAGTGGCTACATAGATGAGAATGAAACAAATGAAAAGATTATTTAGAGAGGAAATATTTTGGATCCATTTTGAGAGAGTACTAAAACTTCTTGTTTTATAATTAAACATAGTTAAGGATGTATCATTAGTAAACATAACTTAGTTATGGAAATTTTAGGAAAGGTCTTAGTCTTACCAATTTTGGTTCCAATACTATCACGAGGGGTTGCAATGGGTTAGGCAAGATTCTAGCCTAGGCCTAAAGTTCGATCGATTATGACCTTCTTGGTTCGAGCCCATACACTTGAGTCAACCCCTGATTTAATGTATTTTTCAGTTTCAAATTAAAAAACAACTTACATTTTCTTTGAAAAGTTTAGGCGTCAGGCCATTCAGACTAAAGCCAAACTAGACTCAAGGTTTACAATTTTATTTTAAAAACTCCAAGTTTGACCTAAAGTTTGGTCAATTCAAGCTAAAATGATTTACTTCAACTCAGGCTAGATCGAGTGAAGCCAAGTTGAGAAAACTTTTTAGGCAAGTATTACTAAATAGTATTAGTACTTCTCAATATCAAATACTATTTCAAATAATTTTTAAAATTTTAAAATATTTCCTAAGATTTTATATAATTAAAATATTTTTTATTCTATTTTTAATAAACATATTAAAATTTAAGTCTATTTAAAATTTTATCTTTTAGAAGGTACAATTTTTGTAAAACTCTTTTAAGATATTCAAAATTTAGTCAACTTTAATAGGTATTATATTTGATTTAGGAAAATATGTAATATCAATTATGGATTAAGACTGTAATATTAAATTTCTAACATGAAATTTAGGAATTAAAATCTAACTTACAAAATAATTTTAACTTAAATATGATTATAATATTTTAATATAAATATTTTTAAATAAAAAACTATGATACTTCTCGTTTTATTTATTCATTATTCAATTATTGAATTTTAAATAAAATATGAATTAAATCATTTTTTTCTTTACTTGCAAAATAACAAAACATTTTTAAAAGAAATGTTGACACATAAACTATTTATTATATGATTTATCATTATAAAGAGTGGCATGAATACTTTCAAAATGTACATTCAATATAACTATATTTAAAATTTAAAACTAGTTACTTACATAAAAAATTATATTTAATTTATCAAAAAAATAAAAAGGATAATGAATAACAAATTTAATTATGCATAAGTTTGGACTCAATATCCAATTTACTAAAATAAGTAGAAAATATTTTATTTTTAAAAATATAACTATTAACTAAAAATAGTCATGTTCAAAATATTTCAATATTAATATATTTTTAATTTAATACTTTAAATTTTTCTAATTTTTAATAATTTAGTTTTTATAATAATATTTTTGATATCTCTACCTCTATTGTACTATTACAATTAAAATTTTGTGATATATTTTAATATAATTTTTTGGAACAATATAATTTACTTTATTCTATTTTCTAATCAGTAAGATGTCTATCAATCATGACAATATAAAAAACATAATGTGTAACACACACTTTAAATTAATGCTAAGTGATAACATTTCCAATATCTCTAGAAAGATTGACTTTTACTAGTTTATCTATTAATTTCAAAATTAGATGAAAATTGGAGTTCAATACTACTTTCTTTTTTAGTTGGTTAAGGTGGCTATAAATCATAATGATTAAATTTGATTTATAAAAATATTATAATTCTTAAATTTTATTTTTATTATGTTAATTCTTGAATATTATAATTTTTATTATTTTTATTATGTTAATACAGAATAAGAAACCGAATTAATGGACTGAAATATAACTGCGTTGGAGCTAGAGTTGACCGGATATCTGAGTTGAATGGACCATTTCCTGATTTCTATTCATGTCCCAGTCTTATACGGCGCATTTGGGTTACAGAATAAGAAACCGAAGTAATGGACTGAAACATAAGTGTTTTGATTTCCAAGTCTTTGTGAGTTCTTGGCGAAGACTTTAATTTTTCTTGTTCTTCTAAAAGATAAAAATTAAAAATACAATGATGTGATTATAAATATGCAAATTAAATCAAGTGAATTTTATATTAATTTACGTTAACATTTGTGCAGATAAGTCCTTAGAAGTTGACAGGACATCTGAATTGAATGGACCACTTCCTAATTTCTAGTCATGTCCCAGTCTTATACGGCGCATTTAGGTTACAGAATAAGAAACCGAAGTAATGGACTGAAATATAACTGAGTCGGAGCTAGAAGTTGACAGGATATCTGAGTTGAATGGGCCACTTCCTTATTTCTATTCATGTCCCAGTCTTATACGGCGCATTTGGGTAAACAAACATAACCCCAGTCCAACTGTAATTGGAACATTGAATATTGACTTGCTTAAGGTTAAATAATAGAGCCTCGTTTCAAGGTCATATGGATTGATATAATAAAAGATATTGGGGAGACAAATAATCTTCTTAAACAGTAAATTATAATAATTTGGTTTGAACATCCGTGTGATATCAATTTTCTTCATTTGTTTTATGTTATAGTCCTTTCAGATCTGATCTTGAATCTTGATGAGTTGAGTTTAAAATTCAACACCCTTTTCCTCGTCAGCCTCCAAAGTACATCGTATAGACTTTTGCTCTATTTCTGATCAAAACTGGCCTATGCATTGGTGGTTATAGTTACACAGCCTTTTTCAGTAGAGGAAAAAAAAAGTGGTAAGGTGATTAAGGAATGGCGAAGAGGAAGGTAGAGTTGATCTTTGTTCCAGCTCCTGGAATTGGTCACATAGTATCGACTCTGGGATTGGCTGAGCGCTTGCTCGACCATGATGATCAATTATCCATCACTGTGCTTGTCATGAAGCTACCAATCACTCCTTTCAGCGATACATACGCCAAATCTCTCACTGCTTCTCAACCCAGAATCAAGTTGGTTTCTGTCCCTCAGCCCAAGTTTCCTCCGTTGGATTTGTTAAAGAAATGCGCCGAATATTACATCTCTACCTCCACTGATAACCACATACCTCAAATCAAGACTATTCTCCAAGATATCCTTTCAACTTGCATCTCCAACTCAGTTCAAGTCGCGGGCTTAGTTCTTGATTTCTTTTGTGTCACCCTTGTCGACGTTGCAAAAGAACTGGGTCTAAATTCTTATATATTTTTAACTTCCAGTGCAGGGTTTTTGAGTCTCATGCACTACATATCCATTCGCGATGAGCAGGACGACTCTGGATTTAGCAAGTCTGATCCTGACATGCTGATTCCAGGTTTCTTCAATCATATTCCTAACCGGGTTTTGCCTGCTGGTTTACTTGAGAAGGAACTTGGCTACCCTACTTATGTTAAGCTCGCCACGAGGTTTAAAGAAGCCAATGGTATAATGGTAAACACGTTTGCGGAACTCGAGCCTCGCCTGATTGAGTCCTTTCTTGGCAACCAAACACCTCCAGTTTACCCCGTTGGTCCGGTTATAAACCTCAAGGGTCAGCCTAACCCAAGTTTGGACCAAGCTCAATGGGACAAGACCATGAAGTGGCTTGACGAACAACCAGAATCATCCGTCGTGTTTCTATGTTTTGGAAGTAACTGGGGCTTTGGAGCAGAGCAAGTGAAGGAAATAGCAATAGGCCTGGAACAAAGTGGGCACAGATTCCTTTGGTCCATACGCGTACCTCGTGACAGTTTGTGCACTAGCCCAGAGGAGATGTTGCCAAAAGGGTTCCTGGAGAAAGTAGATGGTAGAGGAATGATTTGTGGATGGTCAAACCAAGTGGAAGTTTTAGCACACAAAGCGATAGGAGGGTTCGTGTCTCATTGTGGATGGAACTCAACATTGGAGAGCTTGTGGTATGGTGTGCCAATCGCAACTTTCCCTATCTACGCTGAGCAACAGCTTAATGCTTTTGAAATGGTGAAGGAATTGGGACTAGCAGAAGAGCTGAAATTGGATTATGGGACAGATTGTCATCTTGTGCGCTCTGTCGAGATTGAGAGAGCTGTCAGATCGTTGATCGAAAGTGAAAACGACGAGAGGAGGAAGTTAAAAGAAATAAAACAGGTTGCTAGAAACTCTGTGATGGAAGGTGGGTCTTCCTTCATTGCTACAATAAAATTTATTAAAGATGTGATGACAGAAAACATGTGAACTCTGACGTGCAGGAACCATGAAAAGAACAAATGCTTGTTCTCTTTCTACTTCCATGTATTTCTTTAGAAGCCAACATGTATTGTATGCTTTGCCTATAAATTAACTTGCAAACACAAAGCAAGGGCTATTTATGTTTCCAATTCAGTTGAGTCACAAAGCTTACGTACTGTACCGTTTGCAGAGTTCTCCCGTGCCCCGAGAAGATTGCTATGTTTTCTCCTATCAGTTTTATCCAGTTCAAAAGGCTACACATAGTTCCCATACATGTATTTGACTGAAAAACTATAGAACTTCACTGTTTCCATGACTTCAACAGATGTCTTGTTTACATATTATGTTGAATTACAACATAATAGGAGCGTGCTTTTTGATAAAATTCTAAAGATGGTGCTTAGTCTCAAAGGTGCTTTGAATGTATAACTAATTCTAATAGTCAAGTACTATTAATCTTGTTTGAAATAATTCATAAAAGAAATTTTAAGGTACATAGATCCTTGTATAAAAAAAGTGGATTTCTTTTATAATTGCATTTATTTTTAAAAATATTTTTCCTATGGAATTGGTGGTTCTAACCTTGAGAGTAGCCGGACAAAATGCTTTAGTGACTTGTGGGTATTCAAAAGCAATGACATTGGAGTTAGAAAATGTAAATGAAGTGCTACTTCAAACTTTGAATAATACGATTATACAAAAGTGAAAGGTGGCAAATTTCTATAATAAAAGAATTTGCTTGTGAGAATTTTCGGAAGGGGAACTAGTGTAAAAATTGATCCTATCCATGGGATAACAGATAGAGCATGAGGTAAATGATCAACAAATCGGGAAGGACCATTTAGAATTGAAAGGTGAAATTCGTGGGCATTTTATTAATAGAAAGTATCTAAAGTCTTATGCACCCACCTTGTTTGAAAAGTATAGGATTAAGGAGTGACAGTGAATTCTTGAGATAAAATAACTTCATATTAGCATTTAGAAATAAAATTTCAAACTCCCATTTAATAATAACAAAAGTTAATAAAATAGAGAAGTTCACAAGTCAACTGGTCCACGCCAAGGGATCACATTTTACGCTATTGAGTAATGCATGACATTTGGTCCTCCTTGGCTTGTTGTACTTGTTGCTTCCAGAAGTTGAATTTAACTTTTTGAAGCACCAACGACTTCCCAACCCGACAGCTATCTATTTAACTTCATAAAATTCCTAATTAGGCTTATGTCCATCTTGTTTGAGGGCTTAATGCTTTTTTCTGATAAGTTTGATAGATTGTATATGCTTAATAGCTTCATTTTCTAAGGAATCGGGTTCATTTTTTAGCTCTTGAATTTTGGTCAGAAGATTCTTGCCTTTAGTTTCTTCTGCATCATAGTCCATTCTACATAGATACAAGAGACTTAAACTTTTTTTAGTATATAACCTAATCATGACACCATTTTTCAAAGGAAACAAAGACTTTTTTTAGCTTTTTTAAAAAGTCCTCGAACAACAGATGACTGAGTTATAGACTCAATATATGAAAACCTATTTAGAAAAGAACTACATTGAATTGCAGTCGGGAATTGCAGCTTCTGCTACATGGTCAATCTCAAAGACTCCTTAACTCTCAATAGTTCTTCAGAGTTGAACATTGGTGCAGTGCTGGAAGGTATGTCAGGAGAAAGATCCAAGGAACTCAATTTGAGACTTCCCCTATAAGAAAATCATGAATTAGCGACGGACATTTATCGGCGGAAAAAAAAACCCGTAGCTGTTTACCGACGGAAAACAACAAGCCGTCGATAAATGTATTGTACTGTTCATATATAGCGATAGAAATATATTACCAACGGCAATACTAGAAGGAATGAATTTCGCGCAAAATCTCCAACGACATATAGCGACGCCACGAAATTTGGTGTCGGCAAAATTTGCAGAAATGCTTCCCGCATTTCAATTGCGTCGAATATATACCGACGGAAGAGTTTCCGTCGGTATGTTTGGACTGGTGAACAGTATTTACAGACGGAATGTTGTCCGTCAGTATGTTTGGACTGGTGAATAGTATTTACCGACGGAATGCTGTCCGTCGGTATAGTTGATTATATTTTTACCGACGGGTTAGTCATAACCGTCGGCAATAATTACGGGAATGACTCCCGCAATTAAGTAGTTTCGAACAGTTACCAACGGAATCAATACCGTCGGTAAATGTGATTCAGCTCCTGTTATATACCGACGTAATTTGTTCCGTCGGTATACAGTAAATAACTTTACCGACGAAAATTTTGTTTCCGTCTCAAAATATAGCAGTAAAAATAGGTGGTGAAATAATTAGAAAATTTAAATACCGACGAAACATAAAGTCTGTCGGTAAATGTCGGCTGTTTAATAAATAAAACGTCGTCGTTTGGTTTAAGACGACGCGGTGATTAATAAATCACCGACGGATTGTCATTTGTGATCCATCGTCTTTAACCCGACCTGGTCTTTCCCTCTCCACCCCCCAGTTCTTCTTCTTCTTCTCTCCTCCAGTCCATTGACTCTTCTGTCCGATCATTCCTTGCATTTTCCGACCGTTTTCTGGCTCATCGTGCATCGTTTAAGGTAAGCTCTCTAATGGGTGTATTATTTCTCTAAAAAAACGCATGTTTTTAGTGTTAACCGTGGGTGTTTGTTGATGAAATTTTGCTTGATTATTATTGTTGTTTTCGGTTTTTTGTGTAATTGTTAGTTTATTTGTTGTTTATATATGTTATTGTTGGTAAATAATGGAAAAATGCAATTGATTTGTGGTTAGATTGAGA
>JAOTAY010000008.1:27095643-27120345 GCA_025629805.1 Erythroxylum baracoense | reverse complement strand
GGAAAACTAATTTGATACGTCATAATCTAGATGTGATGCATATTAAAAAATATTTTTGACAATTTGTTCAATACCATAATTAACATTGAAAGGAAGGCAAAAGATAATGCAAAGCCACAAGCTGATTTGAAACTTTTTTGTAGAAGGAATGAGTTACATAAAGATCTTCACACCGGTAAATATACGAAAGCATGTTACAATCTAGACAAAAAATAGAAGGAAATATTATCTGAATGGTTGAACAGTCTAAAGTTTCCCAATAGTTATGTTTCAAACTTGGCAAGGTGTGTGGATATGAGGAAGTACAAATTATTTGGGATGAAAAGTCATGATTGTCATATGTTTATTTAAAGGCTAATTCCAATTGCATTTCAGTAGTTGCTACTAAATAAGGTTTGGGAAGTAATAACGAAATTAAGTTTATTTTTCAAAAGCTTAACATCATCTGAAATCGAGTTGGTTAAAATGGAAAAATTAGAAAGGGAAATTCCAGTAATTTTGTGCAAGTTAGAAACGATATTTCCTCCAAGCTTCTTTAAATGTATGGAGCATCTACCTGTCCATTTAGAACATGAGGCTAAACTAGCCAGTCTAGTTCAATATCGTTGGATGTATCCATTTGTGAGGTAATTTAACAAAAATGATTATAATTAAAGTCATAGCATGTTTTAATAACTAAATTGGTATAACCCTATTCGCTCATATAGGTATTTGCATCACTTGAAGAAAAATGTGAAAAACAAGCCTAGAGTTGAAGGTTCGATATGTGATGCTTACTTAGTAGAGGAAGCTAATATATTTTGTTCACATTATTTTGAGCCGCATGTTCACATAAGAGAAAGAAAAGTTCCTCATAATGACGATGGGGGAGGAACTAGTGATGCTAATGGTACCTTATCCATTTTCACATATCCTGGACGAACGTATGAATGTTCGACAAGAAGAACGTTAACAGAGGAAGAAATTGAGGCTGCCCATGTTTACATTTTATTGAACTGTCAAAAGGTTCAACCTTTCATGCAGTAAGTTGAAATTAATTATTTGGGTTTTGAAATTTAGTGTTATTCATAACTGAAATACATAATAATGTTTTTAGATTATACGAGGAATTGTGACACGAGATCATGCTCCAAAAAACACAAGATGATATCAATAAAGAAGTTGAAAGACGCTTTCCTCGATGATTTGAGCAATATGTAAGTTTTCACTTACAACTATTGAAATGATTGAATTATAAGATTTAAGTGTTCAAATGACATTTTACTGTTTAATATGATATTTTCTTTTCTATAGGCCTTAGAAAATCCAACAGAGAATAAGTTCATTTGTAATCTTCCGAAGGGACCTTTGCGAACTGTTAAATCATATCTGATGTATTTTGTTAATGGATACAAATATCATACATAATATCATGTTCATAGCATGGCAATAATAAATAGTGGAGTTTGCGTATAGAGAGAATTAATGGATTACTATGGTAAAATTATTGAGATACTTGAAATTAGGTACCCTACATATTACTAATAAAGCGAAGTGTGATTGGTTTGATTCAACTCCAAATGTTGGTACAAAAGTGCATAGTCGATACAATCTAGTTAAAATCAAAAAGCGAAGAAGATTTCGACAATTTGAACCTTTCGGATTGGCAATGCAAGCTATCCAGGTGTATTATGTCCCTTTTCCCAGCTTACGAGAAGATAATTCAGATTGGTTGGCTGTTTGCAAAGTTAAACCTAGAAATGTTTTTGAATTACATGGAAAAGGAGAACAGAGAATTAAAAGTGAAGCATTTAAGGAAGATGCTTATGAAATAAATGCATCTGTCGTATATGAGGATAATGAACCTTTGAACGATCCATGTAATGATATGTTGAAATTTTATCTGGAGAGGATGAGGAGGGTCAGAGATCTGAAGAAGAGCCTGAGTCTGATTTAAATTCTTCAAAAAAAGAAGATGATTTTAATTTACAATTAAGTGATGATAGCGATTAATTGGTGTTTGTAATTGAATATTATATTCAACAAATCAATTATTTCCTTTTCAATATATTGTATAAAATATTGAAATCAAATTGTAATATTTCTATAAAATTCAATCAAATATTAATTTCAGGTTGAAATATGCCACCGAAGAGAAGACAGGATATGATGCGACCAAGGTTCAGACCACGATTTGGAGGTACTTACTATACAGGTGAAGCATCTCATGGTGTAGCAGTTGGAGCTTAATCACCTCCTCCCCCTCCACCTACTACACCTGCAAATGAGGCATCACCTTCCGTACCTATTGCTAAACCATCCACCACCCCTACATCATTCACTACTCCTATACCGATAGAGATATCAGGGGTAAACAATGCAGATGAAGGAGGTCGGGCGCCAGCTTGGAGCTGAGGGACCTGATGGAAGAACTTACATCACAATTGTCAATAATATGTAAGTGAAATACATGAAACACTATATGTTTATAATTAAGATATAGGTTTAAATTTTAAAAATAGTATAAATTTATTTGTTTTTATATTAGGTTGATTCCATCTGGACCGTGCTCAAGAAACATGACATCTAAATTGAAGGAGAAGATTGAACATGAGGGTTATGTATGAAAGAATATCTCTTAAGTGACAAAGGAATTTTACTGTCAGGAGTTTGAGGTATAACAAAATTATTATTTTCTTTTTAATTAACAGTTTTATACATTAATTAGATAAATATTATTACATCATAAGTATTTATCGAATGTTTTTTCTTGTATTTCAGAAAGAATTTTTTCGGGCTTCTCAATTTGATGCGATCATTTGTAGAGCATGGGAGAAACAAGTACATACACGTTATCGAGACTTTGTTGTTGCGATACATAGGGCCAATGTACGACCGTCTTACATTTCTAAACAAATATGGAGTCATTGGCAGTAGTATTGGACATCACCTGAGGCAATGTCCATTTTAGAGCGTAATTCAGCCAACATACGTAGAGAACCGGGGGGAGAGAGTCTTCCTATACATATGGGAGGATCTATTGCCCATCATAAGCATGGAGAAAGACTTGTAAGTATCTACACTTTACAGTTATATTCTCATTTCTTTACTTTGTTGTATTTCAATTGAATTTGACGTGTAAATTTTGGAATAAAAATATGTGTTTCATATTAAGAATGATAATGTTATAAATGTCTGGTGCCATATATGACTTTGTTGTTGAGTTATTTTCTTTGTTCAATAGGGGGTAGACATCATGAAAATAGAGGAAATTCTACCAAAATTTTTATAAATTCTAGTTCACTTATAACATTTTATTCTTATGCAGGAAAAGTCTATAGGCATGAGGCCTACACCCCGTCAACTCTTTTTGCACACTGACACTAAGAAACATGACGGTGTGACATTCGTCAACACCTGATGTAGAGAACTAAATGTACGTGAAATTTATGGTTTAATATTAATGCTTAATAATTATCACTTTCTAATATAAACATTGTCTTCTGATAGGACCAAATATAAGAAAGCATTCAACGACAGTCTCAACAATCTAAAGATGTTGATGAAATTTAAACCTATCTTCATTCAGTGGGTGGTAAGGACCGTTATGGAAGGATATTCGTCTTAGGTTCTGTTGTGAACACATGTTATTCGTAATCCTCCACATCCAGTACAACAACATCTAGTCGGCAGTCCATAACCAATGAAGTCCAAGAGCTTTGAAGCATAATGGAGACATTGGCAACTCAGTTGCAACAATCGATGGAGTACATAGCTCAGCTCTGTAATAAGGTAGATCAGTTGAAGCGGACGAGTAGCACCTCATCGCACCAATTAGAGCATTCACAGTCACTAAATCAATAGTGTACTTGTAGTCATTTCATTTGAATTACAAATACTTATTATGTACAATTTAATGCTTTTATTATCAATTAAGACAATTTTAAGTTTATATCATCAATCAACTTTCTGTTTAAACAAATTAAATTATTATGCACAGATAATTCATAACTGTTTAAATTATGCATAAACCATAAGATCCTCAAATAAAATTTATTGACTGTAAATTTTTTAAAAAAAAGTTTTTGGTTAATTTAATGACAAACATTTGTTGTTCTGCCGATAAAATCAATTCAATTTACTAACGAAATATAACAAGTCGTCAGTAATCACAGACGAAATAAGTAATTCCATCTCCAAATTTGCTGATAGGATAACAACCGTCAGAACAAACATAACTGTCGGTAATGTTGTAACAAACTTACTGACAAAATAGACGATACCGTCGGTAAATTTTTTGACAGAAAAAATGACCTTCGATAATTTACTGACGGTCGACCGCACAAACAACCGTCAGTATATTTACCAACGGTACATTAATTGCCCATCAGTAAATTTACAGATGGACATTATGTTATTCATCAAAAATTATTACCTACGACTATTTCTACGTCGCCTTTGTCCATCAAAAAATTTCGTTGCTAACCTAACTTACCGACGGAATGTTTATGTTGTCCGTCGATAATGTTCGTCGCTAAACAACAATTTTCTTGTAATGAAAAAATGTAAAGATCCAGGTATGTTTACAATTTCATGTGCCATTGGTGATATGAAAATTGAGCCTGTCGCGCTAGAATTAGGTGCATCTATTAATGTCATGCCATACTCAATTTATCGAGCTTTAAATCTAAATTCTTTATAAGAAACTAATGTAATTATTTAGCTAGTTGATCGTTTTATGTGCATGTTATTAGTGTTTTAGAGTATATTTTAGTCCAAATTAACAATTTGGTATTTTTAGTTGACTTTTACATCTTAAAAATGGATGGAAATAATGTCGAACATTTAGCTTCGATTTTAATGCGAAGGTCATTTATGAAGATGACCAAGATGAAAATCAATATGAATAAGGGTAATCTTTCCATTGAGTTAATGGAGAGATAGTGAAGTGCAATATTTTTGAAACAATGAGGTACCATAATGATTTTCAATTTGTTTACCATATAGATATTAAGGATTCATTTGTGCAAGATATTTTTAAAGAAGAAATTGTTGATGATGAGTAAGATTTTAATGCTAAAACGGAAATGAACGAGCAAGTTGATGAAATTTGTGAAATTATAGAATCATTATCAGCGATGCTAATATATTTGAAAATTTTAAATGCTAAAATTACAATAAATTACAAGAAAATGTTACCTTCAATTTTGCAAACTCTAAAGATAGAATTGAAAACCTTATCTGATCACTTAAAATATGTCAATTTGGGTGACAGAGAGTCATTACCTACGATCATCTTAAAAAGGTTGACTATAGGTTAAGAGGAAAGGTTAGTAACACTATCTAAGAAGTACAAAATTGCAATTATGTAGAGAATAAAAAGGCCCATCGAGCATAATGTCATTAAACAATTGTGTTTTTTGGGAGGAAACCAAAAATATGATAGTTTTTATTAGTATTGTTTTAGTTATATAAATAGTTTTCATTTGCTTGTTTTTAAGAAGTTAGCTTATTAGCTTAAGGGGGAATGGATCACAAAATTCCATAATACTAAATTTCATTAGGTGTGATCAGGCCTTATGTTATTTAGTTGTTAGGATCAAAGACTCAAAATTTTAGAATACTAAATCTCATCACGCCTTATACAATTTAACTTTATGGAATGGAACTCCTAAAAATTCCAAAATACTAATATTCAAAACGTTATCATATCTTATACATGTTAGTAGTGTATATAGTTTTAAAGAAATTTGTAAATTTTAAAATAAAATAAGTAAATAAATAAATAAAACAGAAATAAAAATAATATAAATTTTTAAGCAAATAATAAAATTTAAATGAATAATTTATAAATTTAAAAAATAATAATAATAATAAATTATTTAAAAAACCTAATGCCTTTTGTTTCTCTTTCAATATATATATTAAATAGCAGTCCTACATCACCAGTGACTAGTCATAGCTCCTGTCCCACTAGACACCATAGTACATCTTGTTTCATATGCTCACAACTCAGGAGAGTTTTTCATTTTTTTTATCTTTTTGAATATTTTTTTGATATGTGAGCATCCTATGTATACATTAGGGACAATGTATGATTTTGATGTAAGGGAGCGAGAGTATATATTATGATGAACTCTGTGATTTATGCTTGAACTTATAAATACTATGATTCATATATTGATCATTCCTCATAATAGCCTTATATTTTTCTAATTGTTGTTTACAAATCCTCAAGTTAGGATACATTTTTTGGTTATTAATCAATACAAGAGAGAGACAAGCATGACGGCTAAGTAAGCTTTGAACCTAAGAGCATTCATCACATGTGTGCCTATGCATTTCTTTTTATTGTGTGATATCAAACATAACTTGTTTATGCTTGAACTTGCTTTTGAATACATGTCAAGACCACATTTTTATAAATTTGTGTATCAAGATGATAAGGGTACTTAGAATAATCATTTCTGACCTAAACAAGCATAACTTAATTTTTATCCCTACAAAACCAATTTGAGCCTTAACCTTTCTTTTCTTAAATCCCAAACTTATTACAAACCACTTTTACCCTTTTTTTGTTAGTATCCTTAATAATTTTAAACCCCAAAATTGAAGGAATTATACCAAGCTTATTTGCATAGGATTTTGACAGTTTCCCTAAAATGTAAATTAGTTGATTCAAGTACATCATTCTGATTTTTCATTATATATATATATAGGAGAAGTATAAATAAATAAAAATCTCCTCTTTAATGTTCTTATTAAAAGAAGAATGTATATATATATATATAAAGAGAAAAAAGATTGAAAACAATGAGCTGATTGAAAGGATGCTATTTGAATCAATTGGGTTTTGGATTGTGGATAATTTTGTATGATTTCCTTTAGTTTATTAACCTCAAAACTTCTTTTTTTATACCTTACTTAAGCCATGTTACAACCCTTATCAAGTCCTTTTGATTTAGGCATTAGGTTCATGTTTGTTAATTGGTGGAGATATGATTCATGAGCAACCTTATGGAAATAAATCGTTATGCTTTGATTTGAGAGCTTAATAAACCTTAAAACACTTTAAGTATATTGAATGAAATCCATGAGAGGGTGTCAAGACTTATTTCATTTTATTTTGATTGAATTGATAAGATGCTATGATTTCATTATAACAATATGTCCTATAAGTGCTTGTTCTCTCAATTGTTATTTTATCATAAACTTTTAATGTATATTATCTTTTGGGATATTTCTGGATAACATGAAATAAGATGAGAGGTTATTATAAGGATGATTTATCTATTGAATTGATTTATGCTTAAGGATATACATGAGTTCGTTGTGGGAGAATTTGATAAGATGTTATTCAGTTATAGCAATTGAAATTATCTCTTTTGTTTTGACAATATTTTGGTGCATAAATAGGAAAATTAATGTTTATTTTGTTTTAGGAGATTATAAGAAGAGATTGCAACAAATTGGAGTATTATTGGTTAAAATCATGAATTTTGGAAAAAAGTTAACAGTTTATTGCAGTAGATAAGGCGAGATCACACTTAATGCTAGGTCCACTTCAAAAGTTGGAATCAAATTAGGAAATTTATTTCCATCCCTACTATATAGGGATTTTGATTTTTTTTAGATAGGAATCCTTGTAAGATAGAAGAAGACTAGGTTTTAAGTAGGAAAAGAAGGGGAAAAAACACTATCCATCATTCTCTTTTCATTTCTTTTTTTAAGTCAATTTTTAATCTTTTCGTCTATATTTTTAGGTGTTGGAACTAAAGTCATATGTATCCAAATATTCTAATTCAAGGGGGTTAAAAACTCTAGTGGTAAACTTATGAACTTTTATTCTAAACTTATATTCATGTTTTAATTCAAGTGTTTATTGTTTTATGTTCTTATATTTTATGAATAATTAATATTGATTAATCTAACAAATCAATTTGTTGTTGATTATTCTATAACTATCCATAAATTAAGTGACCCATAATTGCCATGAAGAACTAGTACAAGTAACAAATAGGTTTTTTGTAATTTGCATATTTAATTTATGAGGAATAAGAAAACTAAGTTTAATAGTTATATCTATCTCCATTATTTAATTTATGGTCTAATTTTTTCATTAAGATAATTGCAATCATTTAATTAATAAAGAATGATATCATACCTAATAAATTGATGGTAAGTTTTGGTTTGAATGTTGGCTCTGAACCAATTATAATAGGAAAATTTGAGACTTATTATGGCTATCCTAATATGTTTAGGAATAACTGCTTAAATTATGAAAATTATTCTCTTGACTAATGATCAATGTTAAAATTAGATGAGATCTTTCCTTTGAATCATAGTTAAGTAGTCTTAAATTTCTCACTTTTACATTCAATTGATTTATTTTGATTCCTTGTTAAATTTAGTTTATTAGTAAATTAATCATAAGCCTTCACTTTTTTAATTATTTTAAATTAAGAAACTAGTTTTTATTTCTTTCGGGATTCGACCTAGTTTTATGACTACTACAAGAGTTTAAAGAATTAGAATTAATTTTGAGGGCTTCGATAGCCCAATCACATATAGATTAATTGACTTCCACAATAAACTAGCTATGTTACTTAAAACCTATGTGAACCGGTATTATCACTGGACCTAGTGGTAGTTGGCCTATACTAGAATGGATTTTTAGTCTTGTTCTATCAAGAGATAATCCCATATCTCATTTCTTTACCATAATCAGTTTGCCTTAAGCATACTATAGCCCTATGTCAATGATCCTTTCTATCATTTCTACTATAGAGAATTAGAATATGAGGAAGTCATCTCAACTAATCAATGTATTTTAGAAAAAAATATTCTCTAATTGTTGCTTACCCATTACGAGACTAGGGGAAAGGCCATAAATTTGTCAATAAAGTATCCTTCTAGGACTGTTTGTCATTTCCTTCCCCCCATTTGTAACAACTTCAACAATTCAGAGATCAGAGCACTTCCTCTAGAGATGGAGACATAGTAAAGCTAACTAAAGGAGTTTAGGTCAGCTATAACTTTAGTTCAAGCTAATTTCTTAGCTTGACCTTTGCTAATAAGTTTTAATATAAAACTTTCAATACCGCAAGTATACGAATCGTATCTTGTAGTATCAAAGATATTGTTTCCATGAGGACTAATAGATACCTAAAAACTTGAATAGAACTCTGTCTAAGGTACTAAAGATTTATTTAAATTAAAATAAATAATTGAAACTAATAAACTAATAAACAAAAACAAGTAAAGAATTAAGCTGCCAATAAAATAAGTTTGAGATTTAGGAAGTATTTTATCCTGGTTTTGTTTTCTAATAATCGTTTCAATTCAATTTATGTTTGATCCTAGATATCTGAAAATTTTTATTACCCTCTCTCAAGATCTAATCAAATAACCCTAATTGAATTTGACAATCATAGAATTATAATCTCTTGATTCACAAAACTACTCCTAACTTGTTCAATTAGATTTAAAGCAATCTTAAGGATAATAAACTTCACAATTAAATCTCTATTTAAATATTATTTATTATAATAATTGTAGGTCTATTAAGCTTCTAACTCTTGTTGCGTACCTTAACACAAATAACTTGATTCACTTTCTTGATTTATAAACAAGTATAAGCATAACAATTATCACAAAGAATTGATAGATGTATTGAATTCAACAAGAATAAAGTTCAACAAAACAACTGAAGAACAATCCCTAATATGGATTTAGAAATCTGTAATCATGTTAAACAAAAAAATTGCAAATAAACATCAAAGACAATGAAAGAAATAAAGGGAAAAGAAAGAAAAACTAGTTGGATTCTTGATATGGAAATCTGGAATTCTCTTAAGCTCTCTCGATGTCTCCTCTTGATCTTTTTTTGATTTACTGGTTGCTGCCTTTTTGCTTGTTAGTTCTTCAGGTTTTTGGGGTTCTTTATAGTTTTTCTACTTAATTTGGTTCCAAAAATAGCCCCAAAATGTCAAAAGTACATAAAAAATTGCAAGCTAGAAAAGCTGAAATTTGTTGGAATTTGCTCTCTGTCACATTTGTCATAATCTTGCATTGTGCACGATTATGCCTTGCATGCATGTATCCAAAATCTCATTGTTTCTTCACATTCTTGTTTCTATGAACTCGCAAACACATCAAACACCTCTTGAAACATAAAATTAAGATTTTATTCTTGCTCTAAACCAATCAAATACTTAGAACAAATAAAGAAAACTAGCAATAATAAAATTCTAAGCCTATACACATGATAATCTTCTAAAAAACACTTTAAAACACACTCAAACACCTAGAAAAGCATCCTGTAATCTACACCTATCATCCTTTTACAAAAATGGTCGCCTAACAATATCAACCTTAAGGTGAGTATCAGGGAGAGGAGGAAAAGAGATACTGAATGAAGATCAATAGTATAGTTAAGAGTTCTAAATATGGAGGAGGATTTTGGGATTGACATACCAATAATGGTAAACAACTTGACAAAAGTGGAAGCTAAGAAAATAAAGCAGGAAGTGGCTAATCAAAAAAGGAAATAAAAAAGAGAAAAAAAGTTGAACCAGGAAGGGAATCTGATGAATGAACCAAAAGAAGTAGAGAAAGGTAGGAAATTTGAGAGGAGGTTAGTAAAAAATGGGAGCTTCTCTCACTAACCCATGCTTTTTATGGTAAAGAGAAAGAATGTCAAATGGCTAGCCATAAGAGGTAAAAGATACTTTAAAAGAAATGGGTGTGGAAACTAATTTTTATATGTTCATATTAGCTTTGTGTAATAACTCCTTAACATACTTTGATTGAGTAAGTAAAATACCGTTTTGATTCCATATAGCTTCAAGACCCAAGAAACAATTTAGTCATCTAAGATCTCTTAGAACAAATTGATATGTAATGTCACAATAACTAAATTAACAAACTCCAACTAGCTTCTGATGGTTATAATATCATCTTTAAAGATGACACAATAGGTAATAACCAAACAAGCCTTATAGAAATACCAAGAACAATATGTTTTACAATTTTAAATTCCAATAGAGAGAGGAGCTTGAGAAAGGCATTTAAACCATTATTTTAATGCCTGTTTGAATATATAAATAAACCTATTCAATTAACAAACATATTTTGATGTTGTGGATACTCGAATTTAGCTAGCTATGTCATGAAAGCTTCTTATTCTAAGCACCTATAAAGAAAGTAATTGGAGATATTAAGTTGTTTAGCGTCCCATCCACTTGAAAATTCAAAGGAAATAATGAGTATGATAACTACTGCCTTGAAAATTAGACTAAATGTATCATTATAGTTAATGATAGGTCTTTTATGAAAACCTTTGGCAACTAACAAGGCTTTGTACTAGTAAAAAATACCATCCTTTTTTTAATACGATATTACTTATTTACACTCTATAATGCTTTATTTGGAGCGTAATGGTACCAAATCCCATATATAGCATCTTATTAAACTTGAAATTTATTTTCTTGTATGAAGAAAATAGATTCATACTATAATGATAGTTCAAAAAAAAAGAGTGAGGATTTATAGAATTAGTTTTGAATGCGATACCAAGTGATATTGTCTTTGGAAATTTGTTTGTTAAAAGTTGTACTTGGCAATGTCAATAAGGAGTGATAAGTTTAGAGAGTGATTAGAAGAGGTTGATGTTGAATAAAACTTGAAATTTTGTCGTCATCGTGTAATTGGGAATGATTAGTGTTATGAATAGATAAGGATTGGTGATGTGAAAAAGCAGGAGTTTTGGTATTATTAGGAGTGGTGTTTGTTGTAGAGTTTAGTTAGGCAAAATCACTTATATAAGGGAAAATATTGTTTTGTATAGATTGCCTATGTTGCATAGGAGAGATGGTTTCATGTGTATGGTAAATGTAGGATGTTTGCATGGTATATGGGTAAGGTGAAATTTAATTGGGATGACTTCTTTTGGAACACTAATGTAACTTTGAGTATTTATAGCAAATGTAAACTCATGTGCATAGAAAATAACGCGCCATAAGATAAAGAAACAGAAGAAGACATATTAAGAAAATGATATCCTTTTTTAATTTTAACAATATCCCAGAAAGGTACATGTACTAGAATGGGATTCTAATTTTTTTTATATAATAAGGACATAACCAAAGCACCTATAAACATAGAGTTCATTATAATCAGGATAAGGAATTTGGTAAATGGTTAATAATATATATTGTAGTATCAAATACAAAAGTCAAATATTTTTATTTGGTTAGCACTAAAGAATGTAGTAACAAAGACAAGCTAGTTTCAATAATATGATTGTGTTTCCTCTCAACAAAACTATTCTATTTATGTGTTTTCAAATAAGAACTTCTTTATGTTACACTATTTTCCAATAGATAATTAAACAAAGCCTGAAATTCTCCTCCTCAACTACTTGAAAGGACTTAATATAATGATACAAATAAGTTTCAAATAAATGACAAAAATTGATGAAGGCATTAAAAGCTTTGAATTTATTTTTAATAAAATATATCCAAAAGTATTTGCTTAAATATATATTGCCATCATAAGATATGACAAAGCAAGGACCCCATAAATAAAAACAAATTAATTCTAATGGTATTTTGGCTTGATATTTAGATGCTGAGAATGGCAATTTGTGACTCTTACAAACATAGTAAATATACAAGATAATAAATGATTATTAAAAAAAGATTATTGCTTTATAAAGAGCTGGCTTAGTATTCTTAAAATTGGCATGTCTAAGATAAGAATGTCTTTGAAAAAAAAAGATAATAATGCTTATGGAGGATGACTTGACTGATGAACATGATGAAATAAGATAAAATAAAGACTATAATTATTCGTTTCCATATAAATTACTTCACTCGAGTGGATGTCCTTCACATCAAAATGATTAGGGAAAAATTCAATAGAAATATTATAAACAGTAGTAAAGGAGAATATTAGAAAGTAAATTGGAACAGAATTTGGAACGTATAAAATATTATTTAAAAGAAAATAATTATCATTTGACTGACATAAGGAAGACCCAATGTTAGAGTTTTAGAGCGTTTTGTCATTTGTTATTTTCGTTTCTTTTAGTTCCATAATATTATGAGTTAAAGAGTGAGATTTCTAAGTTAAGAGTAAGATGATGAGTTACACTAGTGTCAAAGATCTATTATTGATACATGGTATAAGATAAGGTGGAGTAGGTAAAATTACTAGTTAGTCAAATCCATGGTTTCTATGTGGAATAGGATGAGGCAGATAGAGTGGAGAGGTGAGAGGAAGTTGGAGGTGGTGGCTTGACTTTTAGTATAGAATAGTTTTAGGCAAGGTGTCTAAATCCACAATAGTTATGACATTGTATAGTTCAAATTTCTATTAGAGATAGATGTCATCTGAATGGTATTATCGATGATTGTTCTTTAAAAAATTGGATTAAAACATCCCCTACCATATTAAGAACAATGTACACCTCTACACCTAGGTGAATATCCTTTTGAATTGGTGGATTAATCAACATGAGTTGTAAGTTGAATAACAAACTCTTGGATAGTGTGTTCTTATGATAGTTTATCTTCTTCACGAAGGATGTTAGGCTCAGGTCTCGGTTCTTGTTACACGGCTACATTACGAGAGGATCAGGTGAAGATCAAGTGAGAAGAAGGCTGGAAGCACTCAAAAAATGTGTTTATCCTGAATTTTTGTAAGTTCGCCTATCACCCTCGTGCACAAGCACGATCGTGGGGTTATGTCACGATTGTGCACCCTGAGTGAAAGAGTTCTGTCACTCAAACTTGTAAAAAACATATCTCTCAATTATGATGTCCAAAAATTACAAAATTTATACCATTGGAAAGCTAAGAGAATAAGCTACAACTTCTATAAAAATAACTTTGTCTCATTCAGCCTACATAAATACAGTTTAATTATTGAAATCAGGACACAAATTTTGTCAGGGATTATGTGGCAGCCTCTACTAGCACCCGTGACGTTATCATGTAAAGTCCATATCTCCTTCATCCGACGTCTTAAAGTTACGTGCAATATACATTGGAAAGATAAGAGGACGAGCTGTAATTTTCCTGAAGACAACTTTCTCCAAATTGTCCTAAATTAATATAGTTTATTCATGGAAGTTAGAGCCACTAACAATGTCCAGGGTAATGCTACAACTGAGTCCCCTTTTTCTTCTTTCGCTTATTATGAACTTTTCACATATCCCAAAAGGACGGGGATCTAAGAAGCACAAATTTTATATACATGACTCCAGCATAATAATTTATTTTAAATCTATCCAGGGCCATCTAACAACATACTAATCCATTTCCAATAACAATTTACAACCCAACAAATAAGATAGTTTTAAATATGTAAAAAGGAAACTTCTTCGACTCTTACTTCCATTACTTAATCAAAACAGAGTTTGTACATAGCTTTAGTTACATATTAAGGTCACCTTAATAGCATAATACAAAATATGCATGGATGCTCATGCTTAAGGCTACCAAAATATAGTCAAACTAACTTAGTTACAAAAGGTAGATATCTTGGAGTTTTCCAAAGCTTGCAAGGATCAATTATCTTCTCGTTCTGCACCTAAAGAGTGAAAAATAATGGGATGAGCTACGAAGCTTAGTGGCTAATACATTTATAGCCATTGGTAACGAGCCACACACAATTAAGCATATATACATATATCTTATTTTAATCTAGCAATTAAATTATCTATAGTTCTAGATCAAAGAAATCATAGTAAAAATGTTATCATATAAATATCACATAAATCATATCATATATTTTTAACCATCAACATAACACTGTGTGTATCATGCTCAACAAATCAAAATGAAATGCACAACATAATGGCTGAAGAGAGTCATATGGATCGAAATGGAGATACTGAAGTTTACACCATGAACTAAATGAGTTCGTTTCTTAGAAACTTATGTGCCGCAAGCGGGCAGCCATGAGAAGCCTTTAAGTCAACGTGCACGTGAAGAATGAAATGGTATCTCTCTTGCCCAAACACAAGCAAATTTCGATGCTCATTTTATTTCATCACATATTCATACTTTCATGCTTCTTATGCTTTTTCCTCTTTTCATTAATGCCAAAAGCAGTAACATCTTTCAAGGCATAACATGATTAATAAATCATAGTGCATTTTATAACAATTGTATGAATTCAAAGTCAAGCAATTTAACATACAAGCAAATAAGAAATCAGCCCATCATCATAATAACTATCAATATATTACCCACCTAATTGAATGTAAATCCAAACTCAAGTTTACCTTTCCTCTTGCTCTTGCCTTGGATTTTCTTGGTTTCCTTTAAACAAACAAAATTTCATTCAAACAAATATAAAAATAGAAAATCCATAAAGCTTTAATAATAAAAAATTGGTTTCTTGGTCCTCTCCTTTCTCTCTTTATTTCCAGCACAAGAAACTTATTTTCTCTAGTTCTTTTTTCTACCAAAGCAAGAATAAGAGATGAAGGTTACCTAAAGCTCAGCTGAATAATATTCCTTCTTCTTCTTTCTCCTTTTTCTTTCTTTCCTTCTTTATTTTTCTGGTTTGTTTTCTCCTTCTCTTCTTCTAGTTCCTTCTACATTTTTCTTTTCTTTCTTCCTATCTTCTCTAACACGCTATACGCACTCTTTACTTCCTCTTTCTCATTTATTTTCTTATTTATTTAAGATCACTTTTAGTCCTTCCAAGTTTACCCTTCCACATTTAATTTAATGTCTACTTGCCCCTTTTATTCTCTTATGTCTATTATACACTTACTTAATTCTAACATCTCTATTTAATCTATGCAAACACATATAAATAACAAAACAATTCATGACTAAACTCCAACAGATTTTAATTTAAAAATTCTAGTTTCTATTTATGCTTACTAAATTAATGGACTAAATTCTATGAAAATTTGGGGTCTAACAAAGGAGGAGACCATATAAATAATTAAAAGAGACAAGATCCAATCTATTCTCTAAAGATCAAATGACTGGGCAATAAGTCCAGCTTAATCCATTAACAATTGCTTGAACAAAATTATCCTCGGTAACTAGACTATTCAAGCCAACTAATTAATCATATATTTTGTTTGTTCACTAAAAAACTAGGCAATACTTTTAGTTTCTACTTTGGTTAATCAATAAAACTTCAATTTAATATTTTGAACTTAAGCTCATTATCCATTATAGTAGTTTATATATGGTATTATAGTTTAGAATAGTATTAGATCCTATAAATCTAAATCTAACTAAATCTAAATAAAAATAAGGAAAAAATTTTAATTTACTCCCTAACATTTGACAAAAAGTCTAAGATAGCTCCTGTCATTATCTCTAGTTCAGTTCAACCCTAATGCTTCGAAAATGAAAAAAGTTGCCCTAAAAATTCCCACTTCGTCAGACTTCCATCAAATACATGTTATGTTTTGTTAAGTTATTCCACCTAAGTATACTAGATAAGGTTAATTGTCAATATAGCATTTGATGTGTAATAAAAATTAATTTTGTATTTATAAATTAATTAATATTTTAATTAGTTTAAAATAAAAACTTAAATTCTTATTTTTCAATAAAACCTAATTTCCCTTAGTTTTCTCCCTAACTAACCTGAATGTCTTAAAATCCTTAATTCTTTAACACTAAGATTTTAAAGAATTGATTTACACATTTAAGTTGGAAGAAAAGCACATCAAAGATGCTACCCAAAAATCTACTGCCTTGCAAGTTATAGAAAAGGAACTTATAACTTATGAAGCTATCCAAGTGTATAAAGAGCTCATTAACATGTCCATTTTTGAGTTTCGATATTCTTTGGAGAAGATTGGTGATTTTTATCTTACTAAGTTCGATGAATTAATGATGGATATAAGGACCTGGCTTAGACATGCTGCCACCTATTAAGAAACATGCTTGGATGGGTTTGAAAAAGCAATAATAAATGTTGGAGAGAATATGAAGTCTACAATGAAGAACACTATGGAGCTTAGTAACAATGACTTTGACATTGTATCTGGTCTCTCTCCAATCTTTACTTCTTTGTAGATTTAAGATTCTAGTCATGGCCTATTAATCACTGAATCTAAAGATGAGCTTCTTGTTATTCGCTATGATAATTTCCCTAAATGGGTGGACTTTGGTGCTCATAAACTTCTTTGTTAGCCTATTACTCAGATAAAGTCAAACATTGTCATGGGTAAATATGGAAATGAAGACCTTAAAACAATCAATCACTACAACAAGGTGAATATTTTGCCACGTTTTTTTGGGCTACGTTTTAAAAATCATCACTAAAAGTGAGCTTTAGTAATGATTTTTGAAAATCATCAGCAAAAAGTCCACATTTGGTGATGATTTTAAAAATCGTCGCTAAACCTCACTTTTAGTGACGATATTTCAAAATCGTCGCCAAAGCTCCACATTAATTTGATATGTGTATCTTTTGGTGACAATTTTCCAAAATCGTTACTAAAAGGACATTTGGTGACGATTTTTTAAAATCATCACCAAATTAATGTGGAACTTTTGGCTGTGGACATTTTGGTGATGATTTTGAAAATTTGTTGCTAAAAGGACATTTAGTGACTATTTTCAAAATTGTCGCCAAAGCCCATTTTTGGTGATGATTTTTCAAAATCGTCACCAAAGAGTCTACTTTTAGTCATGATTTTCGAAAATTGTTGCCAAATAATTCAAATTTATTGTCACCAAATGAGACAATTTTTGAAATCGTCACAAAGATGTTACCTTTGGGAGGTCCTTTGGCGACCATTTTGGTTATTGGAGGGAAACAAAAACTTGAAGAGGGAAATAATATCAACATTTTAAGGGTCCAAACTTCTCTATTATTCCTAATTATTCCAAATCCACTTAAGCCTCAAGTTTCTTTATCTTCCCATTCAGTTCATATAAAAATCAATCACACAACACAAACACAGAGCGAAGAGATTCTAGAAGTCTATTTGGATGACAACTTCTCTGCTCTCTGCAGTCTCTGCTCCGACGATAGAACCACTCTCTTTTGCCTTCCCAAAGTCTTATTTTCTCCCCACCACCGCCTTCACCAATCGGATAAAGGAGCCTGGGGTTTAAAGTAGATGGTATGGCTACAAGTCTTTATTGATGGATTGTAAAATCTATCTACTTATTTTACGCTCAAAAACTGCAAGTGAACGGGTCATGACTTGTAGTTAAAAAGAGCATCTATCCAGACACCACTTAATTTAGAAAAGACTTTGTTTAAGAAATAAAATGTTTAATGTAATTAATCTATAACATTAAATTAAAATTAAAAGACTAATGTAAACAATGGACAATACCGCAATTGCAGAAAGTCTGAATTCAAGGATCTAAATGCTAGAGATTACTTTTTCCTTATTCTGTCTTCCTCATATTTTATTGATTGAATTGTGTCTCACCCTAGATTTTCGAATGTAATAATTACCCTCTCTCAAGGTTTAACTATTTATCCCTAATTGAATTGACGGGAATCGATTGAACGATCTCTCAACCTACCCAATGACTCTACTGATTCAACTAGTTATTACACTATCCTATGGATGATCAATTGACTAATTAAGATCTCTCTTCTAATTATTCAATTGACATAATAATTGCTAGTCTATAGGTCGCCAACTCTCGTTGTACAATCCTACACAATTTTCATGTTACTCACTCTCTCAATTTGTTGTAAGATAACAATTAAGAACAACAATTATCAAAGACACTTCATTCAATTCAATAAAACATGAGTTTTGAACATGTCCGTGGGAATTTGCCTAATTCCCACGAACATGGGAATTGGTCTCAGATGTAATCCTCTTGTCTTCTCTTCTATACTCTTTTGTTCATCCTCCAACTTACTTTCTCTCCTTTCCTACATAAAAATAAGCAATTCTTACCCTCAATTAGTGTCCAACACACAAGAACACAATGGAAATCAAACTTAATGAAAACATGCAAACTAAATCCTAAATTAGAGCGATAAACAAACAATTATGCTAGAAAACACATGCCAATGACCTATAAAAACATATCCTAATGCAAACCTATCAATTGCTCAGTTTCTAAAGGTGATGAATGTTGATTGATCATGACTAGAGGCATTGAATGTTGAGTTCTTGTCATGGTTTTGAAAGTCATTTATCTTTTCTTATGATTATCTATTATTAGGAAATATGGAAAATGAGAAAGTATTTTGGGTTTGTGACTTTGATTTTGATGTTTTGCCTAAGGACTGTCAAAAGCTAAGTGTGGGAGAAATCGATATGTGCTTAATTGATTATACATTTATTCCATAATACTTAGTGATTATTGCTTTGAAATGCTTAAGACATTCTCTTTAGTTCATATTTGGTTTTAGGTACAATTCAAAAGTGAAAGAGTTAAAGCGAGTTGAAAGCATAATATTTGAGTCGTCTTCTTAAGATTCATACTTAATTGTCCTCATGGAGCAAGAAGAACAAGGATTAGAGTAAGAGAAGACAAGAAAATGCCAAAAAGAATTGAAGATGCAAGACTTACGACCATGAACCATATTGTTATGGTCGTGACTCATCTCCCACAGCCATGACAACTTTGTCATGGGCATGACACATTAGTCACACCTATGACAAATGTGTCATGGGCGTGACAACTTTAGTCACGCCCATAACTCAAAGGCTCACGACCGTAAGCATTCAATAAGGCCATTCGTGATCTGTCATGAGTGTGACAACATTAGTTATACCCATGATAGAAGGCCATTCGCGATCGTGAATCTTTAAATCATATCCGTGACATTCTTTAAGTCATACTCACAATTCAATCATATCAAAATGTCATACATCTTTCATTGCATAATATAAAACACATTATAATGCATTTTTCACATCAACGCAATTCACAATTTGGCAATTAAAGTATATACGCACACATAGACACATTGCCCATTTAATACACAATAACCATAAATATTTTACCCACATTCACAATAAGTCAAGACAAATGTTTATACATTTTTCCCATATTCACAATGAATCAAAACAAACATTTATAGCATTCATACATTTGTCCCACATTCACTATGAATCAAAATAAATATTTATAGCATTCATACACACAAATATTTTTGCTCATCATCACAAAACTATAAACATATTACCCACCTAATTTGGCTGGAAATCCAAACTCAATTGTGCCTTTCCTCTTGCTCTTGGATAGGGTATTCTTGGTTTCCTAAAACAAACTAAACCAATTTCTCATTCAATTCACATTCAAATGAAAATTCATAAAACTTCAATAATCAAGAATAAACAAAAATCGAGCCTATACCTAACTTACCTATAGTAGATCTAGGCTAGACAACTAAAACCTAATTTAGAAATCCATGAAAAATCAAATGGGTTTCTTTTCTTCTCTTCTTTCTTCCAACACCATCCAAACAAGAAGAAAAGATGGAGATTAGCTTAGCCAAATCCTCTTTCTTCTTCTTCTTTCCACGTTTTTCTCTTCTCTTCCCTAGCTTCCACGCACTCTTATTCTTTTCTTCTTCTTTCCCACGTTTTTTCTCTCTTCTTTCAATTTTCTTCTTCTTTCTCCCATTCAAGACTACATTTTTGTCTTGTCATCCCATTTTTGCCCTTCATTTAACTTATCCTTCCTATTTTGCCCTTCTTTTAATGCAATGTCCCTTTTGCCCCTTCTTTTGTCTCTTATGACCATTCCACTAATTTAATCCCAATATCTCTAATTAATAATCCCAAATTCTAAGAAAATAAATAAAATAAATCAATGAATAAATCAACAAATAAAAAAAATATAAAAAATTGGGGTCTAACAACGTAGACCTTTTAATGACGCTATGAGTAATTTGTCGCTAAATGTTATATTTAGCAACAAATTGCCTTATTACTTGTTAAATCTTTATAATTTTTATATTTTCCAAAATTTTTGCTAATGTATAAATTATATAAAATAGTATAGAATTTATATACAGTAAATACAGTTTTGTGAGACCATTTATATAGATTTTCAAATCATATATTTTAAAAACACTAATAAGAAATTTTAATTTATTATTTCAGATGTTATATTTATATAATTTACCTTTCATAATATAAAATTTCTACAAAGTTTAACCCAATTTAATTGGAGTAATTAAAGTTTTGTCACACCACATAAAATTGTCAAATCATATATTTTAAAAGGCAATAATAAAAAGAATTGATTTACGTAATAAAAATTAATTTTTTTGTTTTTTTATAAATTTTAAAATAACATTGTTGTTTACTAAATTTATGTTTACATTTACAATCATTGTCAATAATATTTAATTTGATTATTAAGAATATCATATTAATATTAATTTCCATTGTTTACTCTATTGTGATTATTTTTTAATTACATTGCAATATATATAATTAAATATGGTAATTAATATAATGTTATCTTCATGCCATAACCAAAGGTGGAGCCAAATGGTAATGGCCTACCATTTTGTGACTATTTTTTTAATTGATGCCAATGGTATATTTATTTTGAATTAATTGAATATGACATCGTTTTGTTTAACAAGACACGATGTTGTTTTCTACTAGGTTATTAACTCAAAATCGAACCTCTCTTTATTTTTGTGTTATTCGTCAACATTCCTCTTCGTTCACTCTCTAATAAGCGTCGTCACCTCTGTTGTAGCCATCTCCTGTGTTGTGGTCGTCACCGACGAAGAATTATCATTATCTATAATGGTATTGTTCTTCTTTTCTATTCTCAAGCCCTCCTTCTTGTGCTCTGTTTTAGTGCTACGTGTAGGAGTTTACTGTGAGTTTTGTGTTTTGATTATGGTTTATGGATTTTTGTTTGTGTTTGCGTTTGGAAGATGGTTTCTTATGTTTTGTGTATGATGTGTATGGGTCGACGTTTTATTCCCACCTTCCATGCTTGTTGACAAAAGCCTCCTAACTGTTTGATGAAATGCTTCAATGAAGGCTACTTTTGCAATTTTCAGATTTATGTACATATTTACATTTGATTATGCCACTTATAGTATACAGATGTATCCATCAAAATGACTTTATTTCAATGTGTAATGACGCTATGATTACACATAACAATTAAAATTCAAATGGTCAAAACTAGAAATATTGTTGGCCTCGGGTCCCCACAATGATGGATATAATTGATTGATAAAGATTATAACAACAGTGTAGATGATTGAGGTAAAAAACCTTTTTGTGATAGAAATATGTTATCGAATCATATCGTGTAAACTAAATGTTTCATTTCTAGGAATGATTGATTATTAATATATCAGAAGTGACTATTGGAGTTAGTTATGTTATAGAGAGTGTGTGAATTTTGTTTAATGTAAAGTAGCCTACCTATATTATTAGGTTCATGAATTTGAGGCGATGTTATTGTTATTGTTAAAGGAACATAGGTCTGATAAAAGTGACATGTGAAAGTGATTGGATATGATAAATGCAAGTGAATAAACATTTAAATAAATTAAAAACTAGGCAGGGAAAATTCGTGGTGGAATCATAGAAGAATTATAGACATAAAATTAAATTATTCAAAAACAAAACATTTATTTAATAAATGATATCAAAATGAAAGAAATAGATAATAATGATTTTTAAATAAAGAAAACTCATAGGAAAAGTAGAAATATTACCCCACAATTTACTGAAAATTTTCCATAGCAAAAATGAACAAAGAATAATTGATTTGGGTGATTAAGAAAAATTTACAACTTAAATTAATATTGAAACAATTTGGAATTTCGAAAGCAACATAGGCACGGGCGTGACTTCTCTCTCGCCCTTGTGAGAGAGTCTGAAAAATTAAGCCAGTCGCGATCGTACTGTGGTGCGAGCGCGACTGTTAAGGGATTTAAGATTGTCGCGGTTGCGACTTGTTGGCGATCGCTGAGTTGCGATCGCGAGTTTTTTGGCCCTGTCGCGATTGTTCCTTGATCGCGATCACGATTCGGTGAGTTGTGGAAACGTCGCGATCGTACTGAATCACGATCGTGACTTCCCCAGTTAAACGTACTTACTTCCAATCAACATATCTTTCAATCTAGAAATCCAAAAATTACAAACTATATATCGTTAGAAAGCTAAGATCGTACTGAATCATGATCGTGACTTCCCCAGTTAAACGTCCTTACTTTCAATCAACATATCTTTCAATCTAGAAATTCAAAAATTACAAACTATATATCGTTGGAAAGCTAAGATCAAGACCTACAACTCTCATGAAGACAATTTTGTCTAATTTAGCCTGCATCAATACAGTTTAATCATCTAAATAAAGTTACCATTTCAGCCAAATTCATATTTCAATTATACATAAATGCACCCAAACACAGCTACCTTATAAGTGTCATAACTTCTGCATCTGAAATCCAAAAATTTCAATCTGTATAGCGTTAGAAAGCTAACAGAATAATCTACAACTTTCATGTAGACCACTTAGCCTAACTCTACCTAGATCAATGCAGTTTATTACTCAAAGTTTCAGATCACATCTTTACCAAATTTTCTGTTTTCACTCATCTATTCACAAACAATTCTCATACCAAACTCAAAGGACCCGAACCAACATAAATCTTCTTACATACCAAACTCCTTTGCTACACAATTTACCACAACCAAACCATCACAATATCTCCCAACATTCAGCACACAACCAATCTCATAGGATAAAAATTCTGCATACATATATGACTATCAATTCACAACATCAAAGTGATACATATTTTCATACTTTGCTTCACAATGTCGCAACAGTAACATGATCGCAAAAATAATACAATGATGGTTATGCTGCCATGCTTCTAAGATCATCTAAAAGTGATTTTCACTAACTTAGTTACAAAATCTGAAATCCTTGGAATTATGCCAAAAACTTTGCAAGGCTCCTATTAATCTGCTGATGCTTCACATGAGGAGTAGAAAATTTGGGGTGAGTCGAACAGCTCAGTGGCTAATATATCTATAGTCGATGCTAATGAACCACACACCACACAATGAATATCCATAACATAACACATCATTATAAAACAAATGGGCTAAAAATTGTAGTCAATCATAACATTCAAAATACATTAATACTTAACATGTTCAAAAATGCAATGCACATACAATAGCTCCAGAGTTCCGTGGAACAAAACGGCGAAACCGAAGTTTACACCGTGAGATGAAACGAGTCCAATTTCTCAAGATCTCGTGGCCACAAGCAGGCAGCCGGGAGAAGGCTGTAGGTCAACGTGCACGTGACTAACGAAACAGATTTCTCTCATGTCCACATAACAAAATTTTCTATGATCATACATTCCACATTATATTCATGCTTTCATGTTTCATAAATCATTTCTTTTCATTCATACAAAGTCATTAAATTTTCACAATGCAACACAATATACATTTACGAAATATCTTTCCCACATTCACAATAAATAAAACAACATACTCATCATACAAACACATAATCAATGTAGTTCATTATCACAAACTATAAATATATTACCCACCTATTTAGCTTGAAATTTCCAAGAGTCAATCTTGTTCTTCTCCTCTCTCTTGACGTCTATATTCCCGGTTCCTTAAAACACACATATTTCATTTCATCACACACACATAAAACTTTCCTTAAACCTAGCTATCATGAATAAACTCACACTTATTCTCTTCTTGATGTTTATCTAGCTAGAATAACTAAG
>JAOTAY010000008.1:27045888-27089489 GCA_025629805.1 Erythroxylum baracoense | reverse complement strand
TGATGAATTTTGAATAGGAATTGTGGTGACATATAAGTAAGATATGTTATGGTATAAAAGCATGAAGATGAATTAATAATGGTTAAAGTGTTTTTCATTGGATTACGCCCACGTTATGGTAATAAGCTCACGTTTATGATATTCTGGATAGTTGGGGTCCGGAAACGGGTCCCAACACTTCATCCTTCATAACATTATGGTAATGAATGAGTTGCACTTTGTTCTACTTAATGTTAATCTTATTTCTCTAAGCTCTTGCAGGTTGAGGTGAATTAAGGGTGTTCTTGTTTTTGCCAATTTCTTCAGATCTCTCCAATATGTCATTAGCACCAGTGTTCATTGCTGCTCTTAAAAGTGTAATGAACTATTGCAAAGGCAATGTAGAGGATTCACCTCCTTCATATGTGGAGTTCCTGGCCTTTGAAGGCCCTTCATAGTGGCAGGAACCTAGCAAGAGAGAGATGCGTAGCATCACCAAAAGAGAAACAAATCAGACAATAAGAAGGCAGTTACCAAAAAGGGAAAAAGACAGGGATAAAAGGGTCAATGCAATAATTTAATTCATTATTTATCATGTCTTTATTAATTAATAATATATTTATTAGTTTTTATAACAATAATCTATATGTTTGATCAAAATTTTATTTATTATCTAATTAGAACAATAAGTACATTGATATGTATTTCATTATAATTCATAATTTAAATATATAAAAATTGGCTATTGATTTTTAATATTAATTAGCAAATCATTGACTATTTTTTAATATATTAGGCACTACATTAAGTTTCAATATTGATTAATTAATTTTTAATTATGTTGGCCAACTAGAGACAATATTAACATTGATTATTTTTGGTCCTATTGATTTACTAGCCTCAACGTCATTTATTGATAGTAAAAGCAAATAAAGTGAATTAATTATCAATTATAAATAAAATAAGAAATTGATTACTTCATTTATTAGTATTATTAAAAATAATTAAAAGTTTAATAAAAGATTTAATTTACTATCATATTGAAATAATAATTTATCTTCAATAAATATTGAATTTTAAAATTTTTAAATAAAGTAAAAGACATCAACCTCTTATATGCTTTCATTAATTCACAAAAACTCTATATGCTTTAAAAATCCCTTGAAAAAATATTTTATTTAAAAATTAAAACTAGTCATGTTTTTATGTTTTGCCACTATACTTTCATTGATATAATATTTTTGGGATCTCTTAAAAAGCCCATATACTATCATTATCTAACATTTTTGGGACATATAGGTAACCATATCACAATGGGCTAGTTAGGGATTAGTAAACTACAAGGATGATACGCATCAAATATATTGATTTATTGAGTAACTTACTAATAGTAATAATTATTCAATATTATTACCAAGTATAATCGATTGATGAAACAAGAACAATTATTTAATATTTTTATTGAATCTAGTGGATTAATATGATAAAAAATTAATCAATAATATATTAGATGCGATAGACTAATACGAGAAAAAATAATCAACAATTTTTTAAGAAAAAAGAATATATTAAGCTTTAAGCCATATAAGGTAAGTCAAGTATATGCGAGATTATTAAAAAAAAATGTAGTTGACTACACTTTGGATCCAAGTAGTACAAATTGAATAGAGGAAGTTAATTAAGCCTCTAACTAAGCTAAGAGTAAGGACTAAAGCAATGTTTATCTTTATAGGCAAAGATATGTAATATAATATTACATCAAACAACTTATAGAATAGTCTCCTTGTTATTAAAGCAATCAATGAAAGTTATCATATTTCTTTCATCCCACAAGTTGAAACCAAGTAATTGAGTGCAGCTATGAAAATCCAAAGATCTCCTTCAAATCTTAAGTGAAGATTAGTAAACCATTCAGTAATACTAGACCAAGTATCATAGGGGTTTCCAATGCTACAAAGGTGAATAATAGTGAGCCATATATACTGACTATATTGACATTAAAACATAAGAGAGGACTTGCATAAGATACTTTTCTTAGGCATAAATGAATAATTATCTACCATGCCCACTGTAGGAAGTCTATTTTTAAAGGTTAACTAAAGAATGGTTGATGCATGAGGAGAATTATGTTTTTATTATACTAGCTTATGCCAAGTGACATTCTGATTGGTATTCCTAAAAAACCCAACATGATTCATTGGTAAAAATACTTGATAAGGTATGCTTCTGTATAATAAAGTCTTCGCCGGAATTATTGAGAAAAACGTTGGATAAATAACTAGATAAAGTGGACATAAGATTAAGGGCTACAAGGTATATAATAGAAATTGCTTTAATAACTGTGATATTAAGTGATAAGACCCTTTGTAGCGAAGCAGCTTCTAGTACTGTTTCTATAAGACCAAAAGGGGTTCGTAAATCATGCCTAAAAAAGTGTCCCTGCCATTCTTGACTAAACTTTTACAAAAGCTTTTGACATTGATTCTTAGTTTGAATAAGAACTTCACGAGAGAAGAGGCAATAGTTGGAATCTTAGCAAACTAAAGGTTCTTGCCTTTAATATATTGAGAATGAATCCATTTGACCCATAAGGTCTGTCAATCTATCAATATTCTTTAAATTCTTTTAGATATTAGGACATAATTGAGAGCTTTGATAAGGGGAACACCCAATCCTCCACACTTCTTAGGCATACAAACTTCCGACCAATTAACTTTGCAGGCACCTCTCTCATCGTTATTTGTAGACCAAAGGAAATTTTTGAATTATCTTTTTATTGTTTTGATCATAGCCTTAAGAAAAACAACGTGAATAGCCTAATATATAGTCAATAAGGAGAGTATTGAATTGATCAATTAACATCATCCTACTAGGTTTAAGAAAAACAACGTGAATAGCCTAATACCCAGTCAATAAGGAGAGTATTGAATTGATTAATTGACATCATCCTACTAGGGAGAGAGTTTTAGAGGTTTAGTTATCAATGCTTTTCTTAATTTTATCCAATAGAGGTTTAAAATATAAAAATATAGGCTTAATAGAAGAAATTAGGATACGAAGATATTTTACTGCTTGATGGGAAACCTTGAAGCCTATGATCGAGGAAATCCTTGTACACAAATAAGTGGCACTTGTAAAAATGAATAGATTAAACATATCTTTGCTAATGGACAAATAAAAAATTTTGCTAAATAGTCTACAAATTTTAAAGATTGAAGTGACAAAATTGATGTTTTCTTTGGAGAAGATGAAGACGTCATCGGCAAATAGGCTAACAATTATGAGTTTCTTATACTTAGAGTGAAACTTGAAGTTCTATCCTTGCCAATAATTTTCTTAAAAGTATGGTTAAAACTTCTTAAATAAGGGAAAATAGATAAAGGGAAATAAAATCCCCTTGTCTGATGCCCCTAGTTGCATGGATAAGCTTAAAAGGCTCACTGTTAATAAAAACTTTGTAAAATAGAAATGTGATACACTGAGAAATCCATTTAATAGAAGTCTTTGGAAAGCCAAAAGCTCTTAAGGTGTTTAGAATGAAGCTCCAGTCAACTGTATCATAGGATTTCTCGAAATCAATTTTAAAAGCATAATTCTTATAATTGTATTTCTTGTTATAAAGCTCGAACAACTCTTGAGTAAAAGCTATATTGCCACTGTTATGTCTTTTAGGAACATAGGCATATTGAGCTACATCAATGAGGCCTAGAAGAACAGATTTGAATCTCTCTACAAACACTTTAGAGATTATCTTATATATAGAAGTATAATAAGAGATTAGTATGAAGTCCTTTAAAGACTTATGCATATTGCATTTGGGAACTAATTTGATGAATGTGTTGTTTACTTTTATGAGAAGTAATTTTTTTATTGAAGAACTCAAGAATTGCTTTAACCATAAATTGCTTCAGAGGCATTAATTTTTGCAGTGCTTAGGAGTACATTGAAATAATTCTCAGCTTCAATCGATGGACTTCAATTGGTTATCTCTGTTCTCTCATCTTTCCATATCTATTGGTCCTTGCTTTTTATTCTTCCCTCTTCCATCCTAAAGGACATAGAGGCTAAGCTTAGGAATTTTTTATGGGCAAGTAAGGCAGTTTCTAATATTCAAGCTAAGGTTAAGTGGAGCGGACCTAAAAGGGAGGGGGGCTTAGGTGTTAAACATTTGACTATATGGAATCATGTTCTGTTAGGAAAACGGATTTGGAATTTGTTTGAAGATAGGGAAGCTTTATGGGTAAAGTGGGTCCATACAATCATTTTGTGCAGGAAAAATTTTTGGAGTGCTCATCCTACTTATAATAGTTCTTGGAGTTGGAGAAAGATCTTAACTATTAGGGACAAGTTGTGTCATCAATTTAGATTTAGGATTGGAAATGGTATATCTACTCTTTTCTGGCAGGACCCTTGGCACCCGCGAGGTATTCAAAGGACCTTGTCTACACCGAGAGCGATTAATGATTTGGAGCTGCTGCTCATATCACGAGTTTTTGACGTCATAATCAATGACAATTGGAGATTGTGTGAGGTTTCCATGGACTTCATCAGGCATCTTGATCCACCAGGGTATTTCCCTAATAGTTCCTTACCAGACTGCCTGGAATGGTTAGCTAGCCCCACCAAATGATATACTAATGTTTCGGCCTATAAATTATTGTGACCCCCCTTACTGAATGTTCCTTGGCATAAGCTGGTATGGTCCAAATACAGTAAACCTAGGTGCTCCTTTACCTTATGGCGTGCCTTCTTGCAAAAGTTGCAAACAAGGGACAAACTTTCCTACCTCTATACTCCTAACCACTATTCTCTGTGCCTTTCAGCTAATGAATCGATATACCACTTATTCTTTGAATGCACATTCTCTAAAACAATTTGGGACCAGTGCCTCACCTATTTCAACCTGCCCACCCTTAACCAACCTAACCTTTCAGCTATCCTCTCCTGGTATAGACCTGTTTCCTGTTCCAGGTTCTCAGCCATAATCCACTACCCTCTTCTGCTTTCCACCACTGTTTACCATATCTAGACTGAACGTAATGCCAGAACTTTCAAGAATGAAGCCAAGGTTGTGGAGAGAGTGTATCTCGGAGTAATCTCCCAAGTTAGGGAACTTCTCAGCCTATACACAGAAAGGAGGTAATTATTTAGTTTGGTTCTTATCTAACTGTTGCAGGTTGATTACTCAGAACTTTCTAGGTTTACAACAAGTAAGGTTCTCTTCGGAAGGTTATGTCTTGCCATGCCTACATTCGGTGGCACAATACTGTCATTTCCTCGAGGCGGCTTTCTTTGTGGACATTCAGCTGATTTTGGGCTAAGGTAGTTCACGAGCGGATTTCCCTTCAGTATCTTTGTGGTTTGCTCAACTGGGATTGAGAATTAGTTAGTTAAGGTTTCTCACTCGGATTACAACTTCTTTGGTATTATCAGGTTGAGTATAAGTGTTTCTGTTGTTGAGTGGTTGTAGGATTGCTCCTTCCTTAGTTACAGATATCCCTAAGTGTTTTTATCTTGGATTATACTGTGGCTAGTTTCTATGTATTAGCTAGTTGTGCCTTCTGTGGCATTTGGGCGTGAACTTTTTGTACATATCTTTGTTTCATTTATTAATTTTTCTGACTTACCCAAAAAAAAAAAAGAAGACTTTAAAAGGATTAAGTTGATCCATAAACCTAGCATTAAGAGATAGTAGAGTGATGATGAATTCCTTAGGAGATTTACTATAAAAACTAATGGATACATGAAGACTTAGAAAATAAAAAAATCTAGGCTCTGAAGAAGGCAAGCCTTCTCTTTCCCTAAGTTCAAGGAAATAACCAAAAGTCCAATTTTGGATAAATCACACATATAGGTAAGGACATTGCAAGGGAAGGCCAAAGGCATCTCTTTAAGTTCTTATAAAAGAACCCCAAATAGCAAAGCCTAACGCGAAGAACATTTCAGAAGCCACAACTTTACAAAAAGGAAGAAATTTTGAATTGGGTTTGTTATTAACATAATAAAAGATAAATTGATTTATTAAAACCTAAATAAACTTGACATTTTCTTCTTTAAAAATAGAATTTTTTGAAGAAGCATAGCTATTTATCAATCTAGAACAAGAGGAACATTTAAAAGCGCTAGAGTCTAAACTAGGGGTCTCTTTAATTAAGAAAACAAAATCTTCCCAATTATAGGTAGTCCAGTTAAAAAGAAAATGTCTTTCAATAAAATTGAAGTATGAATAAAAGGAAATATAAAGCAGACACAAGGTTCGGTTTATATTATATAGAATTCCTAGAAAGGGCTATTAGTTATAGAGGGCCCTATCTTTTCTAAACTGAATGATATGACATATATAACATATCCACCTACTTAACACATTGATTTACATTTTTAGACCACGATTTTAAGGATTCGATATCTTAAAACAAAACGCATTATAAAGGGAAGTTTGACTTACTTTCCCTAAATAAGGAAGTAATAATTGAGAAGAATCAATAGGTGAAAGAGTCTTGATAGTGAGAGGTAGATCGTGTTTGTGATCAAAATGGAGAAATCCTTCTGTGATGCTAAAAACAGGAATTTAAATGTCAAACTTAGTGGTTAAAATGATAACTAAAGCTTAAGAATTCTTTTACTTGATTCTTACGAAAATTAAAAAAGGCTTAGATGGAATAAGTCCACTTCAAACCTTAGAGCTTGTGAAAAGAAGTGAGGTTAAAAGAAATTGAAGGGAATTTTTAGGCAAGTATTAGAACTAGAAACGTATACAAGAAGCATAATGAGAAGAAGTCATGGTTGTACAAGTCATAAATAAAAGATATTTACGTCAAAAAAAGAGGATAAAGACCATTTGAGACTTGAGATGGAAAGTGAAGAATTAATAGGAAGATTTTATAATAAAAAAGGTCGAATCTTAAGGGAATCACAATGTTTGTAATTTAAAGGGAATTAATATCTTTCGTAATTGATAGAAAAGTAGGGATTTCAAATATAAAAGTTTTTAAAGCAATCTTTAGACCTAAATTTCTTATCCATAAAAGATTGTTTACGAGTGAGGAAGATCCTCACGGGTGATGTCACCAAGCCTAACTCATGATAGAATATCCATTGGGATGGAATTTGAGGGGATTTTTATCATATATTTAGTTTGCTCAACCCAGTACATGCAGGAGGCAATTATTGATAACATAAAAATAATTAAGCTCATTTAGCCTTAAAAACTATTTAGTTAAGGGAAGTTAACCCAAAAATGAAAACTCAATAATATTTAGTTAAATAATTCATGAGTAAGAGTAATGAAAAACTAAGAAAGTGGTAAGAAATTTGTTGAATTTGTGAAAGTCTAGAATATGAAAGTCGAGACAATAGTAAAAGGTAAGTAGCAAAAACATAGCTGAGTGGATTAGAAATTAGAAAGTTACATGAGCAGAAGTCCAAGATATAGAAGTTGAGACAATAACATTTAGTTAGCTAAAATGTAGGGAAGTGGACAATTATAGCAAAATTTGCTTAAGAATGAGAGAATTATAACGAAAAAGGAAACTAAAATAATCACCCTACAACAAAAATCAATCTCTAAGGAAAACAATCAACTTATTTCAAAAATACTGTGCTATTTTTCCAACTTGCTTTACATTGCAAATTTACTTTTATTATATCAATTTTCCTTTTGCAATAATCAATTACTTTGTTCATTTCAATATATTTTAGCAGTTTTGATCACTTAGAACTCTATTTTCTAAATTTTCCAAAGTCCAATTCTATCGTCAATAAGAAGTTGAATACAAATTCTGAGAGTATTTCTACTTGACATGTAACACCAACATACACACACATAGAGTATATTTCTTTCTCTTTTTGGATAAAATATAGTATACTCTCATTCATCCAATTACATGCTCGAAACAGAGATTCAAGTTGCCTGGTGACCGTCGTTCTGTGGGAAAAGTAAGAGGGCAGGGAGTCGAGACCTCAAAATTGGGGGATGACATCAATTAGATCGACAGCATATTACCGAAGTAAAGTGAACAAGAAAGAAAAGCAACACCTCCATGTAAATTGGAAAAAAAAGCGCAATCATCTTAGCCATACCAAACCACAGGCTTCCATTTTACCAACAGAGAGCTATCAATTACTCTCAACATTTCAACTGTTTTGACAAAGCAAGTATATGACCAACATTCTGCCCGTGGGAAGTTTTGAAAGTGTAATTGTTGCATGGCAAAGTTTACGATCCACGCTACTGGATGATACATTAAAACAGTCTGATCATTGGGATTCTTTCTGATTTATGCATGCGATCCTCTCTCTCTATGACGATGGGAAGAAGAAACCCTATCGTGTCCAGACCATCTGTCTCTCCTTTTCCTCTCTTGATCCTCTTCAAGATAGCATTTTGATTCATGCCTTTCTGATCTTTTCTCTTCCCTTCTATGGTCATCTCTTCGTTCAAATTCATCACCTTCATGTCTCTTCAATCTCTGGTCCATTTTATAATCATTTTCCACTGACTTTGGCTCAAATTTATCATCTTCGTACTTCCTCAATCTCTGGTTATTTCGATCATATCCATCTTCTCTCAACTTCAGCTCCAACGTGTTATCTTCAGAGCTTCTTAACTTTCTCTGTTCCCTCATATTATAAACTCCTGATTTTTGCTCAATTTTGTTATCTTTCTGTCCTCTTGATCTTCTTTCCTCCGTTCTCCCACCCTGTGTTGGGTGGTTCTCCAAAGACCTGTCATTTCCAGATAACTTGTCCCGCTTTTCTGGATGCTCAAACCTATCATGTCCCCACCTGGAACGGTTATCCTCATGACCCCAACCTGTGTTTGCAGCTCTCTGCATCAAAAAAGAAAGTAAAGCATAATCAGAGAGGCTACCAAAAATTAAAAAGCATAATGGAATTGAAATTGCCTGCTTCATGGAAAATTGCCAAATCCAGAAGGTGCCTTAAATTGACATGAGGATTCTAATAGAACGCAGGTGGAAGCAGTATACAACAGTTAAGCAGCTGGTAAGAAGAAAAAATGACACAAACATTTCCCCAACCAACCTTGTATAGTTAATTGCAAAAAAGTTATCAGATGTTCAAAAAACAAAACTTAACTAAAGGCAGAAGACTTTCAGCGCTACCAATGCCATTTATTATCTAAACTGAGATAGAACAATGCAGTGGCAATGCTCACATGCTTGGTATATAAGAGCCAATAAACATGTCACTATCTGGATCGGGAATTGCATTAGCTCAATTTCTAGTCATCAACAGATGGTCCTGCTTTTAGCAGTTAAACAACTCAATTTTATATTTATAGGAAATTTAGATGGCATCAATATAAGCGTTGAAACGAAAAAGTCTCCATGTAAAATCTACCATATAGCTACCTGCTCGTCATGGGAAAATTTACAACCAGCTCCACGAGTACATTCACCTCTCTGAAAAGCACGACATATCCCTCGAGCCTCTCTCTTCTGTCGCTCTGTCTCTTCATCATCTTCTTCTTTCTTTTTGTACTTGGTTACATGATCAACCCTCACAACTCGACCAAGAATCTGAGCTCCATTCAGATTATCTGAAAAACCAAAAACATAAAACGGCCAATCAATTATGAAAAACGTAAATTAATCATTGCGTTATGGCCCATGTGAGAAAAAGAAAGAAAAAGCACCGACCTACAGCAAGATTAGTACTTCTTTGATCCTCGTAAGCAATAAAAGCAAAGCCTTTGGATTTACCAGTCCCCTTGTCTCTAACAAGATTCACATCTACAATCTCCCCGTATCTGGGGAAAAATCAAGTTATAATCATCAAACCTCTAAAACCCTATTGACCAAATACTGAAATAAAATGAATAAATAGATTATGTATACTGACTGAGCAAAGACAGCGAGGAGATCCCCTTCAGTGAGGTCAAAAGGGATGCCGCCCACGAAAACATAGGCGGAGTCCTTGTACTTCGCGTGCCATGAAGCTGCCTCAGATATACCCAAAGCTGCTTCTTTGGAATTCAAGTTCTGTATTCTCTTCACCAACGTTAATGGGTTCATATCTGATTTGTCTTCCTTTTCTAAATTGTGTGCCCCCTCTTCCGCTTTCTCAATCTCGGAGGTGGATCTTGGGATACACCCTCCACCGTGGTGGGGTTAACCCAAATTAAAAGTGAGCTGTCTCTGTCATAAAACGCAGCGTTTCCATTCTCATTTCAGAGTTCGACCCCGCTGACGTGGCCCTCAAAGGGTTGTAAAGAGAGGGAGAATAGAATATACTGATTTAGTTTTACCTTTTTATTAGGTTTTTGGTTTCTATTTTCTATTTGTATCTTTAAATTAAAAATAAAATATATTTAATTATATATAGTTTAATTTATTATTAATTAAAATTTAAAGATAAATTAATTGTAAAATTAATTAATCTTATTTTAATATTTGTACAACTTTATTATTAAATAATAACAATATTACAGTACACTTTATTTAAATAAATAATTGAATAAATAAAATATATAAAGTTTTATTTTTACATTATATTTTATTTACTAATATAATTTATAAATTATTTTAGAATATATTTATTTTAAAGATACTATAGATTTAAAATATAATTTGAATTTATAAATTTTAAAAATACTTTTATTTTTAAAATAAAATAAAATTATTAAATTATATTTGTCATAATTCTTACTAATAATTATTATTAAATATTTAAATGATTAAATAATATATATATATAATAAACTAGATTTTAATAAAAAGAAAATAAAAAATCAGTTTTATTAGTTTTGTAAATTATTAAAAATTGAAAGAAACTAAAATTAAACTAAAAACATAATCAATTAAAAAATTTCAATAAATTTAAGAAAATAAAAAAAAAGAATCATACGTGAGTGTAACTTTTCATGGAGTTAACATATTGGTACTCCCAAGTTATTAAGACTTTTGATCATTTGGCAGTCAGGAGTGACCCTTGCACCTTTTTGGCTAATTCCGCGAGTCTTAGTAAGGTAATCACATTTTAGCTTTGCTCAGATTTGGCTATGATGTCGAGGACTTTGGACAGCAACAATTCCAAGCTAATCGTAGTAATGGCACCTCGGGCAAGTATAGGATAAAAGTACTTGGGGTTGTTAGTGGGATAACTGCACTTTCTCCTATATAAAGTGGGGTAAAACAATATTATTAATAAGCTAAAACCTTAGCGGGACATGTGCACTTTCACTAATGTAGTGGATAAAACAGCATAAGTAATGGGCTGAAACCATTTATAGTTATTGTTGCAACTGCTCTTTTAAGAAGTTAAAATCAATCTATTATCGAAATAGCAATAAAATTGGAACAATTTATCTGAATGCAAAATGTCGAGAAAATTATTATCCTAAATCAGAAATTTTCCTCTATTGTATAACAGGACAACAAGATCCAATCTCAAGGTTAACACCTTCTCCACCAACTTCGGTAAACTCTAAAAAGAGAAGTAAGAACTATCTCTAATAATTAGGAAAACCATGATAGAAGAATGAAGAAGAGAAGAGATATGCATGTATTTTTGCAGTGTAAAGAGTGGCTCAAGATATAGAAAAATAGTAGGAACATTACTACGTAAGAATAATGGGGAATCTGTAGAAATTTCAGAAGATGTGATCAAATTAATAACGTTAGTAACTGAAAAGCATTAAAAATGTATGAATTAAACCAAGTGAGCCCCAAAAAGTTTGTGTCACACCCACACGATGCAACCGCGCGTGTCATATCAATACCTTCCATAAGAAACTTTATTCAAAGTCTCATAAAACACTCTAATAGATAAACTTGGTGGAATCAAATAGATACATCTGGTACTCTTTCGATGTAGGACATAAATCAAAACAAGTAGAGAAAAATGTTCTAAGTTTTGGAACAACACTAACAATTCCCCACTTGATCCAAAACTTTAGAAACAAACTATAAACTTTTAAGAGAAAGCTAGGCGAACAACCAGATGAACTAAGTCTTGAACATAGTATCCATGATCGTTTTAGAGAGATAGCTCAAATACTCTCATAATATAGTGACTAACCCCTACAACCACATAAGTGAGTCCATTAAGAGTGTACTGCTCACACCACCTAAATTTGGGCTAGGGAGCTCATTAAGGATTAAACTATCCAACCTTGTCAAATGCAGTAAGCCATGCTAAGGATGCAATTCAACAACTGAATATACCTTAGTATTATTACACAAACAAAGTACAAGTAAGTAGGCACCACATGACTTTGTTTAACCCATTAAACATGGTTTCCTAAGACGGGTGTCTACCATGAGATTATTACACAATTGGGCTCAATCTCATCCCTTTTGGCATGCTCTGAAACTAGTTTTGTATTTAAAGTTCTATAAACAGATCCGCTAATTTTATCTCTGACTTGGCATAGTTTGGAGAGATTACTCTATGTCTAATTGCAATACGAACAATTTTATGTCTGAATCTGATATGTCTACTTTTGCCATTATATACCTTGTTTCTAGTAATATGAATGACTGCTTGAGAATCACAATGAAGGAACACAGAAGAAACTGATTTTCCCTAAAGTGGGATATCTACTAAGAGATTCCTTTGCCACTCAGCTTCCCTTCCTGCTAGCTTCAAAACTATAAACTCAGCCTCCATTATTGATCTAGTGATACGTATTTTCTTAGATGATTTCCAAGACACAGTAGCTTCTACCAAGGTAAAGATATAACCACTAATAGAGTGTATATCATCACTCTCTGTAACCCAGTTAGCATCAGAATACCCCTCCAATACAGGAGGATGACTACCAAAAGATAGCTCATAATGCATAGTACCTCTCAAATATCTCAGCAAACGAAGCAATGCATTCCAATGCTCTTTACTAGGATTATGAGTATACGTACTAAGTCTACTCACACAATAATTCATAGTACCTCTCAAATATCTCAACAAACGAATCAATGCATGTCAATGTTCTTTACTAGGATTATGAGTATACGTACTAAGTCTACTCACACAATATGCAATATTAAGACGAGAATAGTTCATCAAAAACATCACACTACCAAGAATTTTAGCATACTCAGCTTGGTTTATACTGTCACCAAGATTTTTCTTTAAAGCAACATTAGCATTATAGGGAGTCTTGACTAGCTCAATGGTGAAGCTCATCATAAGCTACCAAATAATAAAATACCTAACTAACCTAACTACATAGTTAGGGTAAGTCAGGGTCGAATCCTTAGGGAGCTAGGGTGAACTGCCATCTCTAATGTTGCAAAGCAAAGGAAAACACCAAAAAAACTTGGAATGATGAAAGTAGAAGAAACTAAGATTTAACAAACACAAAAAGACTACTAACAATAATAAAGAAATGGGCCGAAGATATCATCAGGATTCAAGAATGACTATTGATCCTCAAATCTAGATAAACAGTATTCTAGCTATGGTGTTAACCTATAGGTTCAAACAAGTTCTCAAACCCACAGTTCCTGTACCTTAGGTAAATCTAACAAGCTCTAAAAATGCCATATCTCCATCTATATCCTAGAACAAGCTCTCTAGATTTAATAGTGGAGAAGTTTTAAGTACTAAGGAACGACTAACTTAGGCCACTAACGTGCAAGCTTGGAAAGTGTAAGCTACTAGATTAGTTGATTAAGCATCCTAAGAAATCTAACTAACCTATTGCTACTTTTGGGAATCGCTATGGACTATTACGTATCATATGCTCATTCCTAGTTTTAGGATTAGGGAATTACCTAAAGGGTGATCAATCCTAAGGATAACACCTATCTATGGAATTTTACATAAAGTCCCAAACCAACCTAAGTCTAGAAACACCAAACTAACCAAAACCAAATTCAAGATTCTCACAATTTTCATCCTTAATCCTTCCTATATCTTTAAACCCTTAAGCAACTAGCACACATAATTAAATTAATCAAAACAAATACTAAACAAACATAAACCATACCTAATTAAATTAAACCAATGCTGGAAAATTAAACCAAAGCCATTCATTAATCAAAATCCCAAGTTCAAACAATAAAAACAAAAAGACATTAAACTAAAGAAAGAATTAAACTAAGCATTAAACTAATAAGCTAGAAAGTAAAGCATTTGGTCAAAACAAATAAACATAAAGCATTCGGATATGACAAAGGAAAAACAAGCATTTGGTCAGAAAACTAAATCTATAGTAAACACCAAGCAAAATAGTGCAATAATTGAAATTAAATCCAAAAAGGTAGTTATGGATGTGCTGCATCTCCTGTAAAGCAAGGAAGGCTCCAAGCTCCAATTCAACCATCTCCAAGTTGAAGCCATCACCTTTCCATTCTCTTTTTCTATCGCTAGCTTTATTCTTTATTTATTTCCCACGCTACTCTCTCTCACTATTCATTTGCTGTGAAAATTAATATTGGTGGCCACCTTACTGTTCACACAAAAACCCTTACAAGCGTCTTGGCCAAACATCTCTGTTTCGTCCATCCTAACAGCTAGTGTTTGAAGTTATTCCTCTTAGGATTTAAGTTATCAGTCAAGGAAATCAGTTTAAGCCCTAAGCCAAGATTTGCCTTTTGACAGTCAACTCTCTGTAGAGAAGTCTGAAGCACTTAACCACTTATTTTGGAAAAAAATTGGTGGCTCTTGTTCCTTGGTGCTGTCCTCTTGTGCTGCGTCATTTTGGCGTGGATGAAGTCTCCATCAAATGTTGTGTTTTAAAGCCTCCTTTCCAGTTGCTACGTTGCTCCCATGTGTGGACTACTGCTTGGTGTAGACTCTTGCGCTGCATTTCACCTTCTTCTATTTTCCTCTACTGCGTGTTGGTCCATGCTTTTACCAAGCTCTTTTTGTCGTTTCACTGCCCCTTGCCTCCCCTCTTCGGCGCTACTGTTCTTATGAGTTTGTGATTTATTTTCTAGTCCACTGATACTATTCACGCCCCTTAAAACCTCACGCATTACACACCCTTATTGTTGCTTCTTACTACATCTGCCTTTTGCTGGCTAAACGATGATGTTTCTTTTATGCCAAACGTTCTCCAGGTGCTATGTTTCATGCGTGAAACTCCTCTCCTCAAATGCTGATGGTGATGCCGTATTGCTGTAGTTTTAAAAGCCAATTAAGCTGCGTTTTGAAGCAAGGAGGACCTCTAAAGATGATGTCGTTTGGTGTGTAAAGAAAGCTCCAAAGGCTGTCGTTTTAAACAAGTTTTTAGCTCTCCATTAAACACATTTATCTGTCGTCTTGGATAACCTCTTTAATGCTTCTCCAAATCATTTTTTTCTCTTTGTTGGCAGCATTATAGAAAGGCTTCCAAGCTCCTAATGGCTTCAAAACTTCGTGCCTTAATCTTGTATTTGTATTCCATCATTCAATCTACATGTAAAATTAATAGGAACACAAAATGAGCAATTAAACACAAAAATAGGAATGAATTCAAATGAAATAACATATAAAAATATAGCAAAATTCATTCATATCAAATACCCCCACACTTGAACTGTTGATTGTCCTCAAGCAATTTAAAAACAACCAAATTACTCTAACAATTCATTTTCAAAGAAAATAAAGTGCATGCAATCCTTTAAACTTCGACAAACTCAAGCATCGAGCTACTACACATATCATAATCTTTTCATCAGTACACATAACCAAAATCAAAGGTAGACACCATTGATTAAAGATAAGCATAAAACTAAGATGGACTTTCCTTACAATGTTCACTCAAGTATGTGAGGGTTGTTGTTTCACTCAAAACCCTCTCTAGGAGATTATACTACCATAGGCTTGCAAATACACCCATTTCCTCTACATAGAATACATGCCATCATGGATCAAAAGGGCGTTTACTGGTTGTAATGGGGTTTGGCTTAAGGTAAGGCAACAAGGGTAAAAGGGTTACTCACAAGCATTTACAAAGTACTAAGTAAGAAGGACACCCAAATACCTATTCTGAGATAAGCAAATAAATACAATGGACTCCAACTAATCATCACTAACTAATGCTATTACGCTTCCTTCAACAGCAGAAACAAAGATGCTTTTAATCAAGAATACCAAAAACAAATATGCTTTACTTTTTTTCTCTTTTTTTCTTCCTTTTCTTTTTCTTTCTTTTTTTTCTTTTGGATAACACTAGAACAATAAGGAAATAATAACAGCACAAATCAATAAAAAATAAGTAAAAGTGCCTCTCAAAACATCTCAGAATCGAATACAAAACAAAATTTCCTAAATCATATACATCAAATGCTCACTCATTACTTCATTAAACTTATGACAAGGTAAGGCTAATGGGTTTTCGGGTTTCAATGTAAGGTGATTAATTCAAAAAACAAATAAGGTTAAAGGCTCAAAGGGGTTGGCAAGGGAAAATGAGTTGGTGGGTCATTTAAGCTAAGGGTTCAAAACAAAGAAGGCCTTAATCATTTCCATAAAGCATGCATCTCATAGTTTCAAACTGGCTCAATGCAAGTTCTAAAGGCAATCTTCCTAGGGGAGCATCACACACAATAAAGAAACATAATGACTATTAAATGCAGTAAAATAGGCTTAAAACCTTGCATGTGCTTATATGAAAATCCATCAAAATTTCACACATTACCTAATCACTTATCACATTATTAACTGAGTTTATGCAAATAACTACTTCAATCAATCCATATGATTCACCTTCCACTTAAGCTGTCTAATTCAAATTTAAGCACAAAACTCAATTCTCAGTCCAACTACTATGACATAATGACATTTCAACATTCATCACAGTTCAAGTGCAAAAATGAAAAAATTTTAAACTTAGCCCCACCCCTATACTTAAATAGGACATTGTCCCTAATGTCCTAAAATCAACAAAAACACAAAGGGATGAGAACAGAAGGACTCCCCTGGATTAGAGAAAGCTCAACGACTTGAAAGCGAAATTCACAACTCTAGTCTTACATTCCTAAAAACAAAACAGAAAAAAACAATAAATAAGGTACTCAAATGAAAGCAAACTGAAATAGCGAAGAACTAAAATGAAAGGATAAGGTTGGAGTGCCTCCCAGTAAGCTCTTGGTAATGACCACAAGCTCGACCCTTGTCAACCGATATTAACCAATGTATGTTGGAGCTTTAAGCTCCATCACCTCCTTGTAAATCTAAAATTTCTTAAAGTAAGGCTTGAGATGATGTCTATTAACTTTAAACTCTTCCCCATCTTGGCACTTCTGATCTCTACTGCTCCATGGGGATATACCTATGTAACCTCAAAGGGACCTATCCATCGGGAGTGTAACTTACTTGGAGAAAGCTTGAAGTGTGAATGATATAAAAATACTTTCTATCCCACCACAAATGTCTTCCTAGAGACATTATGATCATGGAATGCCTTAGTCTTTTCCTTATAAATCCGGGCATTCTTGAATGCTTCATATCCTAACTCTTTGAGCTCTTATAACTATAATCGTCTGTGGGCACCAACAACTTCTAACTCCATGTTACATTTATTGATTGCCCAATAAGCCTTATGTTGAAGCTCCACTAAAAGGTGGCATGGCTTCCTAAAAACAAGCCTGCATGGTGACATCCTTATTGGAGTCTTGTATATAGTCCTGTATGCCCATAAGGCATTGTTGAGGCTCAAACTCTAATCCTTCCTATTGGGATCAACCATCTTCTCTAGGATAGACTTGATCTCTCGGTTGAATACCTCAATCTGACCACTCATCTGAGGGTGATAAGTAGTTGAGACTTGATGCATCACCTGATATTTCTTTAAGAGGGCCTCGATCGTCTGATTGCAAAAGTGAGTCCCTTTGTCTCTAATGATGGCTCGCAGGACTCTAAACCTTGAGAAAATATTGGGATTTCAAGAAATCTACAACCACAAGAGAATCGTCAGTGTAGGTGGCTTTTGCTTCCACCCATTTCGACACGTAATCAACTACAAGTAGAATATATTGAAATCCAAATGAGGAGGTAAAAGGACCCATGAAGTCCATACCCTAAACATAAAAAATCTCACAAGTTACTATGAGAGTTTGAGGCATTTCTCCACGGGAACATAACGTACCTGTGCGCTGACAGTTATCACAAGTCCTACAAAAATCATATGCATCTCAAAATAGCAATGGCCAATAAAGCCCACACCCTAGAACCTTGTGAGTTGTCCAATTTGGGCCAAAATGACCTCCACATGCATAAGAGTGACAAAATGTCAAAATAGAAAGAAATTCACTATCAGGTACACACTGTCTAATGACTTGATCCACACAAAATCGCTACAGGTAAGGGTCATCTCATACATAAAACTTTGCTTGGCTCTTCATCCTCTCCTTCTGTGCCTTGGTGAAATCTATAGGGAATTTATAAGAAACCAAGAAATTCACCATATCAGTGTACCAGGGAGCTATCGACTATATTGCATGTAGCTGCTCGTTTGGAAAATCATCATTGATAGGGTCCGTGTCAACACCATTCTTTACTAAGTGGTTCAAATGATTTGCTACTCTATTCTTTGAGCCCCTCTTATCTTTTATCTCCACATCGAATTCCTAAAGTAAGAGTACCCAATAAATAAGACCTAAACTTATCCAAAGCAAAAACTACTGCAAGAAACTATTTTTCTATGGTGGTGTAATTTGTTTGGGTGTCATTCAAGGTTTTCAAGGCGTAATAAATAGCATGAGGGATCCGCCTCACTCTCTAACCCAAAACTGCTCCAATGGCATGGTTGGAGGCGTTACACATGAGCTCAAATGGCAGACTTCAATCTGGAGGTTGTAAGATAGGTGCAGTAACTAACTTCTCCTTTAAAGCATCAAACGCCTTCTAGCACTACTCATCAAAAACAAATTCTTTATCATTCTGAAGCAACCTACATAATCGCTATGCAACCTTGGAAAAGTCATGAATGAATCTGCGATAAAACCCTAAATGGCCAAGAAAAGAACAAACTTCCCATATAGAAGCAGGGTAAGGTAAAGAAGATACAAGGTCTATCTTGGCTCTATTAACCTCAATACCCTTAGTGGAAACCACATGTCCTAAAACTATCCCTTGTTGAACCATAAAATGACACTTTTCATAATTAAGAACAAGTTTAGTTTCAAGACATCGTTTAAGTACCAAAATAACATGATCCAGGCATTGTTCAAATGAATCCCCATGCACGGTAAAGTCATCCATGAAAACTTCAATGATTTTCTCAAGATACTTAAAAAGATACTTACCATGCGCCTTTGAAAGGTAGCGAGGGCGTTGCATAATCCAGAAGGCATCCTTTTGTAAGCAAAGGTGTCATAAGGGCATGTAAAAGTCGTCTACTTCTAGTCCTCTAGAGCAATACCTAAATATAACCTGAATAACCATCAAGAAAATAATAGTAAGCATGACTAGTAAGATGTTCTAATATTTGATCAATAAAGGGCAAGGGAAAGTGGTCCTTTTTACTCGTCAAGTTGAGTTGCAATAATCCACGGAAACTCGCTATCTGTTCTGTACTAGAGTCGAAACTATCTCTCCTCTCTCATTCTTCACAACTGTAATGCCTAACTTCTTAGAAACTACCTGCAAAGGACTTACCCACTTGCTGTTGGAGATAGGGTATATGACACCTACATCCAACAACTTCATCACTTCCATCTACACCATCTCTATCATCTGTGGGTTGATATGTCTTTGCACTTGATAGACTGGGGTAGCTCCTTCCTCAAGAAAATCCTATGCATACATAAAGAAGGACTATTACCTTTAATATTTGCAACTGTCCATCCCAATGTCGTCTTATACTCTCACAACACTCTAATGAGCTTTTCTTCTTTCACCTTTGTAAGCTCATTTGCTATGATAATTAGGAGTCTTTTGTTAGTGCCCAAATAAGCGTACTTGAGTAAGGGCTTCAACTCCACTTCTGGTGCCTGCACAATAGAAGGTAACAACCAATTAGTACTAACGGGTAATTCTAAAAAGTAAGGGACATAATTGCCAAAATGACTTGTCTTAAGTGCCCAAATTACTTCCTTTAGATCATTTCCAAACTCGAATTTGCCTTGCCAATAACCGGACATCTTTTGCTCCATCTGAGTAGTCAAGGCTACCTCTAAAAGGTCACCTATAGAAAGAAGAGACCAATGCTCCACTAAAGAGTCAAGAATATCTACCTTGACGATCAACTCATAATCTGATAGCTAACGCATGGCATTAAAGATGTTGAAACAAATGACCTCACCATCGAACTCCATAGTCAACACCCTACTGTATACATCAATTTTTGTTCGAGATGTCTTCAAAAATGGCCTACCTAACAAAATTTTTGAAGAGCTCGAAGAGCCCTCATCCTGCATATCTAACATATAAAAATCTGCAGGAAAACAATCTCGTTAACCTGCACCAAAACATCTTCAATAACCCCCTCAGGGTATGTGTTAGATCTGTTAACTAGTTGAATGATAACACAGGTATCCTTTAATGAACCAAGATTAAGAGCTTTAAAAATAGATAAAGGCATAACATTGATCGAATCTCCTAAATCTAATATACATCTCTCATACCTCATTTTACCGATCTTACAAGGAATGGTAAAAATACCTGGATACTTGCACTTGGGGGTAGCTTTCTCTGTAAGACTACTGAGACATTGCCCCCCACACTAATCTTCTCATCTCCCTTCGGCTTTCGCTTGTTGGTGGACAACTCCTTAAAAAATTTAGCATATTGCGAAACTTGTTTAATTCTTTCCGAAAGAGGGATATTAACTTCCACCTTGTGAAAGACCTCCAATTTTTCCTTTTCCTCCTCCTGCTGCTTATTATTTGCTAATCTGCTTGGAGATGGAACAGGAGGTGAATCATTAACAGTGAAATACTTACTTGAGGATAGTGATCTTCCTTCTTCTTTGTTATCTCAGTTTCTTCCTTTTCTTCTTTCTCTTTCCCCTTCCTTGGTCCTTATACCTCTTTGCCACTTCTCAAGGTAATGGTGCAAGTGTCTTCTCTTGGGTTCCTTTCAAGTTGACTAGGTAACCTTGTGAAACTTTGGGCCTGCAGCTTCCCCACAGCATCAGCTAATTAATTGATCAGATTTTCAAAGTTCTTCAAACCACTCCTTACTTCCTGCTGAAATTGAAGAGTGTTAGATGCTAAGCTCTTAACAATTTCCTCTAAGGACATACCTCTAGCATGTTGTTGTTGTCGTAGTTGTGAAGGCGGTGGCCTTGGCTGAAACTATGATTGATTCTTATAGAAACCTGGTGGTGCATGGAATCCTTATTGTTGCTGCTGATAATTAGGTTAGTGTGCATTAGAACTACTTCCTTGCAGTGGGTTTCCATACCTGAAGTTGGGATGATCCTTCCACCCTAGATTGTAAGTGGGAGCAAAAGAGTCATACCTCCGCTGTTTTCCTTGGAACCCTCCAATTGCGTTGACGTGTTATTCATCCTATAAGGAACGGCAAGCATCTATAAGATGGTCAACTAACGCACAAATACCAGATACCTTAGTAGGCCCCTTTCCTATCACTGCTTGATGTACTAATGAAGTCAAATTTACGACTTGCTACTCCAATTTGGAAATAGAGACCTCCTTCACCTACTTTGTCGAGGAGGATGCAATGCTGCGATTTCCGCAATACTGGAGTTTGTTGCCATTGTTGCTATCAAGTTCCTAGCATCCTATCTACTAAGGCTCCACCACTCGCAGCATCTATCATATTCCTGTCCAAAGGAAGCAAACCTTCATAGAAATATTGGATTAATAATTGGTCACTTATCTTATAGTTTGGTAGCTATTGCAGAGCTTCTTGAAATGTTCCCAATACTCATACAAAGATTCTTCTATGTCTTGTCGAATGCCACAGATCTCCTTCCTGATGTTTGTGGCTCTTGAGGCAGGGTAGTACTTCTCTAGAAATGCTTGTTGCATTTGCTCCTATGTATTGACCAACTTAGCAGGCAAGTCGTACAACCACTCCTTGTCTGCATCTGCTAAGGCAAAGGGAAATGCCTTTAGCTTGAGTTACTCCACTGAGATTCCCGTTGGCTTCCCACCTAAACATATGATGTGGAACTCCTTTAAGAACTTGTTGGGATCTGTGTTGTAGCCTGATCTTAATGAGCTGGTGTCACAAAACCTATAAAAGTAGGCAGTGCATGTATTTGGGGCCAGGTTTAATTTCAACCTCTGACTCACCATCTGGATAATTAATACAAAGCAGATTAGGATTGAAAAAAAGAGCTGTAAGCTCCTTTAAGGTGCATTGATGGTGTTTCATATTCTTTTTTTTCTTCTAAACTCTCGTCAACTTCTTCTTTGAAGGATAAGGAATGGCCACTCTCAGGAAGATGTGTATGGATTCCTCGCTCTCTCTGATGAAATTTGGTGCAACCTGCAATAGGAGAAAAAGAGAAAAGATTATGTGGAGTAAGTAATGAATCTCTATTTTTCTCAACAAATTTACGTAAACGAATGTGTTTTGAGGAATTGTAGGACATGCAAACCGATGAAAGAATGAAAAAGATAAGCAAAAATAAAAATAAAAAAACACAGGAAACAACAATTAACATACTCCAACTCCCCAACAACAGTGCCAAAATTTTGGTGAAGCTCGTCGTAAGCTACCAAATAATAAAATACTTAATAACCTAACTACGTAGCTAAGGTGAGTCAAGCTCGAATCCTCAGGGAGCTAGGGTGAACTGCTATCTCTAATGTTGCAAAGTAAAGGAAAACACAATAAAAAACCTCGAATGATGAAAGCGGAAGAAACTAAGATTTAACAAACATAAAACAAACATGAAAAGACTACTAACAATAATAAAGAAATGGGCTGAAGACATCATCGAGATTCAAGAATGACTATTGATCCTCGAATTTAGATAAATGGTATTCTAGCTATGGTATTAGCCTATAGGTTCGAACAAGTTCAAAAATCCTCAGTTCGTTTAACTTAGGTGAATCTAACAAGCTCTAAAGATACACTTCTCTCCATCTATAACCTAAAACAAGCTCTCTAGATTTAATAGTAGAGAAGTTTTAAGTACTAAGGAATGACTAACTTAGGCCACTAACACGCAAGCTCGGAAAGTGTAATCTAAAGGTATGGGACCCTAGATTAGTTGATTAAGCATCCTAACAAATCCACTAACATATTGCTACTTTTGGGAATTGCTATGGACTATTACATATCATATGATGATTCCAAGTTTTAGGATTAGGGAATTACCTAAAAGGTGATCAATCCTAAGGATAACACCTAATCCATGGCATTTTACATAAAGTCCCAAACCAACCTAAGTCTAGAAACACCAAACTAACCAAAACCAAATTCAAATTCTCACAATTTTCATTCTTAATCCTTCATATAGCTTCAAGCCCTTAAGCAACTAGCCACACATGATTAAATTAATCAAAAAAAAGACTAAACAAACATAAACCATACTTAATTAAATTAAATCAATGCTAGAAAATTAAACCAAAGCCATTCATTAATCAAAATCCCAAGTTCAAACAATAAAACCAAAAAGACATTAAAATAAAGAAAGAATTAAACAAAGCATCAAACTAATGAGCTGGAAATTAAAGCATTTGGTCAAGACAAATAAACATATAACATTCAGATATGATAAAGGAAAAACAAGCGTTTGGTTAGAAAACTAAAGTTGTAGCAAACACCAAGCAAAGCAGTGCAATAATTGAAATTAAATCCAAACAGGTTGCTATGGACATGCTACATCTCCTGAAAAGCAAGGAAGGCTCCAAGCTTTAAGCTAACAGTCTTCAAGTTAAAATCGTCACCTCTCCACTCTCTTTTTCTATCGCAAGCTTTATTCTCTGTTTATTTCCCACACTACTCTCTCTTATTGTTCATTTGATGTGAAAATTAATATTGGTGGCCACCTTACTGTTCACACAAAAACCCTTGCAAACTTCTTAGTCAAATGTCTTCGTTTCATCCATCCTAGCAGCTGATGTTCTTCACTTCTCTTATCGTTGTTTTGTTCCTTGGTGTTGTCCTCCTGTGCTATGTCATTTTGGCGTGGATGAAGGCTCCATCAAATGCTGCATTTTAAAGCCTCCTTTCCAGCTGCTGCATTGCTCCCATGTGTGGATTGCTACTTGGTGTGGACTCTTTCCCTGTATTTCACCTTCTTCTATTTTCTTATACTGCGTGTTGGTCCATGCTTCTGCTATGCTCTTTTTGTCGTTTCACTACTCCTTACCTTCCCTCTTCTACGCTTCTATTCTTATGCTTTTGTGATTTACTTTTTGGTCCAGTGGTACTATTCATGCCCCTTAAAACCTTACGTATTACACACCCTTGTTGCTGCTTCTCACTACGTCTGCATTTTGTTGGCCAAATGACAACGTTTCTTCTTTGTCAAACGTCCTCCAGCTACCACGTTTCATGCGTGAAACTCCTCTACTCAAACACTGGTGGTGGTGCTGTATTGCTAGATTTTTAAAAGCTAATTGAGATGCATATTAAAACAAAGAAGACCTCCAAAGACGATGTCGTTTGGTGTGCAAGGAAAGCTTCAAAGGCTGCCCTTTTGGAAAGGTTTTTGGCTCTCCATTAAACACATTTGGCTATCATTTTGGACAGCCTCTTTGATGCTTCTCCAAGTCTTTTTTTCACTTTGTTGGTTGCATTATGGACAGCCTTCCTAGCTCCTAATGGCATCAAAACTTAATGCTTTAATCTTGTATTTGTATTCCATCATTAAATCTACATGTGAAATCAATAAGAACACAAAATGCAATTAAACACAAAAATATGAATGAATTCAAATGAAATAACATATAAAAATATAGCAAAATCCATTAATATAACTCAATATCATAGTAACCAAACTTCTTCAAAATTTTCTCAACATAATGACTTTAGTTCAACCTAAAACCAGAGTCATTCCTATCAACTTTAACTACCAAACTAAAGTCTACAGGTCTAAGATCTTTCATATCAAAGGAAGACTTTAGCAGAGTCTTGGTAGTATCAATGGCTGATAAGCTAGTATTAAAAATAAGCAAATCATGCACATGAAGGGTTATGATCACACATCTAGTGCCATCAGATTTGACATAAATGCAATAATCAGAATCATAAAAGGTGAAACCATATTTGAAAACCTCACTTTCAAATTTCTCATGCCACTATTTGGGAGCTTGTTTTAGTTCGTACAAATTCTTAACTAACTTACACACTTTTTGCTCCTGACCAGGCACCGTAAACCCCTCGAGCTGGACCTTATAAATTTTCTCATCAAGATCAACATTCAAGAAAGTTGTCTTAACATCCATTTGGTGTGCACATGAAGCCTAAGCACTGAGGCAATAACAAACAACATCCTTATAAATGTAATTTTAGTAACAAGAGAGTAAGTATCAAAGAAGTCCAATCCCTCCTTTTGTTTAAAGCCTTTAATCACAAGTCTTGCCTTTAACCTCTCAATGGTTCCTTCAGGTCTTAATTCCTTTTTGAAGATCCACTGACACTCCAAAGGCTTATAACCTTGAAGTAGATCAACTAAAACCCAAGTTTTGTTAGACATGATTGACTTTAACTCACTATCTATAACTTCCTTCCAAAAGGCAGCATCCACAAATCTCATTATTTCTTCACAAGTTTTGGGAACTTCCTTAACAATATAAGTGACTACAAAATCATCATCTATCTCATCAGATTTTTCCACCACAAAGGAAGTAATAAATTCAGAACCAAAACTGGTGGGTACTCTAGCTCTTTTGCTTCTCCTTAATTCAACAATTTCCTCTTCTACTATATCATCATTAGAAAAAGAACTAGGGACAGATTCTCTAGGAAATTGCACACTCACTTTAATAGGAAATATATCCTCAAAGAAAATTACATCTCTTAACTTTACAATTGGTCCGTAAGTACCAGATCCCTCTTCCCTAACCATAAATCTATAGGTAACACTATTAGAGGCATATCCCACAAAAATAGAATAAATGATCTTAAGCTTAATTTTCTTCCTCTTATGTTCAAATAGAGCAACCTTAGCAAGACTCCCCCATATTTTCAAAAAAAACTCAAATTAGGTGGACAATCTTTCCAAATTTTATAAGGTTCGATCTAGTTTCTAATGAGGTACTCCGTTTAGAACATAAGAATATGAAAGATTAGCTTCTCCCTACGTAAAGTTAGGTATACCCAAAGAAATCAACATTGCATTCATCACATCCTTAAGTGTTTGGATTTTCCTTCCAGCTATTCCATTTTGTTCAAGTGTATAAGGGGCTGAAAGCTTATAAATAATCCCAACTTTTCCATAATAATCAACAAGGAAATTGGTATTATACTCACCACCTTAATCAGACCTTAATCTCCTAATTTTCCTTTCCAATTAGTTTTTAACCTTAGCTTTTTATTTTGTAAACACTTCCTCTACATCACTTTTATTTTTCAATAAGTAAACCTTAGTAAATCGAGCACAATCATTTACAGAAGTAATATAATATCCCATGCCTCATTTATTCACACAACTCTTAAAATCACCCAAATATTTGTGCACCAAGTCTAACAATTGTGAATCTCTCTCAGTCACTGACTTACAAGGTTTCTTAGAGTGATTAAACTCAACACAAATTTGACATTTTTCTATTTCATTGGTGATCTGGTTAGGTAACAAGTTTAAGCTTTTCATTCTTTTAATTAACCTCACATTTATATTCCCAAGTCTAGCGTGTCATAGGTCTAAAGACTTAACAGTATAAGTAGAAAAAGTGGATGCATTCATTTCAACATCAAGTAAAAAGAAGGCCCCATTGCAAAAGCAAGTTCCCATTCCTAGTCAAAACTAGTTATGAGAATCAAAAGTAAGTTTAACACTAGTCTTGTTAAGTAAAGCACCAGAAATCAAGTTTCTACAAACATCATGAACAAATAAAACATTTTCTAAAGCCAAAACTTTTCCAGGATTGAGTTTGAGATTGACCTTTCTAACTCCTTAGATAGGAACTTTCCTGGAGTTGTCCATGTATATAAACTCACCATCGGCAGCATCATTCAACTCCTTGAACAGTTCCTTGTTGGAGCAAATGTGACGTGTGAGTCCTATGTCATAATCCACTCATCCAAGTTTCCAGCAAGGTTGACTTCAGAAACCACAGCAGTAATGATCTCCTTATCATCACTACCAACAACTTTGGCCACATTAGCTTTAGGCTTACCAAAACTCTTCTAATTGCCCTGTTGGTGCCCCCTTCTAGTTTCCTTTACTAAAATGTCATGGTCTATATCCTTCGCCCTTCCTTTTATGGTTGATTCTAGCTTGACAAAAAGCAGCAAAATGGCCTAGCTTGTGGCACCACTAATAGTCACCATCAATCCTTTTATGCTTGAACTGACCATACTTATTGTTGTTGAAAGACTTGTCTTGTCCACCATTCTTATTGGAGTTACCTGCATTTTTATGCTCAATAACATTAGCCTTATGAGATCTCCAATTTTAGAGCACTATTATGTTTATTTTAATACATTATTATGTTTATTATATTTTAGTTACTTATATTTTTTTCTATACTTTAATGTTATTGACTCTAGACAAGTATATCTATCAATTTGTAATAGTATATTGATAATTAAAGCATCATTCCTAAGATAATTAATTAAGTACCAAGTATATCTCCTTTACTATTATCTAGTCAATAATAACAATTGTGATTGATTCAATCTAAACCTAAACTTATACTAGACAGATAAAGATACCAATAGAAATGAAATAAAATAATTAATTAATGATACGAAATAAAGGTAAGAAACTTCTGGATACGAATTCTCCCAAATGTTATAGTATAATCATGATTTAGTTATTTCTAAAAAAAATTCTTAAGTTAATGAATTGTTACCTTTTGATATACAACCACCTATCTATAAATTGATTACTCGATATTTTTATACCAAAATAATTATATGGGCCTATTTCTAGCACCTATTTAATTTTTAATATTAATATCCAAGTCAATTTACTTCAAACATTTGGGTGCAAATTAAGTTATGATTTAATATTTCATTTATATCCAATCAGCATTAAGAACAACAATAACATTTCACAAATATAAATAAAATAATTGAAATCATTATATATAAGACAAGATTATGGTTCCTTATATTCAAATGTTAATAAAGATTTAGCCATTCATTATCCTTAAAACAATTAAAAATAAAAGAATTTATGAAATCATTGCATAAGGAAAACTCATTAATAGATTCTTAATCTTTGGAAGTATTTCACTTTGTTGGGATTATTCCAAAAACTTTTTCTTGTTAAAAGACAACTTAAAGCTTATTATAAGGCTTCTCTCTCATTCGACTGCTAACCCTAGTTTAAAAATTGAAAAAATGAAAAAAAACTAAAAAATTCTCCTAACTAAGGTCTCTTTCTCACTTTAAATAAAGAATTTAGTTACGAACATAGTTTAGGATCCATCCATGTCCTAGGCCATGTATACATTTGTAACTCCAACTTCTTATCTATAAAGGAACATGAGTACTAACACATCCATATACTAGGCCATGTATACATTTGTAACTCCAACTTCTTATCTATAAAGGAACATGAGTACTAACACATCCATATAGGAGGCCATATACTTCACTGTAACTTCTATGTTACATAACACAAGCTCTAATATATCTGAGTATACAACTATGTCTTTAAATCTTGTTTTAGAAGGAAACAAGACTTGTTACATGACAGTGTGTTAGGTCATGTCTAATTTTTTCTCCTAACTCTTCTATTTAGAGAGGGACATAAGTTGTAATAGATCTATGCTTGAGTTCGTCTTAAATCAAATGAATATTATTTTAACTTGTAAACTCCTTAATCCTTGGCCATAATTACACCTAAAGAAAGTTATCCAAAATTAGCTTAAACATCAAATAGAACCAATCAAATCAGAATAATTTTAGATGGAAATATGGTTAAAAAAACTATGTTTGGTGTGTGTGTGTGTGTGTGTGTGTAAATGTATGCTATACATACATCAAACAATTGAATCAAAATATCTAAGGATTATCATTATTTGCTTAGTTAGAATGTTCATTAACAACCTAAATTTCTATATACTTACATTAAATTATCATTAAACCTCAAATTAACCTAATAATCTTTCAAATTTCAACTTAAATTAAACAATTATACTATGTATGTAAAATGATCATATAATAAGTAAATAGTATGTATCAATAAGTAATTAACAAACAATATTGACACAAATTACTACAAAAATATTTTTAAAAATTTCCATGGATCTTAATGAAGTTGTTTGAAATGTCATACAATCTTTTGATAGGATGGTGAACAATTGTTCTTAAATACCTTATTTAATTAGGTTATAATTAGTAACTTTATCCTATTACTTGGAAAAAAATTAATGGAATATAATTTATTTAATGCTCAAATTTTATTCATCATTTTTCATACTAATCCATGATCAATGTAGATTAATAAGTTACTTGCCTTGCACATTACCATATCTCATGACATGATAATATCTCTTGCCATGTCTTAAGCAAATAAAGCATATTTAAAACAGTAATTTTTAGAAGACTTTTGGAGACTTTATACAACTTAACATTCTTTTCTCTCTAAAACTATTAAGGTTAGCCTCCAAAAGGTTTAATAGCCCTTTAGAGATCAATTTCAAAGTCTTTTTCATTAGAAGATCAAGATCTTGACTCATCTTAATAGATCAACCTATCAGCAATATAAGGATCTTTATCTAGAATTAATTATGTCATGGTTTATTTTTGTCTATTATTTTTATTGGTTTGAAAATGTTTATGTAAAATATTTTATTTATTTATTTTCTATTTACTTACTTTCTTTGTTTCTTATTTTAATACTTATCATTTATATTTTGTTTTTTTAATTTTAAGACCAACTAGTTATTATTAAGAGAGTTTCTAAACATATATAGCTTCTCTATAAGATTGACACTCTATTTACTATTATATTAGTCATCAATGACAAGTTTACTTGCTTTATTTTGTAAGCAATTAATTTATAATAGAGAAAACTTTACCAATAAAAAAATACTAGAATATATGTCCAACAACTTATTGGTTTGTTAAGAATGGGGAAAAAGTGTTCGATGAAGCTAAAGATAACCTCCACAAAGTTGTTTGTCACATAAAAAATTACTAACTAGAAGAATTTAGTAATAATGATAAGGTGTTGCTTATGCTTACATTTTAGGTTTGGAAGAAAATAGAACAATAAGTTAAAAAATAAGGGCTTGATTCTTAAGTGGATGCTTTTTCATTATGTTGAAAGATGGGAATGTTATTGCCTATTAGATTAAGTAATCTTAGCCTATAGTTCTAATAGTAAAAAATGTATTGCTATTAATAAATTTACTTTTGGTGATATTAGTAGCTCTATTATAATGAAATTAAGCAATACTGAAAGATGAAGCTCAACAGAAGAGTAAAGTGAGCAAATGAGACAATTAAATAAATTGGACAATAAAGGGAAGGAGAAAATGAGCAAATTAGAGCATATATGCAATTTAAAATAGCTTCAAGGGAATTCAAGTGAAGAACCAAGAATAAAGGAGGAATCAACCATATTAAGATTTAAATAAAGTATTGTAATCTTTCTTGTAATTTTATCTTGGTCATTTTAATGAACTATAAGCTCAATCATTGTACGATTATTTGCTTGTAACACATAAAATATAAATTCTTTCATAATCAAGAAAAATTATTTTATCTTTAAAGAATACCTCTTGATCTTCAAATAAAATTTTGATAATTTTTACATTGTTTTTTATCAATCTTTAACAAAGGTATTTTATCTTTAAAAAGACATGAGTGTTTAAATTTTTGATCTTGGTTTCTATAGGAGCTCAACTACCCTAAGGATTTGGATAAGTTGGCAACATAAAGTAACAAAAAGTTACAAAAATGTGTAGTGTGCAACCAAGTAGACCATTAGCTAGTTAATGGGCCGACTGGTGGTTAACTACTACAGAAGGTTATGACCAACTAGCAAGTGATGAGTTTTAAAAGTTATAGAAATTTAATTTTGTGTCTACTTGGTCGATAACCTAACTGGTGGTTAGTTAACTAATCGAAGGTAAGTAATCTACTATCCAAATATGCCTAGACACTAGTCGTTCTAACAACTAGCTTATTTATCTAACAACTATTTTAGTTGATCCTAGACACAAATAGACCATAAATAAGTTGTGGGAAGAACCTTTAGCATACTAGAGAGTTTTTAAGAGTCATAAGAGGAAAAAGAGGGCATTTGAGTTTATGTATGCTTACATAAACCATATTGAACCTTAGTTCATTAGTGTGAGTAAGAAAGGGAGGTTTTAAGTTGTATATCATTTTGCTATTATAAATTAGTGTGACATATATTCTGAAGGTTTTCTCTTAATCTTTAATAAGATTTAGTGAAATTACTATAAATCTACTTTTCATATATCTTTTGTTATTATTGTGTTTGCTTTTATGATTATTTTATATGAATTTGTCATAAACATTCATTAAAGAAGACAATTCATTAGTTAATTTTCAAATAGGCCAATAAATAAATATACATAATTATTCTCCTTTATTTTATATGAATTTGTCATAAACATTCATTAAAGAAGACAATTTATTAGGTAATTTTCAAATAGGCCAATAAATAAATATACATAATTAGTCTTCTTCTTTCATATTCCATTTGGAAATCAACATTCTTAACTCAAGTTGTTGTGAAGGTTGAAGGTGCATCATATTTTCCATACCAACTTCTTAAAATCCTTTCATAAGGATGTAATAGATTCTTCAAGAAGTAAAGGAAAACATGTCCCATCAGTAGTCTAAAAACAATTTGATGATGAGGTAGAAAGAATTTTGCATAATTGAATTATAGTAATAATCAATAAACTTTGGATGACATATTTTCTTGTATAGTGGAAAAGAAAGAACAATATAGAAAAGTGACAAAGTAAGAGAGAAACTACATTTTGGCAGTTTGAAAATCAAAATGAAGGCTTACCTTAAGCTTCTTCTAACAAAGACATTTTTTTATAAGAATGGTTTGTTAGATTATTAATCCCTCTACAAAATAATTAATAATAAGAAGAGACTCTTATACTTTATCAGTAAATTTAATTTGACTTATTGTAGCATATCTTTGTAAGAAAAATTTTATGACATTGCTTGCATTTAACTATTGACTAATTTTTATGTTTTCTAAAAAAATAAAGAATCCTTTATTGAGTGATTCGTTTTGACATTAAGCAATGTTAGTTTTAAAAAATTAAGTGACAAATACCATAATTTGATTAAGTTTGGGAGATAATTAAGACTTCAGTTAGTGTTAATTAAAGTTGTAGTCCAAAGTGGGAGACTTTCAATAATAACAGTTACAAGCTAATTATAACATATGGCATTTAAGGATGACATTTAGTCCAAGATCATTTTGACTTTAAGTTTAATCAAACTTCAAGGCATCTAAGTTTGATCAGGTCAAAATTCGTACTAAATAATATCGTCTAAACTCGACCTGATCCAACATGTTACCATCTCTTATGAAACCTTAAACAAGTGTAAGGGTGAGGCATATATAAAGTTTTCATGGGACATGTACTTTCTCCTTTTAAGGGGTAAGAGTGCTTAGAAGCCAAAACCAATTGTAACTTATTATTGTGATTATCATTGCTTTATTAATTACCATTATTTTGGGATGTTAGGGAAGAAAACAAATGCGTAAGCCCATATATATGTTGTATACTTATTCCTTAATTGAATAAAATGGACATTTATTATTAGGCATTACTAGTTCAGTAGTCCTTTACTCAAAATTTTCATGATCTATTTAATAACCATAAACACCTATGACATAAGTGTTGGTTTACACCCAATAGCCAATCAGTTGGTTGCAATTTAGTGATATAATTATTTAAAGGAATTTTTTATGTTGTACATATTCAGATATATATGATAAAGTATATGGGGTAAATGTATATTGCAAATGAAATTATGATGAGATCATAATTATAAGATTCATATTAAATTTATGTATTATTCCTAAATTATTCCTTATCATCGTTCTATTATTATTGGACATTAATAAAATGTAAAAACAGTAGCATAAATTATGTTTCTTTCTTATACAAGAAGTAGTCTATCTTATAGAATAAAGTATGATGATACTTAATCGAACGTATGGGTGCTTGTTAGAGAATAAGTACACTTAATTAACCTCAATAAGAATTCTATTTGGAACATTACTTGTATGTCTATAAAAATTATTATTATGGTGATTCTATAAACGATCCTTTGACATAAGATCGCCAAAGTTTCTCATATAGGGATTGCTTTATTTTGATACGACTTATAACCTATTCTAGTCAAGGATAACTCATTTAGTAGTTATTGGATATAATATGAACTATATGGAGATAGTTAAGTAATTAATATAAGATTCATTACCCTAAAGTAATTAGAGAGAATGTTCCATTGTTTTCAATTAATATTGATTCGAGAAATCAAAGATAGCTCATTCAATAGTCATTGGATATATCTGAACTGTATGGAGATAGTTGAGTGATCAATATAAAATTCGTCACCCTAAATTGAATAGAAAGAATGTTCCATTGTTTTCGATTAATATTAACTTGAGAAATTCTTGGTTAAGGTGAGATAGCACTTTATAAAATAGTTTACAAATTTCATTAATAGAATCAAATACTAATAATGAATAACTGGCATAATTGACTCAAATAGAGTAGACATCACCCTAGACCCTGCACCTCAGCGGGACTGTAACTTAGTGTTGATGATGATGAGAGTAGACATCAATTACATGCTCTATGTCCCCACTCAATCTTACTTTTGTCTTTTATGTGTTTAAAGCTTCCTTTAATTAAATTAATCTAGTGGATATTAAATTGGTTTAAATTCCTAATAAACATAGAAAAGTGTCTTCTAATTGTTGAAGATTGTTTTCAAAAGTAATTAATTTTAATAAGAATATTTTATAATTTAGTTTAATTTTTCAAAGAGTCGAATTAGACAATTAAATTAGTTTTCAAATCAATAATTAGAATCAAGTAAAGGTTTAAAAGAATTATCTTTCATAATTAGATTATGTTAGATAAATTAATATAACGAGATTATATTAATTAAAACGAGGTCTTTAATTTAAATATTAAATTAATTATTTTTTCTTAATTAGATTAAGAATAATAGTTAAATAGATTCCTAATTAATATTTAAAACATTGTTTTTTGAAATTAAATTAATTTTATTTAAATTATATTGAAATCATTAGTTAATTAGACTCCTTTAAAATTAAGAAATTGTTTCTTAAGTAACCAATTTTTAACTTTATTATTTTAAAGAATCATTATTCATTTATTCTATTTATTTAGACATTATTTGTTTATTTATGAGCGATAAATTTCTTGATTTATTAGAAAACTATTTTATTGATTAAATCTGAAAAGTTATTTTCATTTATTAATTAAGAAAATAAGCTTTCTTTAATATTTTTTAAAACGATTTTCTAATTTATTAAGAAAAGATTTTCTAATTAATTAAGAAATTAGTTTCTAAATAAATAATATAGATGATTCACTTAATTAAATTTTAAAGTATTTTATTTAATTTTGAAAGTTTTTCCTTTAATATTATAAAATAATTTTTAATTAAAGAAAATTTATTTCTAATTAAGAAAAATAATTTCTATTTCAATTAGAAATAGCCTTCTAATCTAACTACAATGTCTTACTTATAAAATTTTGAAAAACGTTGTAGTTATATTAGAAGATTATTTCTAATTGAAATAAAAATTATTTTTCTTAATTGAAGATTATTTCTAATCGAAATAGAAATTATTTTTCTTAATTAGAAAGAAATTCTCGTTTTTCAAAATTTTGTAAGTAAGACATTATAGTTAGATTTGAGGACTACTTCTAAGCGAAATAGAAATTATTTTTCTTAATTACAAATCGTTCTTTAAAATTATATTAGGTAAGAAACATAATTTATTGAAAATTATTTTCAATTAAACTTTATTTAAAATAGTCAAAATTGGAAATAGTTTCCAATTATATGTGAAAGTTATTTTCAAACCAAATTAAATTTCTATTTTGAACAGGAATTTAATCTATTTATGAATTAATGGATTTAATCTAATTTAATTATCCAAGGAGTTGAAAATATTATTTTAGATTATGAAAGATCAATAATTAGAATAAAAAAAGTTTTATGTTTTATTTGTATGATTGGATTATATGTGCATAAGTTGTATGAATTGTTTATATGTTTAATATATATACACATATATATATTGATTGGATGTATGTTAAATTGTATGGTTTTTATGTATGATATTTTATAAGACTATTTAAAATTAAATCCCTTATTAGAATATGAAGTATACATTGATAACATGATTGTTGCTTTCCATGATTTAAGCATAAAACCATAATTATGTTTATTGTAAGGCTTACTGAGTGACTCAAGGCCCTTTTAATCAGAATATATTATATATCAAATTAATAGGTCCAACGTAACTAAATTTGTATGATTTGAATGGGTGAATTATCATCATATAAATTTATAGTCAGGGTTATAGATGTCATAAGAGATGTGATCGATAAGGATATTATTTACCTAATTTAAGTTTAATTAGCTTGTTAAATTTCTCAAGGTCAATTAAATTAATTTAAATGGGATCCTAACCTGCTAGAGAGATTATATTAATCTTTTGGAATTTTATCGAGGGCTATTATCTTAACTAAAATAATGGGATTAACCAAACAAATGATTGAAATCTTGATCTTATTTGGCTATCATGAGATATAATCAATTGCTTGCTTTTCTTACATTTTTATTTTGTTCACAATAAAAATTATCTTTGTCTAGTGTAGTTAATACTAAGTTATTAGTGAACCAAATTTCTTGGACATAATTTAGGTTAGACAAGAGTTCTCAAGGTTAGATAGAAAAGTTCTATATCATTATGCAATTTTGTTATTAATCCCTATTAAGGATTTAGTGGCAAAGTTTTAGCGGTATGCAATGTCATATATATGACAAAATGTGATAACATTTTGAGTTGACTAATGTCTTATAAATTTCAACAACATCATGTAATATGTATGTCAACACCATGATAACACATTGCAAGAGGTTACATTAAGTAGAATTGAAAGGTATAGTACCTTGATGAAAATTGTTTCACTCAATTTAGCTTACTAGAAGTTTAAACATGGACTACATTTGAATAGGCATGTCAATGAGCCCAGCTCGGGCCCGGGCAGCTCTCGGTTCTACCCAGCCCACCCTTGGCCATGGTGGCCCACAAGGCTAACCCGTCACCACGGACCGTAGCCCGTGGGCTGGGCCGAACCCGTGTCATTTATTTTTTTAAGTAAAAAATTTCAATACTACGTCATTTTGGACAAAACGACGTCGTTTTCGAAAAAATGAGCGATCTCCAAGCCAAGCGCCGGCCCGTGGCCTGACCAACCCAGGCCGAAAATGGGTCGGGCCGGGCCATTTTTGTCATCCCTACATTTGAAGGCATTTGATATAGAATGATAATAGTTATCATTAGAAAAAAATGATTGCATAACTTTTTTTGCCTATGTGAAATATGATAGAGATTATATACGTTTCTAATTCATGCTTATTAGTATTTGATATTGTTCTTAGACAATTATATTTTTAACAATTGAAAATATGAATATTATTCTCTATGAGCAATATGTCTATATATACTCTCATTAAAGAGGACAATTATCCTCTTATTAACCTTCTTATAAACATGATAAATCAATAGTCATCCTATAAGCAAACTCCTTAATGAAATGAATTCATCAGGAAAGTGAATCTTTCAATATCTCCGAGTCTTTCAACTCTACATCAAATCTATCAACAATGACATTAGTTCCAATTGGAGATATTGTTATGAGATTTGAACTTTTCAAACTTCATCTTACTCCTACAACTTATATTGAGATCCACTCTCATATAAATGATTATTGAGATAAACAATTCATTCAATATGTTTGAAAGATTATACCTAACCTTTTAAATCTCTTATAATTTTTTATTATCCAATTTGGTTCTAAACTTAATGGATAATATATGCTTCAACTAAGCATCAAATCATTAAATTATTAACTTAGACTCTTAAAATTTCACATCTAATACGAAATCTTGATAATATATTAACTTAGACTCTTAAATTTTCATATCTAATACGAAATCTTGCTAATATATTCAATCATAACTATTAAAGATAAGTTATTCCATTAGACTTGGCTATAGAAGAAATAAATATTACATCCTACAACATCTCATATTGCACTTTCCTTCTTACGTAAATCCATACTATTATAGAATTTAGTTGTGAAGTAATTCAACATTCTCTATGCTTAATTTATACTTTGATTTAAATAATTTAAACTTTTTAAAAAATTTAAATCAATATTTCATTTAATATATATGGCTACATCATATAAAGTCATCAGTAATCTAATGAAATACAAGTATCATCTTTTTATGAATTGTGATTACATCTAAAATGACACATGTATAAGATTTAATAAAGACCACCATAATCCTTTCCCTAAAGGCTAAATTGGTTATCTTTCAACACAACAAATTCCATAAGTTTAACATGATTCATAATTAAAATGATACATACGTCCTATTATGAAATTTATGATTATCATTATATTGATTTAACCAAAATGGCATAAAGGATATTCTAGCATATCTAGCTTTGTATTCTTACCATTTATATTAAACATAAGTCCCTTTTGATCTAATACATATAAATTATTTGTATAAAGTTGGATCAACTACTTTTACTCAACAATTTATTTATCGCCATGCCTTGGACTTTATATAATGTTAGATCTAAATTTCGTACTCACATTAGATATGAAAAAGAGAACAACTTAATTATGGGAATTAAATCCATAGAGATATATAAGGAATTTGTTTTCCTATTCTGAGTTCTAATATGTAGATAATATACTAAAGGTGTTTAGTGTTTGAGATATTTGATACTTATGAAGTATTAAAGATAACTATTATTCTATGTATTAGTTGATATTTGAGTTTAAAGTTATATAATTATTAACTTTAGAAGTAAATCCTAATTAAGGTATAATTTACTTAGAAAAATATTATTTTAAGGTTGGAAATGTTCTAATATATCATTAATTGCTAATTAGACAATAATACATTTTTTATTTAGTGAAAATAAATAAATGGATTATTAAGTTCTTTAATGAACTTGGTATAGTTCCTTTCGTTGAAAGGAGTTAAGGTCTCATAAAAGATCCAAGCATATATTTAAGCAGTTTATCTCAGTTATAATGATAATTGAAAGAAATGTGTGAGATTTAAGCAAGTGCCCATTTTGGAGAATATTGTAAAACTCTTTCACTAAACCATCGTATCAATAATAGCATAATCATCATATAGAGATATGATTTAAGATATTTAAAATGATTGACTTATTATAAGTGGAAAATTGTTGGTTTATGTCTCTAATGTAAGGCCCTAAAATATACCCTAGATGAAATGTTACATATTAATGAAAGTACATGTATGATATGAGTTAAAATTGTGTTATGATTTGAAAGTGAAAAGCATGTGACTTGAATTTTGGTATTGATAGACCATAGTTAGTGAATTGAAATTAATTGAAGCTATTAGAGAATTGAGGTATTTAAATGTACATTTGGACTAGAAAAAATGATCAAGAGACAAGTTCAGTTGGTACATGAAAATTAGAATGATTAAGCTTATAAGTTAGTGACATTTGGCATGGCTATGCATTGACATTTGGTATTACTCATTGTGTGACAAATGGCAGCATAATAAGAGGCAAGTGACTCAATTAGAGTGTTACATATGGTAACTTGAATGGATGGCAAATGGACTTCATATTGTGGTGTTAAGTGTCATGTGGTGGTAATAACACCTAGCACTCATAAGCACTGAATCACCTAAGCCATTCGGTGATTCTATAGCACTATCTCTATTCTTACACTTTCTCCACCAAAACCACTCTCTCTTCCTCTCAACTTCTGGAATTTTGCTGAAGTTTGAATCATCAACACTTGGAAGCTTTGTAAGTTATTTTATCATGAAAATGGTCTTGTAATTTTATGTGTTATTATCTTGTAAGTTGCACTTTAATCTTAGATAAGAGTTGATTGCCCAGAAGTGATGGTGTAGTTAGATCTTTGAAGCGATTTGGAGTTATTCTTTGAAGTTCAAAGAGGTAAGGGTGTGCTAAACTTGGTATCATGATAGAACATGTATTGTTTGATGTTTGAAATGGATAAATGTGTACTGAATTAATGAAGAATTGTGGTTAGAAACTTGATTCATGTTGGATATTCATTAGATGGTGTGGTTCCACTAGACATAATTAATGGTTCTAACCTCCACGAATAAACTATATTAATCTAGGCCAAATTGGACAAAGTGGTCTTTAGAGCAATTGTAGTTCGTCATTTTAGGTTTTCAAAGGTATATCACATGAAAGTTTTGGACTTCTGACGAAAGAGATATGGTCGTTACATGATAACATCACTGGTGCTGGCATAGGCTGAAGCACTATCCCTGATAGAAATTTATGTCCTGTTTTCAATAATTAAACTGTATTGATGTAGGCCAAATTTGATAAAGTTGTCTTAATAAAATTTGTAGCTTATCTTCTTAGCTTTCTCATGGTATCACGTTTGTAATTTTTGGATATCCGAATTGAGAGATATAAGCTTGACAATTTTGAGTACACATTAGGGGTGCACGATTTTGCATAAGCACGATCATGCACTAACCCTTCAATCATGAGAGTGCACGATCGTTCACTAACCTTTCAATTATAGGAGTGCACGATCGTGCACTAACCTTTTAATCATAGGAGTGCACGATCATGTACAAGCAAGATCATGCACTAGCCCTTCACATGATCATGCATAGTCTGTAGTATTTTGTATATAACTCATGGAATAATGAACCAAATTGAATGATTTTTTTTTGAAACTTAAGACATAGAGGAACAATTGTTTAGAGAACTTATTATCTAAAAATATCAATTTCTAAGTCAAAATGGCCATACAAATCTGACTCGAAATCTACCTTAGAAAATCTAGAAAAAGTGCAGGAAAAGGATAGTGGGCAGGGTTTTTACCATGAAGGTTGAATAAGATTTGGATTTGTAATTAAAGTAATAACTTAAGGAAGGTGTTATTATATAACAAAGTATCTAATTTTGGAACTTATAAGGATTTAAAGGAATGAAGTCTACTTATGAATGTTAGTGTGATTTAAAGAACAAGAGTAATGTGTTAGTTGTGAATGTTTGTGAATTGGAAATTTGTGTGATTACATATGATATGTAATTACTTAATGAATTCTTTGGTGCATGATTACAAATGGTTATGTTCACAAGGCATGTTAAGTTTGATTAACTGTGAATGATTATATCCAATGTGAACAAAATGGAATAAGTCATATGATATGCATTGTATCTTTTGCATAAACTTTTGAAATCTGAAATGGTTTGTTTTAAAACTGTTGAGTCCTAGTCGTAGGTAACTAGGCATGCCTAGAAGGGTTAGGAGCTGCTTCTATAATTAGACACTAAGGTGTCTTTTGTAACCAAGCACTAAGGTGTCTTCTGTGCTAAACACTCCGGTGTTTTCTGATTTTAGACACTTCTGTGTCTTCTGTTTTTGAGACTTAAGTCTCTTCTATTTCAGATACCAATTATGGTATCTTCTGTTCTTGTCCCGTTACCCACTTCTGTAAAAAGGATTAGCAGGCTAATTTGTTTTTTATTCTATTACATGCTTAGTTATGATATAATCAAACTCTATTATGAAATAACTATGTTTTGTTCCAATATAATTAGATACTGTTTTGACATAGACAAGTTCTGTTCTGATACTTTAATGTTCAGTTATAAAATTTTGATATTCTATTCTAATACTTGTAAGCTTTGCTCTGAAGCAAATATATCCTATTTTGATTTGGCATATTCTATTTTAGAGATACATATTGTTTGGAATGCATTTTTATATGAACAATTAAAGATTGTTTGAAATGTGATATGATTATGTATATATGAATGTTAGACGACTGTTAGAAACAGTCTCCAAATCACATCTTATTTAGTTATTCCCCACTAAGCTTTATGCTTAGTATGGTGGTTTTACCTCTGTGTAGGTTCTGATAAGAAAGTTTAAAGATTAGGATGAAGACAACTGTAATGGCCAAAGAAGGATGTGTTTAGTTTTGACAAGATGTATATTTGAGTTTGTTTCTGTGATGTAGTTAATGTAATGAAACATATTGGAATTTGTATTTTATGGTTTTTATTTTGACACGTTCAACTTGTATGGTGTAAATTATGTCTTGATTATAAAATATCTCCTAATGGATTGTAAAGCTTATTTGCTTGAGTTTCTATAAATGCATGCAACTGATATTTTGGTATGTTTTGGATTATTTTGGTTTTGTTATGTGTAGCATCTACAAATCCTTCCAAGGGGTATCAGGGCATGGTTTAGGCAATTCTGGTTTAACCAGTGCTTAACTACTGCTTATATTTGAGTGTAAAAGTTGTGTTTTGGCCTAATGTGGTTTGTCTCATATTTTGGTTATAGAATTAAAGATGGAAAGATCTCACGAAGCCATTAACAAGTTTGCTGAGAGCAATAATTCTGAATGACCTCGTCCATCGATATCTAGACTCTCTGGGGTTAATAGAGGTGAAGCTGAGGTGCCACCTCCTCCTCCAGCTCAAGGAGAGGCTTTAGTTAAGTTATCTTAGGATATGATGATGTTACTGCATCGTATGACTACATCCAAGGGTCCGATTGATCAACTATGAAAGTATGAAGCTAAGAAATTTTCTGGAACATCATTGGAGGAATTTGAAAGAGCTGAGTTCTAGATAGAGAAGGTAAAGAGGGTATTAGATGAAATCAGCTATCCACTAGATCAAATGGTGCACTGTGCTGTCTCTCTTCTTCAAGGAGCAGCTTATGAGTGGTGGAAGATTGTTTTAAGGAATCCTCAGCTACCGGTGCCTCTAACTTGGGATTTCTTTTCCCAAGAGTGTAAAGCTAGGTATGTTGCAGAGGCTTACAGAAAGAAGTGGAAGCAATTTTTAAATTTGAAGCAAAGAAACTTATCTATTGCCGAGTACCATTGGGAGTTTAACCAGCTCAACAAGTATGCCCTCAAACTAGTACTTACTGAGGAGTTATGGTGTCAACAGTTTGAGGATGCTTTGAACAATTTGATCAAGGAGCATCTTGCCACATTCACTTTACTCCAATAAGTGAACTACCATCAACTAGTGGAAGCCGTAATGAAAATAGAGAAACAAGAGATGGTAAAGAGAGAAAGGGCTCAGCGAAGGGGCTTTGCTAGACGAGGTTAATCCTCGGGCAAGCAGAGTCGTGAAGGTGTTTCCTCTACACTGGAATTCACTCAGAGATCTATATCTAGGGAAAGGCGACAAAACTTCCCCTCATTGACTGCTTCTAGTAGGGGTTCCTTCGTAGGCCAAGGTTCTGGTATTCTGGAGTATCCACATTACTGCAAATACCATCGGGGTACCTGTTGGAGGACTACAGGTGCATGTTTTAAATATGGTAGTATGGAGCATTAGATAGCTAACTACCCTGTGAGACAATCTCAGACATCGCAAGCTAGTAGGGAGGTCTCTCATGCACCTGTTAGAAACAGAGGACAATAGCTATCTATCTTATAGAGCATCAGATAGCTAACTACCTTATGAGATAGTCCTAGACATCACAAGCTAGTAAGGAGGTCTATCATACACCTGCTAGAAATAGAGGACGAGGTAGGGATCGTGGAGGATCTAGTCAAATCAGACTTAATTCGAGTACTCATTTAGAAACTGTGATCGACCTGCCATACTTTCTATTCCAGCTCGAGCTTATGCTTTCAAAGCTCAGGAGGATCAGGATGCACCTGAAGTCATTGTTGGTACTTGTTGTACCCCGTTTTCAGAGCCCAACTATCCAGATTATCAAAGACGTGAACTTATTATCTTATAAGGTTGTTTCCATGAGATCTCTCTAGCTAAAACCAATTTCGGTAGCGGAATCACAAATTAACTTCTTCAGAACAATTGTAGCTCCATGTCTCTAGTTTATTATGAAACGATTAGCATAACTTTTGATAGAGACGTCAAATTTGAACCATTCAAGTACGGTTTCGAAGAGGAATTCGAGTTCTATAACTTCCCTGAAGACCTCGAAGAGAGATTTTTCCATCTAGAGGGTCAAAATTTGCACATTTATAAAATTATCCCGAGAAGGTCCGCTTAGCAGACATATGTCCCTCTAAAGGGACATGAACCTGGCTGAAACACTGGAATACCTAAGAAGGTCCGCTTAATGGACATATGTCCCTCCAAAGGGACATGCACTGAGTTGGAACACTAGAATACCCGAGAAGGTCCACCCAACGAACATCAAGTCCGCCTAACGGACATTTACGGGTTAAATTCCAGATTTCTAGCCGTTCAATCGCATCTATCAACCCTCATGCATATCCTATCATTCCTACTTCAATTTCCTCATCATTTTCACCTCCATTTCATCTCTAACTTATCA
>JAOTAY010000008.1:27033327-27045788 GCA_025629805.1 Erythroxylum baracoense | reverse complement strand
ATCATTACTTCTCTCATTGGTCTCCTCACAGACCCGGTTCCCTGGTCCGACCCGTTATGTGGGACCGGGATGTTACAAAGATGGTCTTGTAATTTTATGTGTTATTATCTGTTGGTGCTAAAAGTTGCAACTTAATCTTAGATAAGATCTGATTGCTACGAAGTGTTGGTGTAGCTGGATCTTTGAAGTGATTTAGAGTTGTTCTTTGAAGTTTAAAGAGGTAAGGGTGTACTAAACTTGGTATCATGATAGAACATGTATTGTTTGATATTTGAAGTGGATAAATGTGTACTGAATTAATGAAGAATTGTGGTCAGAAACTTGATTCATATTGGATATTTATTAAATGGTATGGTTCCATTGGATAGAATTAGTGGTTCCAACTTCCATGAATAAACTATATTAATCTAGGCAAAATTGTACAAAGTGGTCTTCAAAAAAATTATAGTTCGTCTATTTAACTTTTCAATGGTATATCACATGAAAATTTTGGACTTCGAACGAAATAGATATGACGTTTACATGATAGCATCACTGGTGCTGGCATAAGCTACAGCATTGTCCTTGACAAAAATTTGTATCCTATTTTCAACAATTAAACTATATTGATGTAGGCCGAATTAGAAAACATTGTCTTAATAAAATTTGTAACTTATCTTCTTAGCTTTCTCATGATATAAAGTTTGTAATTTTTGGATATCAGAATTGAGAAATATGAGCTTAACAACTAATCCTTCAATCGTGGTAGTGCACGATCAGGCATAGTCTGTAGTATTTTGGGTATAACTCATGGAATAATAAACCAAATTGAATGATTTTTGTTTCGTTCAAAATTTAAGATATAGAGGAACATTTGTTGAGAAGAACTTATTATCTAAAAACGTCAGTTTCTAGGTCAAAATGTCCACACAAGTCTAATACGAAATCTGCCTGAGAAAATCTGAAAAAAGTACAAGAAAAGGATAGTGGGCAAGGTTTTTACCATGAAGGTTGAATAAGATTTGGATTTTTAATTAAAGTAATAACTTAAAGAAGGTGTTATTAGATAAGAAAGAACCTAGTTTTGGAACTTATGAGGAATTAAAGGAATGAAGTCTACTTATGAATGTTAGTGTGATTTAAAGAACAAGAGTAATGTGTTAGTTGTGAATGCTTGTGAATTGCGAATTTGTGTGATTACATATAATATGTAATTACTTAATGAATTCTTTGGTGCATGATTACAGATGGTTATGTGCACAAGGCATGTTAAGTTTGATTAATTGTGAATGATTATATCCTATGTGAGCAAAATGGAAGAAGTCATATGATATGCATTGTATCTTTTGCATAAAATTTTGAAATCTGAAATGGTTTGTTTTAAAACTGCTGAATCCTAGTCGTGCGTAACTAGGCACGCCTTGAAGGGTTAACAGCTGCTTTTGTAATTAGACACTAAGGTGTCTTCTATAACCAGACACTAAGGTGTCTCTGTGTTAGACACTCCAATGTCTTTTGATTTTAGACACTTTTGTGTCTTCTGTTTCATAAACTTAAGTCTCTTCTGTTTCAGATATCAAATATGGTATCTTCTATTCTGGTCCCACTACCCACTTCTGTAAAAAGAATTAGCAGGCTAATTTGTTTTGTATTTTGTTACCTGCTCAATTATGATATAATCAAGCTCTGCTCAATTATGATATAATCAAGCTCTGTTCTGAAATAACTATGTTCTGTTCCGATATAATCAAATACTGTTTTGACACAGACAAGTTCTGTTTTAGTACTTTAATGTTCAGTTCTGAAATTTTGGTATTTTGTTATGATACTTGTAAGCTTTGCTCTGAAGCAAATATATCCTGTTTTGATTTGGCATATTCTGTTCGGAGATACGTATTGTTTGGAATACGCTTTTATATGAAAAATTAAAGATTGTTTGAAATGTGATCTGATTTTGTATATATGAATGCTAGACAACTATTAGAAATAGTCGCCAAATCATATCTTGTTTAGTTATTCCCAATTAAGCTTTATGTTTAGCACGATGATTTTGCCTCTGTGTAGGTTCTGATAAGAAAGTTTAAAGACTGGGACGAAGACAGCCACAATAGCCAAAGAAGGATGTGTTTAGTTTTGACAAGATATATATTTGAGTTTGTTTCTGTGATGCAGTTAATGTAATGAAACATATTAGAATTAGTATTTTATGGTTTGTATTTTGACATGTTCAACTTGTATGATATAAATTATATCTTGATTATAAAATATATCCCAATGGCTTGTAAAGTTTATTTGCTTGAGTTTCTAGAAATACATGCAAGCGATATTTTAGTATGTTTTGAATTATTTTGGTTATATTATGTGTGGAATCTACATATCCTTCCAGGGAGTATGTGGGTGTTACATATAACCAATTAATTAATTGATTATAGTTTAATGACATAATTATTTGAAGTCTTTCTTTATCAAGTACATATTTAAATGTATATAATTATAAGATTTAAATTACACACACATATATATATATATTATTCATAAATTGTTCTTATTCATTATTCTATTAAAACTAAATATTAATAGAATATAAAAATATTAACACACATTATATTTCTTTCTTATGTAATAATTAGTCAATCTCATAGACTAAAATATAAAGATATTTTCTTAAGTAATCTTAGCTCTAAAAAATCGAATAATTTTTTTTTGTAATGATCAAATCATGTCCCGACTTCCTTACAATAAGATCTTATACTTGGAATAAGAAAAAAGCAAAAAGGTTGGAGAGGGGTGGACAATATAAACGCCTGTTGTAACTTATTCATGTTATGATATGATCTAATGATGTTGAGATTCACGAGGAGGAGGAAGAAACAAAAAGAACAAAGCACGAGAAAGTTATTCATCATTCAGTCTCAATTATGACTTCTTTTTCGTTTGTTCCAGTGGAACGCCGGATTATGCACATACGGTATTCCCTTAATTATAAACTCAATCCCAACTATATAGCATGCAAGATTCATCAAGTAATTGCAGTTTAGAAGACTATTTGAGCGAGTTCCATCGCTAATGGTAAGTGAGAAGCAATGAGCGGGAACTTAAAAAGAGGAGGATTGTGGGTCCTCGTGATTAGCTGCCTTCAACATTAAGAAAATATATTTCAAGTTAATAATTTAATTCTAATTTCTGACTCCCAAACTTAACTTTGGTGCAGTTTCTTCCCCTTTCTTCTTCGTCTTCTCCATAATTAACTTTAACAACCAAACTCCTGCTTTGCAATTCTCTACGTTACTTCACCATCTCACCCGCAAAAATCTTCAGATCTCAACTCCAGCTACGACTAACGGAGCTTGATTGTTCTGGCTTTGCTTCTTAAACCTAAATGTCTCACTACTCTAAAGACGTGGACTCGGCCTTTCATGGTTCAGGGACCAAACCGTATCCTTTGTCCTTTCATTTTCTTTAATGTTTTAATTAAAAAAAGAAAGAGCAAAGAGGTTTATTTTTGGTTCCTTATCTTATATTCTTACGCTTAGTGGTGTTGAGATTTGGTGCGTCGAGAATCTCCAATTGGTTCGCGTCCCGAAATCTATGCACGGCAAGTTCTACGCGGGAAATGCGTATTTAGTTCTTAACGTAAGTTGTTGTTGGACAAAAATGTTGTCGTGTTGAGTTCAATTAGTTATGTTTTGTTAAATTTCATCAACTGGGTTAAGTAATCTTTTAATTTTGCTAGCTAAATAATTTTTGTTGGGATTTAATATATTGTTTTTAATTTCTGGAGACAGACAATTTTCCCGAGAAGCGGACCTCCTCGATATGATGTGCATTATTGGCTGGGAAAGTACGCAAACGAGGTATATATCCCCTTCCAATTCCATGTTGTCTATTTCACACATATCAACTTTAAATTGTTGTATATCAATTAACTTAATGCATGCTGAATAGTAATACTGAATACGATTAACCAAATTAATTGAAGTTTCAATTGATGATAAGTCAACAGAGCCGAATATTCAATGTGTAGGGTGCGTAGGATTGTGAATCAGATTCGTCTCAGACAGATTGTAATTTGATTTTGTTCCCGTTACAATAAGACATGTGGAAAATTGCAAGCGAATATTGGTCTTAGTGTTAAAATTGCAGATGGCTTACTAGACACTTTAATGTAAATTAAATAAATTAAATAAAGAACTAGAAATAAAATCAAAATTTTTATGATTGATAGAATGCATTTCTATAGAAGTTTCTAAGGTGACTCTTTACCGTATATGCAGGTGGAATCTGTGTTGGCATCAGATAAAGCCCTGGAATTGGATTCAGCTTTAGGGTCCTGTGCAGTACAGTATAGGGAAGTTCAGGGCCAAGAAACAGAAAAGTTCTTGTCATACTTCAAGCCTTGTATTATACCTATTGAAGGCGTATACTCTTCTCTGCCTGGAAATGTGCATAGTAAAGCTTATAAAATCAGCTTGTATACATGCAAGGGAGACCATGCTGTCTCTGTGAAAGAGGTAAGATCTCATACTTTGGAAGTTTCTGAATGATAGTTGTCTACGATTAAATGTAAGTCAACGCATACCTTTTGGTGATGTGCATGTTGGCAGGTGCCTTTTGCTCGGTCATCTTTGAACCATGATGAAGTATTTATACTTGATACTGCATCAAACATTTTTATCTTTAGCGGCTGCAACTCCAGCATACAGGAAAGAGCTAAAGCTTTAGAGGTTGTTCAGTATATCAAGGAGCACAAGCATGGAGGCAACTGTGAGGTCACAACAATAGGTGAGGATCTCTTTTTCTCGCTCTTCACTTCTTCATTTCTCGTGTAAGAAGGATGTCATCATAACAATTGTTTTGATGCTGCAGACGATGGGAAATTGGTTGGTGATGCAGATGTTGGTGAATTCTGGAGTATGTTTGGTGGTTATGCTCCCATCCCACGGGATTTGAGTTCCAGTGTTCAGAAACAACATGAAAATCCATCTGTGCACCTATGCTGGTCAGTTTAGTTTTACTTTTGTATCAGTATCTTCAATAACTTATCGTCCTTCTGGAAATTACCAAGACTTTGTAATGGCATCTAAATACCAAGCTTTCTTAATACTTGTCAACAATCTTTCTGCACCTAGCAACTTTTCCCCTCCAAGATCATCGGTTTAAATTTTGATAGAATGTGAAATGTGTCTGCTTGTATGTGCGCACGTAGTCTTCGTGTTTGTGTACAACTGTTCAGTTTTCTTTCACCTCAACTTACCTTATTGATATGGCAAAGCGATGATGAGAACTGCCTAACACCATGTGAGTATGAGTAAAGAAGTTTGTATATTGTTTGTTATCTCTAGTATGTACAACTAAAGAATGTACCTGAGGAAAAGAAAGAATCATTTTCAATTAGTTTTACAATATTCTGCATAACATTCTGTCAATATTATGCAACCTATCTGTTTAGGCAACAAATATTTTAGTTGACTAACAGCTTTCTTGTTAGCAGTATTACAGCCCAGGGAAAACTATTTCCATGTGAAAGTAACCTGTTGGGCAGAGAAATTCTCGAGTCAAACAAGTGCTATATGCTGGATGCTGGATCTGACATTTTCGTGTGGATGGGGGGAAATTCCTCAATTAGTGAACGAAAATCGTCAATTTCAGTAGTTGAAGTGAGGAAATCTTCTTCTTCTTCTTCTTCTTTTTGCCTCATGTCGCATGTCCACTGACAGAAACTGCTATGAAATCTTTGGGAACTGAATGCCTGGTGCCAAAAAACTTTTAGGAAGGACGTACACCAACATATTCTAGAAAACGATAATATAACCTTACCACTATCAAACCTGAAATTGAATTTCAAGAAGGTAACTGCATTAAGAATAGGATCCATGCAAAGATGCATGAAGGCTAAATATACTTATGATCTTAATGCTTCCTAACAGATTTCTTGACCGCTGTTCCTAAGATGGCTACCCAATACTTTTTTTGCAGAATCTTGTGAGAGAGCAGGACAGATCTACTACAAGCCATTTAACTTTTCTGGCTGAAGGGTTGGAAACTTCCACTTTTAGGTCTTACTTTGAGAGTTGGCCACAAGTGGTGGAGACCAAGTTGTATGAGGAAGGTCGGGGGAAAGTAGCAGGTTTGCTACTTATTCAAACCAAACTGAAAAGAAAGATGAGAAACTAGTGGCCTTGTAATAAACTATTTTGGAATCTCTTATGCTGATGATAATTCTATCCATTTTCAGCAATGTTTAAGCAACAAGGTTATGATGTGAAGGAACTTCCTGATGAAAAAGATTCTCAACCACATATAAATTGCCGAGGAAAGCTAAAAGTATATTCTTACAGAAAGCATCTGATTTCATAGAGTTGCGAATACCAACCGATATCATCCTAGATTTACAATTGATGTAAACTCACTATGCAGGTTTGGCAGGTTAATGGTGATGAGGCCACTCTTATTCCAGTTGCTGATCAAACAAAGCTTTTTACTGGAGATTGCTATGTTGTTCAATACACATACCCTGGAGACGGAAGGGATGACAATTTATTTTATGCATGGTTGGGTCATGAGAGTGTAATGGTGAATAAAACAATTTATTCAAAATTTAAACTTGATACATATATTACTTTCCTCTTTCCCTTTGGTCTAAACATATAAAACTTACTTTTTTGTTTGTTCTGAAATTGAGTAAAGTGTTACTTATCATCTCCATATAGTTCAATGATTGGAACTATACCATTTTCCATCTTTTTGAAAATTAAGAGAACACATATAAATAGTGCATCTCTTATCTAATTCATTGTTTATATTTTTCTGCTTGCAGGAGGACAGAGTTGGTGCTATATCCCATATGAGTGCTATGGCAGAATCAATCAAGGGGAATGCAGTTGTGGTAAAATTATGCTTTTTATATTTAATTGGACCTGTATCTTTGAAATTGTTGTACCTGTAAGATATTAGATGGTTAAGTTGAATTACCAGAAGCAACAATCAACCTCAGCAGTATTGATATCTTCTTTTTGGCGTTAGCTAGCTAAATCTAAAATCTTTTACAGCTGTACTCAATGTTTGATCTGAAATGATCCGATAAGACTACCACAATCATCTGCTTCATGTTTTTACCTAATCTTTAGCTTTCCTTTTCATCTTAAATGGCATTCCTCGCTTGTTATTACCTAATTTCTTATGCTCTTGGTTGCATCAAATTGAATTTATCATTTAACCAAAAAATAAATCTGACTTCAATTTACATGTTCTGCATTCAGGCTCAAGTTATTCAGGATAAGGAGCCACGACTATTTTTCTTGATTTTCCAGACAGCTATGATTTTCAAGGTCTCTCTTGAAAGAGCTTTTGGCTTTCTCCTACTTTTCTTTCCTACTAAACTCAATTTCATTTGGTATATCATGTGATATTCTGTTGAAATTACGAGAACTTCGTGTTGTATTGTGTATCAGGGAGGTTTGAGCAAAGGATATAAGAAGTACATTTCAGAAAAAGGAATTGTAGATGAAACCTATAATGAAGAAAAGATGGCACTTTTTCGAGTCCAGGGGACAAGTTCAGAGAATATGCAAGCCATCCAAGTTGATCAAGTAAGTTCATGGCCTGAATTTGATATAAGGTCGTTATAATATCTTTTGGATGATGTTTTCCAAGATAATCGCTTGCCACATTCAAGGTGATGTGTTGTTATCAATGTAACTGTATTAAGTCATTTGTGTGAGCCTTTGCTACCAAAATTTGTGTCATTGATTGCTTCACTTACCAATTTCTAGTCCTTGAAAGCAGCAGAGATGTCTCTGATATCTGTAAGTGTCACAAGAAGCATGCCTATGTCTCTGATATCTTTAAGTGTCACAAGAAGCATGCCCTACTTTATAACAGGAATGATTTGCTTTGCTAATACTTCAAAGAAGGCGTGCTGTGGTTCTACCTAACCTTGAATTTCTTTGGTAAAATGCGTCAAGTTTTATTCTTTTCTTTTTAATTTCAAATATTCTATTAATGCAGTTTCAAATATTATAACAATCTTCTTTTTGGTAATGGATTGCATCTCCTTTACCTACTTACTTTGCAGCTGAATCACTTGACCCTTCAACAGTAATTATATAGTACCTTTGAAATAATTGAACGTCACATCATTCATCGAAACTAGCTACTGAACTCCATGTACCACACCACTCCCACCAATCTTTATAATCAATGTATCAGTTGAGAACTGTTGACCAGCGATATTCCAACAGAAATCCCTACATATTCCGTACAGAATAATTGCATACTACCCTCAACTGTTCTATTTTCTCCACCAAACAACCTCTTTTTCTCCACACGCCCACAAAGTTGTTTTTACTGCCTCCATCAATTAAAATCTGCAAAGGTCTATTCTTGAATTGCCTCATTATCTTCATTTGTTGGAAATTCTCACTAAACACACTAGTCATTATTTGTAAAAGTATAGAAGGTTGACTTGAATCACCTTTATCAATTACTTACTCCACAGCCCCATCATTCTCATTCACTTCCTCCACAATAAACCTGTGAAATTGTCTATCCTTGCACTTGTGTTCAGGTACAAATTTCTTTTTCGAAATTCCTGGTACAAATTCTTTATCACACCAAAAGCACAAGATCTTGCTTCTTTCATGCAAGTATTTGCTGCTGGTTGTCTTAGCAATTCTGCAACTACCAACATTCATTTCTGAAAGTAATTATGGTTTGAATTCTTGATGATCTCTGTTGATTTACAAGACCCTTTAAATAGGGAGATTACAATCGGAATTATGGAAAATGATTTACAAGGATTCATTACAAAATACTAATCTATTCCTAAATTAGTGGAATAATATATGGCTGGGAGAGATCATCGGCTAAGACTCCCCCGCAGTTTGAGCGGGCGGAGGGCAGACGCTCAAGCTGGATCGAAAAGACTGAAACAATTGTCGAGCAAGGCCTTTAGTGAAGATGTCTGCATACTGAAGAGCGGATGGGACATGTAAAACCCGAATATGGCCAACCCGAACTTTCTCCCGAACAAAGTGTATGTCTATTTCAATGTGTTTTGTTCGCTGATGCTGTACAGGATTGTCAGACATGTATACTGCGGAAACATTATCACAATAAATAATGGAGGCCTGCTGAAGTGGAATGTGTAGTTCCAGAAGTAAATTCCGAAGCCAAGTGGCTTCAGCGACGGCATTTGCCACGCCTCGATATTCTGCCTCGGCACTGGAGCGGGAAATAGTTGGTTGCCGTTTGGAAGACCATGAGATCAAATTGTCACCAAGGAAAACACAGTAACCACTAGTAGAACGACGGGAGTCTGGGCATCCTCCCCAATCCGCGTCTGAGTAGGCAACCAAAGAATGTGTATTGGTCTTGCCAATACGTATACCATAATCAATCGTGCCCTGTAAATACCTGAGAATACGCTTTAGAAAGGCAAAGTGTGTATCCCGCGGTTCATGCATGAAGAGGCAGATTTGTTGAACAGCATATGATATGTCTGGGCGTGTAAATGTAAGATACTGCAATGCTCCAGCAAGGCTGCGGTATAAAGTTGGATCATGAAAGAGTGGACCAGCAGAAACACTGAGTTTTGCTGATGAGTCAACAGGAGTGGCACATGGTTTACAAGCGGACATAGATGCACGGGATATGATGTCCTTGGTGTATTGAGATTGATCCAGAAATAATCCATCAGTCGTCCGAGTTACCTTGATCCCCAAAAAATGATGTAATTGACCCAAATCTGTCATTGCAAACTCGCGTGAGAGCAAGAGAATGATATCCTGTAATAGCTCATTAGAAGAAGCAGTGAGTACTATATCATCAACATAAATAAGTAAATAAGCAATCTGAGTTTCCCGCGAGAAAACAAATAGTGAATTGTCACACACACTGCTGCGAAAACCTTGAGACAGAATATGAGTAGTAAAGCGGGTGTACCAGGCCCGAGGTGCCTGTTTAAGCCCGTAAAGTGACTTTTTCAATCTGCACACAAAGGTAGGACAACGCCTGTCTACAAATCCTGGAGGCTGATGCATAAAAACAGTTTCATTTAAATGCTCGTGTAAAAACGCGTTCTTGACATCCAACTGATGAATGGGCCAAGAACGAGAAACTGCAATAGACAAGACGGTCCGTATAGTAGCCGGTTTTACAACTGGACTAAAAGTGTCCTCACAGTCAATGCCAACCGTTTGAGATTTCCCATTAACTACCAAACGTGCTTTGTACCGTTCAAGTGATCCGTCTGATTTGAACTTGTGTCGGAAGAGCCACATGCAACGAATTACAGGTCTGTCATGAGGGCGAGGCACGAGTTCCCATGTATCATTTTCCTGTAAAGCACTAAACTCAGCCTGCATAGCATGCAACCAAAGAGGGTCGGCAAAGGCCTTGGCATAAGAGGTGGGGACAGGGGAAATTGGAGCGGACATGAGGGTATGGTGTGCTTTAGAACGGGTGGTCATGGGATGGGTATTGGTTGGAGGGTTTGGTCTGGAGGTTCGGGTTGGTATGGAAGCTGTGGTATTCTGGTTTGGGGGCAGTGATGGTGTGGGGGCAGCATGATTTGGAGGTGCCGTAGCAGTCTCAGAGTGAAATGGGTTAGTGGGTTGTGGTCTCGGGCGTCTTTTATAGGTCAACGGGAAAGGAGTGGTGGAGTGAGGATGTGGTTGGGTGGTAGGTGGAGTAGAGATAGGATGTGAAAAATTGAATCCCGGTGGTGTAGTAGCATCCAGGAATGTATAGGAGTTGGGTGGGGTAGGAATGGTGTAGGGAAAGGTGTGTTCGTTAAAAGTTACATGACGAGAGATGTGGACCTTTCCTGTGGTAGGGTCAAAACACCGGTAACCCCGAAAATCAGGAGGGTACCCGAGGAAGATGCATCGAATGGACCGTGGGTGTAATTTGTGGGGTTGGGTGGCTGAGGTATTTGGATAACAAGCACACCCAAACACACGTAAGTGATCATATGTTGGGTGGCGTAGATACAAGGCAAAGGTGGGTGTGAAAAAATTGAGTCTCTTGGTGGGAAGAATGTTGTGGAGATAGGCGGCAGTGTGGAGAGCCTCAACCCAGAACATAGGTGGTAATTGTGCATGGATGAGAAGCGAACGGATGATGTCATTGAGGCGACGAATCATACGTTCAGCACGACCATTTTGGGAAGAGGTTTGGGGGCAAGAAAAGCGGAATAAGAGACCATGTTGGTGAGCAAAATTTTTAAAAGCATGGTTATCAAATTCACCACCTAAGTCACATTGAAAAGTTTTAATGAAGCGGTTAAATTGAGTGGCTATTAATCGGTGGAATTTTGTAAAGGTAGTGAAAGTTTCAGATTTGAATTTTAGAGGATACACCCACACAAAATTGGAAAAATTATCGATTAATACCATGTAGTATTTATAGCCAGTTTTGCTAGGGATAGGGGACGTCCACAGGTCACAATGTATAATATCAAAAGGGGAAAAAGTAAAAGAATTTGACTCATAAAAAGGTAAACGTTTGCTATTGGATAAATGGCAAGAATTGCAAAAGGAGGAATGCTTGTTCTTATTACAAGGAAAACCAAAATGTCTAGTTAAAATATCTAGAACTTGTGTGCCAGGGTGGCCGAGGCGGTCGTGCCATGGTAAAGTTGTAGATGTGATTGAACAAGCTTGAGGCGGAAGAGTAGGTGGAGTGACAGGATAAAGATCGCCCGTGCTATTGTGGCGGGATAGGAGCTGTCCAGTTTTGAGATCCTTCAAAGAAAAACCAAAAGGGTCAAATTCGACAGAAACATTGTTGTCACGGGAAAAACGGCGGACGGACAAAAGGTTTTTAATGATACGTGGACTGTACAGTATGTTGGGAAGAATGTAGGTACGGTCAAAAATGGGAAGGTAACCTGTTCCCGAACCCTCAATTGGTAAACAATGTCCGTTGCCGACTAAGAGTTTAGTGTTAACAGTAAATGAGTCAGGGTGTCGAATCATACCTTGGTTTTCTGTGACATGGCGTTCAGCTCCCGTATCCATGATCAGGTTCGGATCTGTGTGGTTGAGCTGCATGGTGTGGTAAGCTTGGCTGAGATCCGAAGGGCTCAATGCATCATACCCGCCTGGAGGTGCAGTAGAAACAGATGTAGCTGGGCTGAAAGGCTGCTGTCTAGAGTATCCTGCATAATGGGCCATGGGGCTGGTTTGAGTCTGGTGTGGTTGCCATGTATTTTGTGTCGGGTAGGGACAGGGTGGAGTATTCCACCAAGCCCATTGCGGGTAGGTCTGATTTGCGGACTGAGGTGTGAAAGACCAAGGAGTTCCCATATGGTGTCCCCGGTTGCTGCGTCCTCTTCCCCGGCCACGATGGTTTTGTTTACCCCGACCACGTCCTCGATAATTGGACTGGTAAGAGGCGTGGTTGGTGTTAGGACCCGACCCGGAGACCGGATCCCAACTGTTGGATCCCGTACCGGAGTCCAACTCTTGAATCGTAGAACA
>JAOTAY010000008.1:27021750-27033227 GCA_025629805.1 Erythroxylum baracoense | reverse complement strand
CGATGTATCGAATTCGTATAGGCATGAAAGGTGATATGTTCTGCTTCTTCTGTTTTCTGTATCGTCTGTGATGACGTAAGAACACAGAGGACACTTCATCACATAGAGGATAGAACGTAGAGGAATGGATGAGTAGAGAATAGAAGTATCGTCTGTGATGACGTCAAAACACAGAGGACACGTCATCACATAGAGGATAGAACGTAGAGGAATGGATGAGTAGAGAGTAGAAGTATCATCTGTGATGACGTCAGAATACAGAGGACACGTCATCACACAGAGGATAGATCACAGATGATAAGTGGTCAACACAGAAGATAAAAGTCAAACACAGAGGATAGACCACAGACGATAAGTGGTCAACACAGAAGATAAAAGTTAACCATAGAGGACAGAACACAGAGGATAGATCATGGGCCAAGGATTATAAGGAGTTAAGAAGTTATATGAGTTGAAGAATATCGTATGTGTTACTGTTCACAGAGTATTGTTTGTGTTACTATTCACAGACTTCCTTTGTGTTACTATTCACAAACTTCGTTTGTGTTACTGTTCACGCTATCGTCTGGGTTACTGTTCATGGTTATCTTCTATCCCCTTTTTGACCACCCAGAAGTTTCAATTGGCCTTCGAGGTCTTCATGAAAGTTGAAGTCCTCTATCAAACTATCCAAAGAAAACCTGAATTGGATGACTATAGCAAAAGATATGCCAACAGCCCCAAAGCATGTATATATGTAAAGTGTAGACTCTCCAACGCTGTTCCTTGAGGTATTCAGGTTGAAATGAATAAATGGATAGTTGAAGAGCAGAGCTGAACTAAAAAGGAGAGTTTTGAAGGCAAGTATGGGTGATGAATATGTGTTATAAGTATGCGACAGTTGTGGTATCAGAAAAAAGAAGATAAACCGATAATGGTTAAGGTGTTGGAAATAAGCTCATGTATTACGATGTTCTGCATGGAAGTCGGGGTCCGGGAGTGGGTCCCGACAGTACATCATCTAAATACCTGCACCGGTCTATCCTTGATATCAACAATTTCGTCTTGCTAAAATTAAACCACTCAAATTACGAGAAGAAATTAAAAACTAAATTAGTGAGATTATTTTAGATCAAAACTCATGATAAATATGGCCTAATTATCTTGAAATTCTTCTAGGTCTCTAGATTTTAGGCGAATTAGAGATATGTGTTGCAGATTTATGAGAATTTGATGCTTTTATAATATTGAAAATGTTGTGTAATTAAATATGTTTTATAAATGATTTTATTGTCCATTGTTTTAAGCCACCTAGATATAATCTAAATCAACTAGAATTTTCCTTATTACTTGTAACAGAAATATCGGAAAAAGAAGTATTTTTTTTGGGTGATAAGTGTGGCGGTGCCCAATGCATTAAAGAAATAAAGAGTTTGAATGTGGCAAAAACAGCCAGTATTTCAACTCGAGTGACATTAGCATTACTCAAATTCTTCTACGGACAAGTAACTGATAACGATGTTCTTTCGTGACGAGTGACGTATTTGTGGCCACTTAGTGATATAATGATATGGCGTTAATTTCTTTTGCTTAGCCAATTGAGAAAAAAAACAGAAAGCAAACATGGTTCGTGTGAGTAGTTCAGCACTCTCATCCCTTAATTAGAAGTCTCAAATTCGAGTTTTGAGAATGGAAAGACCTGTTTGGCCAGCACTTTATCCCTTACGAGCTGACCCGATACAAATGGAGATTAATCTAAGTATTGATGGCTTAAAAGCACCTTTTCATAATTAAGACCCTCTAAAATAAAAAAGAGCTAAGTAGAAGTTAGAAATAACTAAAATCAAATGGAAAACATAATTCTAACATTTAGGTAACCAGCCACAAAATCATGCAAACATAGTTGTTGATATTAATTAATTTTTGGGTGATAAAAAAAATTTTGTTGTTTCCAAAACCTTAATTATTGCTAATTGAATTTATATCAATTAATAATGACCAAAGCACATGGATTCTTGGTGCACTTTGTCTTACAATATGTATTTGCAAAGATCGATGTGTTTTACTTGCTGGTGTTTTTAAAATAAAAACGTCTGTTGACATTTATACTTTCACTTATTCCATAGTGAAATTGTTCCCCCCTTTGGAGCTGCCTGTCCAGCTATCCATTGTTGCAAATTTACTCCTTACACGGCGAGGATAGCTATAAGAATAAAATAGCATCGTAGAAGCTATTTATTGGGTTAAATGCACCGTAAGACCTCTTATAATTTTATTTTATTTTCAGTTAGTTATTCATCTATTTTAAATTAAAATGTCATAGAATTATTTTAATATGAGTTTTGGAGTTATAAATAAATAGAAAATAAGAGAATATATATATATATATGTGGAAAATTATATGATAATTAAGATAATATTATAAAAAGACAAATGATAATTTTAAAATGAAAAATCAAATCAATAGAGTCTAACGATATTAACCCTAATTATTTATTAGAAATTGGATTCAAGCTTCCTAATCGATAAAAGAATGAAAAAAGAATTCGAGCTCCAACAGACTCTTATGTAATCACCAGTCCTACTTACTATTTAAGTGCATGAACTGGTGACTTGTACTAGTCCTCACAAAAGTAAAATGCGTTTCTCAAAAATTTTAACCCCCTTTTGTCTACTCTCATTCGCTGCTCTTCTTCTTCCTCAAGTTGTTTATGGAATATTAAACCCTATTATGCATATTTGTTCTACTCCTCATCACAACCCTAATGAAGGTTTTGCAACTAACTTGAAACAGCTCGTGACTTCATTATCCCATATAGTTCCTGGATCAGGTTACGGTCGAGTATCATTGGGCCCAAACTCAGACAAAGTACATGGGATTGCCCTTTGTACAGATAATATCAGAAATCAGCAATGCAAAACTTGTCTTGACTACGCGGGGAGTGAGATCATAACACGTTGTCCATCCAACAAGAGAGCAATAATTTGGTACGACGATTGTATGCTGAAGTACTCAGATAAGGAGTTCTACGGTCGTGTTGATCTCCGTAACAATCTCCATCAGTGCAACTTACAAGGAATAACTCCTTCATATCGCTATAAATTCGCAATGGCCAGGCTGTCTCTATTTGATACATTGATGACGAGAATTTATGAGAATCCCAACCTATACGCAGCTGGAAGGGTAGATATGGCGAGCTCTACGAATGTAAAAATTTATGGATTTGTACAATGCAGTAGGGATATTTCTATTCAACGTTGCCATAAATGTCTTGGAAGAATATGTGAGCGACTTCATCATGCCTGTTATCGGAGCTTAGGAGGGAAGTATTTAACAGGAAGTTGTAGCGTTCGGTATGAGCTATACCCTTTTGCCCATAGACACGTCCCTAATCGTTCTTCAGCACCCGTCTTCCCCCCTCCTTCTACCCTTCGCATCGCAGCTCCGGATGGGGTCAGTTGGACACATATCGACACCTCAGCTCAAGAAGGCAGGGATCCCTCATCTTTGTCGATGAATGCTCACGGTGGCCACGAGATGAGGCTAATGGAGAGAAATGAAGTATTCTTCGATGTGTTACCCCCTAGATAAAAGATGTGGTTGTTTTTTAATATTGGTGCTTTACACCTTCAACAGTATAAAAAAAATCACTCTGTTTATCCTTGTGTGGTGAGGAAAAAGAGGCATGGATCTTACTCTCCCAGCCCCTCACTACTCCCCCTGTAAACGAAAAATCTCTCCGTAACTCCTCCTCCTGTTCCTCGGCTAACTTTCTCCTACTACCCTCATAATGCCTAGCTAGGGATGGGGGTGTTTCTCAGCCATCACATCAAAATCTCTTGAGATCTGGGTAAGTTATTGTTGATCTCTTTGTTTTAAACTTGTCGGACAAAACTTTTCTGCTTTTGTAATTTTTCTTCCAGTGTGGATAAAGCATTAAGGCTAAATTGAATGTTTCAAAATATTACGGTTTAAATTATATTTTAATATAAACATTAAGGTTTAAAATGTGCTTTTGGATATATACATTACTTCTTGGAAAGTAATGAAAATAACCCATACATGTTCTTGCAAAGTTGCATAATATGGAAAGTAAAACATTTAAAATCATTATATTGGCAACTTGATTTATATTTCTTATCGAAACTCTATATTCCTTTAATGATAAAGACTCCCACGTAGGTAATGGAGGCTAAATTAAATGATATTCGATCATATATAGCCAAACATATGTCACAAAAAAATGCATCTATGATGCTATATATCACACCTTTGGTTAAAAAATACTATAATCTTTTTAAATGAACAGAAAAGAGAAATATACCATAATGACCTTCACGAAAAATATTCCTTTACAGACTCATTCGAATTTACGCATTAAAGTTCAAGTTATGGTTTTCAATATTCAACAAGTTTTCAAATATACAACACTTTTCCTTTAGGCTCTGATTGATTGGTGGAAAAGAAAAGTGAATTTAGAATTTGATTCTTCGGAAAATAAATTTATGAAAAGTAAAGATATTTACATATTTGAATACTTATAAGAATTCTAACAGGAAAGTTTGGTGGATTCTTATTATAGTATTTGGTATGTAATAGTATTTCATGGAATGTAATTTAATTTTGCCTTGTATTTTTAATTATATCCCTACAAACCAAATAAAAATTGAAATCGTTAAATAATGTTAATTTGTAATACAAGTTATATTATTAAATATTATTTTTTATTCTTGATATTCTAATCATATAATACTATTATATCATAAATATGGTATTAAAAAATACTAAAAAAACCTCGATCGAGTACAAAAATAAATCTTAAAATTCAAATCAAATATCAATTTTTTTAAAATTGAAAATTAAAAAAATAGTGCATTATTATTAAATTTATTATTCTTAATATTATTAATTATTATTATTAATTTTCTACTTATTATTAATTTTGTTATTGCTAAATTTATTATTTTTATCAGTTACATTTATTTTTATTATTAATATTATTATTAATTTTATTAATATTATACATATTTTTTTTAATTATTATTATTATTATTATAAAAGAATTGTCGTAGAGTTGAGAGAGAAGGAAGGGTTAAATTTCCTAGCGTATTTTTTAGATTAAATTCCTGAGGTAAGTAATCTAAATACCAAAGGAGTGATGAAATTTATAATCCAAATAAAATGCTACTATTTTCCCTAGATTTGGAAAGTTTTTACTTTCCTAATTACTCAAAAAAATGAACCAAATATGATAATATAAATTTTAAGAAAAAGATTACTTTTCTAAACAAGAATACATGCCAACCAAACAATGACCTGTTTGATGGGATGTTAATTAATGGAATGGAATAGAATGAAAGGAAACAATTTATATTGGAATGGAATGTAATATAGTGAAAAATTGTTTGGGAGGGATGGAAGGATTCATAATATAACATAAGGAAACATTGTTTGGAAGATGGATGGAATGGAATGTAATGTATAATAAATGACTATTATACCCCTGATATTAAAATGGTTGTTACAAGAGGTTTAACGCTATGATTTTAAAACAGAAATCATGTTCAATTAAAAAGTCACGCTCAACCATGACAAATAATTTTTGTACATATTTTCTATTTTAAAATAATAAAAATTTTAATGAAAGTTTTATTATTTTATTATTGATTATATACAATTTATTATTAATTATATAAATATTATTATTAGTTATTTAATAAATTTTATTCTATTATATGTTATTTATATTTAAAATTTATTTATTTATATTTTTATTTATGTAAAATATATAAAAAAAATTAAAGAATAAATTTTATATATTTTCTATTTTTATTAATAAAAATTTTATTAAAAATTTTATTTTATTATTAATTATATATAATTTTTATTAATAATACGAAATATTATTATTAGGGTAAGGAGAAATAATATAAAAATATTGTTAATTATATACAAGGAAGTTAGGGTTAGAAGAAATAATTGGTATTAAGAAAAATTATTGAGGGTATATTAGGTAGTATGTATTTATTAGTTTACATTCGTCCTAAACCCCCAAATCGGAGGTTTCTTATTTTAACTGTTTAAGATGGAATGGAACGTAATATGAAACCTTTCGCTTTCATCTCATTCCATTATAAAATCCTCAACCAAATGATGGAAGTGTGTTACATTCCATTTCGTTCCATTACTAAACCTCCAACCAAACAGACCCTAATGCCACGAGAAGGGCTTGTTTGATCATCTTCTAACCCTAAGCCTCCATCCTATAGCTCGCTCAGTCACACACCTCATGGCAGGAAGATGGCAAGTCTCTCTTTCATTTCTGTATCAATTTCATCTTTTGTATTCAATTTTTGATGGGTTAAGTTCTTTTTTATGGTGGCAGCCTTTCAAAAGATACATGGAGATCGGGAGAGTAGCTCTCGTCAGCTACAGTAAGGACTATGGCCAACTTGTTGTCATTGTCGATGTCATCGACCAGAAAAGAGTACTCTTCTTTTTTCAATTTCCTATGTTTTTATTGTGTTTATTATGTTGCCCGGTATTCGAGAAATGAGATGATAGGTCCCAGTCAAAGCTATAGTGAATTGATTATTATGCTTTGGGTGAGAATAAAAAAACCATAAGTGAATTTAAGAATTAAGCATGCTTTATTGATAGCAATTCATATAAAATACAAATGGAATTCAACGACTACTCCTATGTCCTCGTACAAGACTTGGAGAAATAGGAAAACAACTGGAAATAAACTACTGCGTGATCTTTTAAAGAAAACAGAATATCAAACCACTACTTTGTTCCATTCCTACTTAGCAAGCTTTAACCACGTGCCCACTACATAGACTTCATGGTCTCCTTTAGAAATACTTGGGATTGCTTTGTGACACACGTAGGGAATGTCGTGGTGCATCAATACCCCTCCCTTTAGCAGCAACCTTGTCCTCAAGGTTGAAAGTAGGAAAACGATCGAGGACAAGTTGCGAATCCTCCCATGTGGCATCATCAGTAGACAGCTTTTTCCATTTGATAAAAACTTGCTCAACAAATTGTGATCCTCGTTTGACCTAATGAATCTCCAATATGTCTTTCCATTTGATAAGCACATCTCCATCATCAGTCACAAGTGGAAGGTCCGAGCTGGCCACAATCGCATCCCCCACTTTCATCTTAACGAACAATATATGAAATATTGGGTGGATGCGAGAGTCTGATGGAAGATGTAAATTATAGGAAACTTTGCCAATTTTTTCAGTAACTAGATATGGACCATAAAATTGACTAGCAAGTTTTTAGTAAGCCCTTCTAAAGATAGACTGCTGGCAATAAGGTTATAGCTTTGAAAAGACCAGATCACTGACCTGAAACTCAATATCTCTTCTCTTAGAATCGACTTGTTGTTTCATGCGATTATTTGCGCCCTGAAGGTTGAGTTTAAGTTGTTACAACAGTTCATCCTGCGCCATTAAATTTTGATCCACTTCATTAATAAGACATTGGCCTTTAATATAATTGGGAATAGTGGGAGGTGGCCTACCATAGAGAGCTTGGAAGGGTGTCATACCAGTGGAGGCGTGGTAAGCAGTATTGTACCAATATTTACCCTATGGAAGGAAGGAAAGCCACTTGTGAGGGTTCTGGTACACAAAGCTACGCAAATATTATTCAATGCACCTATTAACCACCTCTGTTTGGTCGTCGGTCTGTGGATGGTAGGAGGAGCTCATCTTGAGTTAGATGCCTGACATTTTGAAGAATTTCTACCAAAAAAGACTAACAAAAATCATATCTTTATCCAAGATAATTGACTTGGGCATTCCATAAAGCTTTACAACTGCCTCAATAAATTTCACCGTTACCAAATTTGTTAAGTATGGGTAAGCTAAGGCGACAAATTGGGCAGATTTGCTTAGCCTGTCAACAACCACAAAAATGGAATTATTACCATTTGAAGTTGACAAGCCATCAACGAAATCCATTATAACATCATTCCAAAGTTGATATGGAATTGACAAAGGTTACAGTAGGCCAGCTAGTGACAAATTCTCTACTTTAGTGCATTGGCACACTACATAAAAAACCACATAATTTTGTACTAATTTATGCATGGAAGGCCAATGGAACAATTGTGCCAGACGTTTGTAAGTTTGCAAAATCCCATAATATCCACCAATCGGCAAGTCATGGAATTCTTTCAAAAGTTGGGTGATGACTAGAGAATAGGGAGGTACCACCACTCTATTTTTGTAGCAAATTAAGCTATTATGCCAACTGTAAAGCTGTCCTGGATTTTGGGTAGCTTGCTACCCAATTTTTTGCATGTAAGAATCATCGTTTGTTGCACTTTTGATTATGTCCCATAATGAAGATTGGGGAATAGAAATTGCATCAAGGCAAGGGCTTCTAGCCATTCATAACAATGCGTCTACAACATTGTTGTCTCTGTCGGGTGTGTATCTAATTTCATATTCATATACAAGCAATTTGGCCACCCATTTCTGCTGTTCAGGAGTCACAATGTGTTGTTCCAGAAGGTGTTTTAGACTGCGTTGGTCAATATAAATATAGAACTTTCGCCCCAACAAATAAGGTTTCTAAGTTTTAGTTGCTTGAAGAATAGCCAGCATCTCTCTCGGATAGAAGGACCAAGATCTTTTAGCCACATCTAAAGCTCGACTCATAAATGCAATCGGCTTTCCTTACTGCATTAAAACTGCACCTATCCTATCTTTAAAAGCATCAGATTCTATAATGAATGCCTTGTTGAAATTTGGCATAGCAAGTGTAGGAGTTGTAGTCACGGCTTTTTTTAGACCAATGAAAGCAGTTTCAGCTTCGTCAGTCCACCCAAATTGGCCCTTTTTTAACAAGTTAGTGAGTGGTCTAGCAATGACATCATAATTGCGGACGAACTTCCAGCAATAAGCTGTAAGGCCTAAAAACCCACGTAGCTCAGAGATGTTAGTAGGCATAGGCCAATCCACCATAGTTCGAATTTTCCATTGGTCAACCTTAACACCATCAGGAGTAACAATGTGACTAAAATATTCAAGTTCTTGTAATCCAAACGCACATTTGGAAAGTTTCACAGAAAATAGGTGTTGCCTTAGTATTTCAAAAGCCATTTTAACATGTGTAAGATGCACATTCCAATTGTGGCTATAAATAAAGATGTCGTAAAAAAAACTAAAATGAATTTGCGAAGGTAAGGACGGAAGATGGAGTTCATGATGGCTTGGACAGTCAAAAGGCATGACCAAATATTCATAATGGCTATTGTAGGTACAAAATGCAATTTTATGTATATCAAAAGGATTTACGCGTACCTGGTGGTAACCTGCCCTTAAATCTAATTTAGTGAAGTAAATGGCTCTATGAAGTTCATCCAACATATCTTCCACAGTGGGTATTAGAAACCTATCTTTAATGGTGACAGCATTTAGTGCTCTGTAATCAGTACAAAAATGCCAAGATCCAACTTTTTTTTTACTAACAAAACAAGAGATGAGAAATGGTTGGTGCTAGGTTTGATTAGCCCCAATTCTAGCATATCTTGAACTTGTTTTTCAATTTTAGCCTTTTGAAAATATGCATACCTATAGGGTCTTACATTGATAGGCTCAGTTCCCTCCTTCAAAGTGATCCTGTGATCAATTGCACTTTGAGGTGGTAGCTGGGATGGCTCCAAAAATAGATCCTTATAATATTCCAGCAATTTGTTCATTTTAAGATGAAGTTGTGGTGTCGGTGTTATTTCAAACATTTGTAGACAAATGGCCATTATGGAGCTACCTTGTGCCACTTTGGAGAAGGTGCGATTCGGTACTGACCGAATGAGTGGAGCATTTTCCCCTTGCGATTTGCAATTTCGTCCATTCCATTGAAACTTCATAGTTAACTGTTTCCAATTGCAAGTCATCATTCCCAATTGTGCCAGCCATTGAATTCCTAAGACCACATCAAATCCCGTTAAAGGTAATGCATATAATGTAAGGAAAAAAGGGATACCTTGGAGTGAAATTTGAACATCATTAAATCGCCTTTGACATCTTATGTTTTTCCCATTAGCAACCTTGACGTCAAATGCCTCTGTTGGGGTAACTGGTAATTGCAGGAGGTTAGCAAGTTTCTCATTGATGAAGTTGTGAGTAGACCCACTGTCAATCAAAACTACTAACGCTTGTGAGCCAATTTTTGCTAAAATCCGCATTGTGTTCTGAGTACTCCATCCAGAAATCACGTGGAATGAAATTTCGAGCTCGTCCAGCAATGAACTTTTAGTCTCATTTTCCCCATCACAGCCTTCCAAAAGTAATAAATGGGGACTACTACACCAGTGTCAAGGGGAAATTTTCTAATTGCAATTCAAGCATAACTCTTGTGCTTGTTGTTTCTGCATCTCCTCCCAAATTAACATTTTAAAGGTATTTGCGATTCTGGTCTTTGCTTAAGAGGCAAAGTCATGAGTACTACGGTTGTTGGACCTTGTAAATTTTTGTTGGCGTTGCAGCTATTCATCTCTCATGCGCGCTAGGCTAGTCACTTCCTTCAAGATCTTAGGTTTAAACATCCTTATGCCTTCAGCCACGTCTAGTTTAATACCTCCAATAAAGGTACCAACAAGAGCCTTATAAGACCACCCATGAACTCTATTCCTAAGTCTTTCAAACTCTTGTTGGTATTCTTGCAAAGGGCCTACTTCGTTGATTTTGGCTAAGGCTTCATCAAAATCTTCACAATCAATTGACCCAAATCGTGCCCAAAGCTCTTCTTGAAACAACTTCCATGTTAACTCCTATCGTTCTTCCTGGCAAGAATGTCGCAACCACTGCCACCATTCATTAGCCTCTCATTCCAAATGGAAAGAAGCTAATGGTATCTTTTATTATTCCAGGGTGTTTTGGTATTCAAAGAACTGGTTGACTTTGACAAACCATTCAGTCAGATCTCCTCTTGAGAATCGTGGAAGTTCTAATTTAGTCAGTTTCAAGAAGAACAGTTATCGACCTCCTTCTGTTTGGGTTTGTGGTGTGTCTCCGGTGGATGGGTTAGTTGAGGAATGAATTGGTGTTTGATGGTTGGATTATGAAAGAGAAGGATTGGAAGGTTCTCGATTGGAAACAAGTAAAGCAGACATTTTGCTGATCACTTCTTCTAATTGCTTAAGTTTGTCATTCAATCCTCCTTCCATTTGAGTGATGTCATTTTGGAGCCCACTAAAACCAGACTCCAAAAGTTCAATGCATTCTTTGTTGGTAGCCATAGCTCTGATACCAATGATAGGTCCCAATCAAAGCTATAGTGAATTGATTATTCTGCTTTGGGTCAGAAAAAAAATCACAAGTGAATTTGAGAATTAAGCTTGCTTTCATCATCATCATCATCACCCAGTCCGAAATCTCACATTAAAGCAAGGTCTGGGAAGGTCTGATAGTACGCAGCCTTACCCCTACAGAGTAGAGAGGCTGTTTCCGGTAGACCCACATGTGATTATGACATG
>JAOTAY010000008.1:27009503-27020734 GCA_025629805.1 Erythroxylum baracoense | reverse complement strand
GGTACTGACCGGTACCGGTACAGTTCCGTTCCAGAACTCAATCCGGTACCGAGTCCGGTACGGTATTCATAACTTTGTTTAGTCCTATCATTTTCCCTTTCCTTAGAATGATTTGTCCCCAAATTAGTACCTTCATCTACAAAATTAGATAATACTTGACGCTTGGCTAAGTATGTATCCCTCATTTTTACTTTTCTTAGAAGACTTGAATTATACCCAAGTATTTTCCTTCCTTTTTTTCCCCATTAAACTCTCCTGCTCACTCTTATAAATTTGAAGTTGAACTTTATAAACCTGCTTAGGTAACAATGGACCAATGACAATCGAGTTGCCACTCATAGAAAAGGAATATTTGTTCTTATATCCATAATGTATGACACTCTTATCAAATTGCCACGACACCCCAAAAGAACGTGTCCCATTTGCATGAGCCCCACATGACACAACACTTCATCCTTATGCCTCCGAAGGGACAGAAATCAATATATGTTTTGTTACCTTAACCTTCTCATTGTAGGTTGTATGGTTTAGGGTGTTTCATAGTTAACAATCTCAACTTTTCCCCTAACTCACATTAGCCATATTAGTATAACTATCCCTATCCCCACTAATTCTGATACGAATTAATGGGACATATTCGATATAAATAAGATAGGACCTAGGACTGTTCTATTAGAAACACGTTTGATTTAAGAAATTGAATGCACAAATACATAAAAGAAAGATATGAATTGCTACACTCCGAAAAAGAAAGGAATTGGAAGTGATAAAATTTTAGAGTTGATCGCTACTAGCAAGATAAATGAGATTGATAGTTAATAGGGAACCTAAATCAGGGGTTTTTCCAAAAACAAGGATGAAGAAAATCCCTCCAAAAGTTTTTGATTCAACAATAATAATGATAAGCTCTCAATTAATCATAGGAAAGCCTCTATATAGGCATAAACCTTTAAAACTAGAGCTCTAAAGAAAATAATAGATTGAAATAACAAAACTCTAGCTAATTAAAATATGAACTTGGCGCCTGTCTTGGCCAATACTGGCGCCAATTATTTCAGGGGCTTTCAGTGGGTGAATCAAACATGAATTCGGCGTTGGTTACATGATGAACTTCAACATCAGTTTGTTTCTTTTTCCAGCAGCAAAACTCTTCTGATGAGAATAAACTTTTCTGACTTCTTATTCGTACTAGCTGTTACATGCTTACAGAACTACTAGAAAATGACAACTGTGCCTCTATATTGACTTACTAACATTAAATGACGACACGACACAGCTTTTAGTAATACTATCTTCTTTAAACGACAGCACATCATCCTTGCTTGTGTTCTCAGCTGGCTTCCCTTAATTGAGCTAACTTCAGCTCCTCTAACTCCACCTTTGTTTCAGTTAAACTCTTTTTCACAATTTTCCTTGTGGAATCAATTATGAAGCTGTTTGTTGGATGTGCTGCTGTTTCTATTGCATGAATATTCCTTTGAATTGATTAGTAAGTATGAAGTTGTGATTTATTAGCTTGTTTGTTGCTAATAGGCTTTGTGTAATTGAGCAGTTCCTTACAAGTAGGACACTATGTGTAATTTCACCGAAAGCAGAAGAGCGTTTCTGAAATTTTTCATTATAACTGACTATGACTGATTCTCTAAAGAGAGCTTATGTTTTTGGGATCTTGTATAGTGAAGCTGGGAGGACATTTGAAGTGTGGACAAACTTGACCTTAAACTGAACTTGGTGCAGGTGTCGACCTCCCTTAACTCATCGTATTGTTACATACTGCGAACTGGAGCATCCACCTTCACTTGGATGGGAAATCTATCTTCTTCAGTAGACCATGACCTTCTTGACAGGATGCTGGAATTAATAAATGTATGTAACCTTGTTCTCTTAACATGAATTTGTCTTACAAAGAAATTTGTGAAAAGGGTATGTGGACCGATGATTATAGATGAACATTTGGTTTACCAATTATCAATAGGGAAAAAATTAAACTTAGTAGTAAGGGACAGTCGGCACAGATTGCATGGACAACTTTTGTGCGACTACAGGCCATTTGTTTGAAATTATGACGTCTTATTTCAACATTGTAGGGCTATACATTTGTTATTTGGCTGTCCCTTATTAGTAAAAGTATCCGTCTTTAGTAAATTAGTAAACAAAGTATCTTTGACAAATAACTTTAGGTCTTTGTCCAGTTTCATGATTTTCTTTATTTGTTTTCATCGTTTTTGTATATGTAACAAGAAAAAATAAACTTGAGATTGAGTTGAGCGATTAATAGGCAGGCAACTACATTTAAGTGTTAGTTAAATGCTAACAGTGTTGCCTCAACACCATCCCATTTGGTGCAAATTTTGAATAGGGAGAAGTAAACAAAGATATAGGACCCATATCATTTTACACCTACAACTTATTGTCTTATGGGGAAATTGATCTCATTTTGAACTTGTTTGTCTACTCTTCTGTGAAAAGGATCCAATTTAGAAGAAATTTTCTCTTCATTTTATTTGTAGCCAACATGGCAACCTATATCTGTGAGGGAGGGAAGTGAACCTGATATTTTCTGGAATGCGCTTGGTGGAAAGGCTGACTATCCAAGGGAAAAAGAAATAACAGGGTTTACTGAGGATCCACGTTTGTTCCAAGTTATGTCTAGTGATGGTGAGCAAACTAACCTTTTCTTCGAGTTACACTCTCGAAAGATGATGGGCTATGCTTTGTTTCTGAATTGTGTCAGGTATAAACTGCTGCTTGTTTGAACTCAACTTTAGGTGATTTCAAGGTATGACGTTGTACATATCCTAAGGCTTAATATGCAGTTCGTGCTTGTTCTGAATCTGTAAAAGTTCAACTAGATGCTTCTCACTTTCTCCCTTCTAATGTAATAGAACTTTGAGCCTGTTACATGTTTTCAGGTCAAAGAGATATTTAACTTTACACAAGATGACTTGACCACTGAAGATGTATTGATTCTTGATAACCATGAAGAGATTTATGTCTGGATTGGACAGCATTCAAACATCAAGTCTAAGCAGCAAGCCCTTATTCTTGGCCAGGTGACAATTTTATAAAACACATAAGGTTACTTGTTTATACACATACCCTTCTTACCATAAAAAGCACCTCCTTTTTTTTTTGGCAGTACATAATATGGAAGTTTTAAAAGTCATTTTTATGTTATTACGCATGTGAAATCTTTGAGTATATGTGTTTCATCGCTTCTTAAATATATGATTACCACCACGTGTTGTTATCCAGCTTCTGTCAAGTGCTACTTTTAGTTCTTGCTTTATAGAAAGATTATGATGGAACTTTGGTTGGTGGGTAAAAGATATAAACCTTCCCTATAGTTTAAAAAATCTTAGAAAAATACTTCGATCTTTAAAATTCTCAAAAAAATTCCTAGTTTTTAGTTTTTCATGAATTTTTTTTAAAAACTTCAGTTAAAATATATGAATATCAAATGTAAATTAATGAAATATTACTAATATGATAACCTAACTCAGTTCTTAAACCCTACCCGAATCAATCAAAATTTGACTTAAATTAATAATGTAAGATAATTATAATAAATTATTAGTTTGAGTTAAATTTATTTAGTTCAGTTCGAGATTAAGAGTTAGATTGAATCGTCATGTAAATAGTATTTGATTATTTCACGTCTGATGATCATATTGCATATATTTCATAGTTATTTTTTAATTGAAGTTTAAGAGAAGGGCGGTCGTTATTTGAGAAACTGAAAATAAAAAAGAATTTTTTCGAGAATTTTAATGACTGGGAAGTTTTTTTAAGGTCTATTAAATTATAGGGGAGGATTGTGTCTTTTATCCTTTGGTTGACATAAGTACAAAAATCAAACTTTATCTATCAACTCAGTATGACAATGTGTCTTCTTGTTAATCTCTCACCTGATTCATCTTTTTGTCATTTTCCCTGCAAGTGCAGAAATTTCTTCAAATAGAGTTTCCGGTTAAAAATCTCTCTTTTACAATTCCTATCTATGTTATTACGGAAGGACAGGAGCCACCATTTTTCACTCATTTCTTTGAATGGGATTCCTCAAAGGCAAATGTAAGTGGACTAAAATCCGAACTAAATACGTTCCTGAATCAGGAATTTATTCAATATGTCTGCTAATATAATTCACATAACTAGACTGCACGGTGAATGAAGGTTCTGTATATGCAACGGCTATTCTATTGTACTAATGATATTACTGCATAATTAGAAGTGAAACTTTTTTTTCCACATTTTATTAGTTACAAAAAAGATGCACCTGTGTCCAATAATTTTACTTATGATTGATCTTGCAGATGCATGGCAACTCTTTTGAAAGAAAGCTTGCTATTCTAAAAGGAAATAAAAAATTTCAGGAAGTGAGTATTCATGACTTCTAATTACTTTTCTTTTTTGGCCGGGTGTTCTGTGGGAATTAGTTTCTTGACTACCTTATCACAGCGCTCAAAGCTACAGTATGGCCGTCAAAGTAGTCCTTATTATCAGCTGCACCAATACTATATCTTTGAATTATATGCTTTCTGCACTTGATTGACATAGTGTGCAGGACTTATTTTGCAGGACGTCATCTTTTTGCTTTATTTTCGGTTTAATCACTTTTATACTAATTAATGAACAGAGTTCTCGTTTTTTTCTTTAGTATTTTGTCAGCGACTCCCCTAGGCAGTACTTAGAAGTTTTTAGTTCTTCTCCACTGCAATTATGCGTTTAGGCCAGAGTAATGTAAAATCTGGACTCAAATACTAGATTGAGTTGATCAGGTAATTGCCCTAAGGTAAGGTAAGATAAAATGGAACAAAATGGCTTGGACGTCGGCCATTTGAAATAATTTTTTGGTGGTTAATGTTAATTTACACTTGAATCTTGATAAATAGGGTCCTTGGTAGTGACATAAAATTGATCATCCAAGCATCCTGCGATGTGTTTTGCAGGTTTCTGTGAGAAACTCATGGAAAAAATCCCCTAGGTCATCTACTCCAGATGGTTTCAGAAGTATGTCTGTTGTTTCAAACGGAAGTGGAAGCAGAATCTCTCCCATGTCCAGTGTCCTGAGTGCAAACTCAAATTCTTCACAGAACCATCTACTTTCCAGTTCAACTCCAACTCTGAGGACGCTGTTTACCGGGCCTCCTAATAACGGTTCTTCTGGTAAAAAAAAACAGTTCTTTTACTTGTTTTTTCTAAACAGGATAAGATTTTCGCTCAATATTTTGGTGTCAAAAATTCAAATTGAATAACAGAGGAAACAAGATTTGGAGGGTAGACTATGGGAATTTATATTACCATATAGTAGATTGTTGTTAAAGATTGTCTAATTGAAAGAGAATTTAATGATCAAATAGTCCAGCCTCCTTGTATCTTGGTATATGGGTTAATACCAAGCAATAGAAGGTCAACGACCTGGAAAGGCTGGTGTTGGAACATCAGATTGCATGGTTGATCTGGAGATTGGTTAACATAATTTTATATCAGCATATCATAGGTTGCACAAGAATTCGCTAATTAAGAAAATTTTAAGTACCAGCCCTCCTTGGAGCTTAGTCAATATGCCAAGCAATAAAAGGTACAAGCATGGAAAGGCTGGCTTGGGACACACCCATTGAATGGTTGGTTTGAAAGACCCCATGAAGAGGTCTGGTCTACTTTGTAACTGGTCAAAGTTGGTATCCATCGGGTTTTTTTATAAAGAAAATCAATAACTGTCATCTCAGGTTTGTCAAAAGCGCGGGAAAGCTCCGAATTTGCACGCTCACTTCAAGATGACGGTTCTGATGCAACTGTTAATTCATTAATCTATCCATTCGAGCGATTGAGAATGGACTCAAAGGACCCCGTTACAAACATAGATGTCACGAAAAGAGAGGTACCTGTCTTGTGGATTCTGGGGAATTGTTCTCTTTCAGTATTTTGGACCTTTTTATGCAAAAACTATGTTGCTAAGTATAGCTTTGTTTAAAAAACGGTGGATAGCGTGTATAGACTATTGGAGAGTTTTGAACTATGCTCAATTGTGAAGTCAATAAAAAAAATATTAGGTGGCACTTGTTACTTCGCCATTATCTTACACACTTTTTGTTTTCCTTCACTAGTTTGATTTGATGTTAGAATAGCTTAAATGTCTCTCTGTTTCTATATATGTTCACATTGCCGCATGACATAGATATATAGGGATTCTAAACAGTAAAGAGTGAACTTAACAACTAACTTTTGACTCTTCTTAGGCATACTTATGTGACCAAGAGTTCCAGGAGCAATTCAGGATGACAAGAAAGGAGTTCTACGCCCTTCCAAAATGGAGACGGAACAAGCTCAAGTTGTCCCTAAATCTATTTTAGACTGACAGTAGATCTAGTCTTCGCTGGTTCAATGAGCTGAAACCTTCTCTGTTGAGCTTAATTGAAGTAATCCCTTATTATACATGGAGGCATTTGAAACAAAGGATTATGTGAATAATCTTTTTCACACCATTAGTCATTGTCTACAAATATATAAAATAGGAGTAGGAAAAGAATTAAGGGATTATATTAACAAAAAATCTAGAAAAATCAGCCTAGAAATTTGGAAATAAATAAATTTAAATATGGAAATCACAAAATCTGGAAATTGATTTTGGATCTTACTAATTTAGGCAATCCTAGTTAACTTTCCAACACTCTTTCAAGCTGTGAATGTATATAACACATTCTTAACTTGCATACATTTGATTTAAAATCAACCTTAAGTAATGTTTTAGTGAGAATATTAACTGCATGTGATTTCGTGGGCACGTAGGATAAACTAATCTTCCCATTTTCAATTTTTGTCTCAGATGAAATTTCTAACAATAAAAAAATGCGTCATTCGATCATGTTGTATAGGGTTATGAACAATTGCAATAGCTGATTTACTATCGTCGCTATATAACTTCATAGGATGCTCCAATGAGAAATTTAAATCTGATAGCAATCTCTCTAGCCAAATTAACTCACAAATAACTTGTGCAATTGCCCTATATTCTGCTTCAACACTACTTCTAGATACAACAATTTGTTTCTTACTAGACTATATAATAAGATTTACCTAAAACTTTGTAAAATAGCTTGTAGTGTACTTAGCATCTTCAACAGACCCTGCCCAATCTGCATCTGCAAACCTTTCTATATCTCATATTTCACTCTTTTTGAACAAAAGAACCTTTCCAGGTGTTCCTTTCAAGTACCTAAGAATATGATCTACTACATCTCAGTGTCTCTTAATGGGAGCATGCATAAATTGACTGAACACACCAACACTATAGGCAATGTTGGGCCTAGTAAGTGATAGGTAGATTAATTTTCCCACCAATTGTTGATATTTTTTCTTTATTTGTTGGAGCGTCATCTTCAGAAACCTTATGCTTCCAATTCTTTTCTAGTGGTGTGCTTACAGGTCGTCGTTTAGTAGATCTAAGGTGTATTTTCTTTGAGAAATGAAAATGCGTGACTTACTTCTGGCTATTTCCATTCCAAGGAAATATTGAGGCTTCCCAAGATCTTTAACTTTGAATTCAGATTTTAATAATTTTTTGAGATTTGCTATTTATTGATTATCATCACTTGTGATCACCATATCGTCAATATATATGATCAAGATGGATTTCTTCCCTTCTGTAGATTGTTTTGTGAATAAAATATGGTCGGCTCGCCCTTGTGTATAACCAAAATGGTTCAAAGCAGTGCTGAACTGGGTAAACCAAGCTCTAGGAGACTGTTTTAACAAATAGCGAGATTTTTTCAGTTTACACACAGAACTAGTTTTTTCTTCAAAACCAGGTGGAGGCTTTATGTAAACTTCTTCTCCTAGAGTTCCATTTAAGAATGCATTAGATACATCCATTTGGTTTAGTTTCCAGTCTAGATTTGCTGCCATAGATAAGAGAACCCGAATAGAATTCAATTTTGCAACGGGTGCAAAGGTTTCTTCATAATCAAGGCCGTAGGTTTGTGTATATCCTTGAGCAACCAAACGAGCCTTGTACCTCTCTATTCTCCTGTCTGAACCAACTTTTATAGTAAAGATCCATTTGCACCCTACTAGTTTCTTCCCTTCGGCTATGTCAATTATTTCCCATGTGTCATTTTCTTTCAAGGCCTTCATTTCTCCATTACTGCAACTTTCCATCTTGAATCTTTCAATGCTTCATATATGTTGGTAGGAATCTTCACATTATCAAGTTGAGAGACAAATGCCCTGTATTTGTTAGATAAGTGGCAATATGACAAATGGTTTGAAATTGGATGTTCAGTACAAGATCTTACTCCTTGTCTGATAGCAATTGTAACAGTACTTTGAGGCTTGTGATATGGGATCCTCTTCTAGTTCAGATCTTGGCCTTGCTTAGTAACTCGTGGTCTCCTTGAGTACACAAGTAGTGCACCCTGTGTTTGGGTTTGTTGAGGTGGTTCTGCCCCTTGACTTGAGTTACCTGTGGATGTGTGTTGTAAAGATGGAGACAAAATTGATGGTATCGACAATGAAACAGGTCTAGATATAGAAGGGTCCCAACAGTTATCTTCACTTAGATTCTTCCCCTGAAGAGAAGCATGTGAATATAAAGGTTGATTTTCAAGAAAGGTCACATCATATGACACATAGAATTTTTTAAAGTATGGATTATAACATTTGTAACCCCTTTGAGTAGCAGAATATCCTAGGAACTTTTGGATCAAGTTTTCCTCGTGTAGGATGAGTATTATGAACAAAAGCAAAATAACCGAATACTTTAGGAGTGAGAGAATTAAACAATCTGACATGAGGAAAGTATTTTTTGAGACAACTTATAGGAGTTCAAAAATTTAGAGTTTTAGAAGGAAGCCTATTAATCAGGTAGGAAGTGGTTAATACAGAATCACCCCAATAATGGAGTGGAACAAAAATTTTAAACATAATTGATCGAGCAACTTCCAACAAGTGACGGTTTTTTCTCTTAGCTATCCCATTTTGTTGAGGTGCATAGGTACACGAACTTTGATGAAAAATTCCATTATCAACTAAATAATTTCCCAAAATATGTGAAAAATACTCTCCTCCATTATTTGTGCGAAAATATGGACATCAGACTGGAAAATATTTTTTATCATCTTGTGGACTTGTTGAAAAACAGACCCAACATCAGACTTTTCTTTTAGAAAGTAGACCCAGCAACCTTGTGTGGTCATCCATGAAAGTAATGAACCATTTTTTTTCCGGTTAAATCACTAACTCGTGATGCCCCCCAAATATCACTATGAACAAGGTGAAAAGGTTTTGACATTTTGTAATCATGAACATGATAATTTTTTCTAGGTTGTTTTGCAAGAATGAATGATTCACAAGAGAAAAGATCTTTATTGATGAACTTCTTGGGAAACAAATGTTTCATATATGAAACACTAGGATGACCTAAACGTTTATGCCATAAAATCACATCAAAGTTAGATAAACTAGACACAGAAAGAGATGTAGGTGTTTTGGGTGTAGGAGAACCAGTTAGGTAATAGAGACCATTTTGTTCTTCAGCACTGCAAATCATCTTCCCCGAGGACAGATCTTGAGAAATACAATGATCACGCACAAAGGGTACTGCACAATTTAGATCTTTAGTTAACTTGCTAATAGATAGAAGATTATATCTTAAATTAGGAACATGAAGCACGTTTTTTAAGACAAAACCACTGCAGACAACATCTCCAATTTCAGCTACGAAGGAAGTACCTCCGTCTGCCACAAAGACTTACAAATTTTCAGTACATTTTTTATAACCAGAAAAAACAGTGGGTAAACCTGTCATATGATCTGATGCACTCTTGTCAATAATCCATCCATTGAAGACATCCTTCTGTGATAAAAAAAAAAAAAGGAGATAATACCTTGTTGAATCATGGCTGCCTTGGGTGTTGTGGATGAGGGATCTAGGTTTTTCTGTTGACTGAGAAGGGTCCTTAAGATCTCCATTATTATGATGAAAGTTATAATGCTTTTATACTATTATTTATCATGTCTTTTGTTTGCATTTTGTGGATGAATGAAAGTAAATAGGAGGACAATTGCATCCAGGGAAAAAGATGAGAATGGAAAATGGTTGGGAGAACAAAGATATAGTTTTAGGCTTTGTTGTTCTTGATTCACGAAGGAAATAGTTGATTGATTCACTGGCTGTAGGACTTATTCAGCAAATTGCCGATCATTCTTTTTCTCTTTTATTTTTTATGTTCTTCAATAGTTTATGGCGCTATTCTTTCTTGGGAAACGCTCGATGTTCACAGACTATCATTTAAAAGTCCATTTTTTCTCGCTGTTTCTCTTTTGGTGGGTTTTGGATGAAATTTGCCTTCCTGTTCTTGCTCCAAAATGTTGAATCAGGAATTCAAGTTTTGTTTTTCAGGCTCCAGAGATTAAAAGTAGGCAATTCCTATCTCCGTGGTGCTAAATCACAAGTAACTAGTTATTTTGGTAGCAAGGTGACAATATCTACAGAATCTGCAAGATGCTTAAGTTGCAGCCCTACAAATGTTTTCTCCAAGTCATTGGTGGGAACTCGCAGTCTATCTTCACATGCTGGTGCTAAAAGCAGTAAATCTGATGATGACTTGGAGGATGGATTTTCAGAACCTGAAACTGCTATTAGCACTGGTACAAGTAAAGACAGCAGTACTACAGATAGTGATGATGAGTTACGCTCTGAGCCTAATGTTTTGGATGATGATCATGAGGAGGAGGACATTGGTGAAACATCTCAAACTACGGTTGAATTATCAGATACTGAAACAGATCCCAGTCAAAAGCAAGCACGGACAAGAAGGGCCTCAGAACTTTTCGAGGCCATAATTACATCTCCAAGTTCTGTGGATGATGTTCTTGCTAAGTGGGTGGAAGAAGGAAGGGATTTGAGTCGGAGAGAAATCGCAACTGCACTGCTCAATCTTAACAAGTGTCGAATGTATTTAAAGGCCCTACAGGTATTTGGTTTGATACTATTCTTTTTTGCAGTCTTTTTCTTTCCTTTTTTTTTTTTCCAGTTTGTTGTTACCATGGCCTCATGCATGTAAGTTGTTGTTAGATGGAGGTATATGCTTATCTCATCTTTGTATCTACTTAAGGCAGTTGCTTGAATTCTACATTAATCAAAAAATACAAACTAAATATGGTTGGATGCTTATTGTGCTTAGTTGTGTCCTTTACCTGATTCATATAGATGTATGTTTGTCTGGAAACGC
>JAOTAY010000008.1:26987104-26999749 GCA_025629805.1 Erythroxylum baracoense | reverse complement strand
TGAAAAGAGGAAGAATTTGGTTTTAAAAATCTTGTGATTTATAATTACTGTTTTAATTATTCAAATTCATATGATGCCATGTGGAGTACTGTAGTGATCGCACGTAGCGCTCCCTTATCATAGGATATGTATCGAAATAACCTACGGACGTCCCGGTTCGTACCCTAGGGTAATGGGGTGTTACACAAACCATGGTTTTTTATGCATCAAAAATTAAAATAGAAAGCTATATTCTTTAACATGCATATAGTCCTAGTTCTTTCTCAATTCAAGAACACTATATTAACATCTTTCTTTAGCATAATTCACCTTCTTTATACTTCTAATTCCAGTCCAATTCATCCATATAATAACCTATAATCTATGGTTTTCATACACCAAGAACACAGGAGAAAAACATCCAAGTTCATCCAATATATTCCAGCACAATTCATCATCAACATCATACATTTCATTCCAATTCATTCATTATTCTCATTCTGTTAAACATGCCATAAAGATCATATTTCTACTTACTTATTAAGCTTCCAATTTCAGCTCAAAACATCAAGGTAACCTATTCCTCCAAGGAAGCACAATCAATATAATTTCAAGGTTAAAATGAGTTAGTTTTCGGCAGTGAGATGAAGGTAAGATTAAGCTAGTTTCTTGGTTGTTTTGAGAAGGATAAAAGGTGTGGATTTCGTGTAAGAATTCAGCTAGGGTTAGACTACAATTCAGAGAGAAGATAGAAGCAATTTTGGTGGTGAACAAAGGAGAAGACGGTAGACACTTTGCTACAGAAACTTACTTTATAAGGTACTAGGTGTCTTCATATGACCCTTCCATATGTCATTAGGCATGCCAAACATTTTTCCTATAATTTAATTGCCATATGCCACCTAGTAATTGGTCCACATATCAATAATTGGTCCATTTGTCAATTATTTACCAGTCCATTTGTCACTCATTTATCTATGCCAAATATCACTCAATTTATAGGCTTAGTCATCCTAATTTTTCATGTATCAATTTGTCTTGCTACTTGGCATTTTTCCTAGTCCAAATGTACATATTAATTCATCACTCTCCCAATTAATAACATTTAATTCCAAATTACTAATTAGAATCTAATCAAACCAAAATTTATGACATAGCAATTCACATCATGTTCATTTTTAAATCTTTCATACCCTGAAATATGTCAATTAAGTGCATATGCTATTTTTGCAATTTGTACCAAATTATAATTCATGTGTGTATGCTAATGATACGCATATGAATGAAATGCTTTTTCTTAAATTCTCAATACTATCACTCATGTGCAATGATCTAGGGTTCTAACCCTTAGTATGTTCCAGGCACTAGATATTACATAACCCATCAAGGGTGTAAAGGGCTTAAGACAAAGGGAGCAATTATGCCCCTTATCTCTTCATGTTAGTAATGGAAGTACTCATCAGACATATAAGACAATAACCTCTTAAGATAAGTAGTTTAAGCATCACTCAAGGTGTAAAAGACTAAAATTTACTAACATGGTGTTTGCTAATGATTTGAATTTGTTTTGTAAAGTATAAGCAAATTCCTTGAGCATTCAAATGTCAACATTGTAATCTTTCAAACTTCTATCAGATATCTCTATAAATAAGGATAAAAGTTTCATTTACCTACCCAAAAGTGCTATTCAAAGTGCTTATTAGTTTTCATCATGACCTAATACTCCTGCATTAACATATTAAGGGATACCTATCACTAAAATTCTTAATTCACATTAAACACACCAAAAAAATAAAACCTAACTCTTCACACAAATTTAAGGTAGTGGTGAGCAGAGATCGTATCCTCAAAGAGTCTATATGTAGTTTTTGTAATGAATGAATTGGTGTTTAGAATTTTAGGAAGGGGGTAGGGGAGGGGTTTGGTTAGATTCTATTAAGAAAACAAAGTAAAATTAAACTAATGAAAGCAAACTAAGTCAAATGGTAGAAAAATGACAAGATTGATAAATGAGTTTAGAATCTGCTTCTTGTTTCAATGTCAGCATAGACATGAATGAGCATACTTAATCATTATGTTGTTCATATACCTCTCTTAGAAATTATTTACCGTAGGTTAACAATAAGCTCTATTAACCTCAGTTTTCCTTTAGGTCATACATAATCAAAATAAGATCTTTGATTAAATTTAGTTTTGAAAAAACCTAGAATAAGCTCTATAGATTTAGCATGACAATTGCGTTACAAACTAGGAAAACAGATTAATGTAGGCAACAACTAGACAAGCTCATGTTGTTTAACCTATGTTATGTTATCCCTAATGATTTATATCCATTAGTTACCACAAATAAATCAGAGTTACAACGATTACGTATTTTATTCTAGATGCTAGCAATGGGTCCATACATAAATAATCTATTAAGAATAAGAAAATTGATCATTTATATATGAATACCTAAAACACTAAGCAAAGAATAATACAAACAATTTCTAAAGAGAGAACAATAAGATAAGATGAAGATATGCCCAAATGTGTTATTCAACATCGATTTCCCCTTCAAACCAGAAGGAAGAAGTTTAGCTCACTATAGATCTCAAAGAGGTAAGATTACTTCCCTCTTTCATGCTTCTAAAACCCTTTCCTATTATGTTTGGTCGCTCAAATGTTCTTATATAGCACAAATTAAGGTTATGGAATATATATGATTAATTACATGAGCGTGTATCTAATTGTATATGTAATTTTTCCCCCAATTTTGTGTTTTTACAAAGCCTTGTTGAGCTATATGGCCTAATAGACAGCCATATAGCTCACATACATGGTCGTGTATGTTCTTACATCACCGAGTAGGTTGCAGGTTATGCTAAAATGATCCTACACACTTCCAAAGAGTTGCACAGTTCCATGCAACATCGTGTAGGTTATATGAGCTTTATTTCTTTCATTTTCTTATCCCATATTCACCCTAATTCATCTCCTTGTTGTTACACAAAGTAAAATAAGGTTGAATATCAAAAAGATGGCTCCAAGGATGTGCTTTTAGCTCACTTTAGTTCTTGCAGTTCCAACTTGTACATAAAACCAAATATGAACCAAAATGAGTATCTTAAGCATTTCTTTAAATTAATCACTAAGTATTAAGGATTAAATATATAATCAATCAAGCACTCATCAATACCTACCATACCAAAAAGGCCTTCCTACAGAGAGTTTCAACAACTCCTAGATAAGATACAAAAAAAGATATCAAGCCAGTGCAATAAAAGCCTCACTCTAGTGGTAAGAACTCAGTTAATCATCTTAGTCCTAGATAACATCCATATATACTAGTCATCCCACCTCAGTTTGCTAAGCAACATTACCAAAGCAATGGAAATTTATCTCTAAAATTTCTTATGGTTTACAGATACAAAAAAGAGAGTCATGGCCAAAGTTAAGTGGGTTGAAATAAACTTATCTAAGGAAGAAAGAGCTTAGAAATCAAAGTACTAAAGCTTACTAACAAAATACTTCTAATAAAAAGGTTATGGAGACTACTAAATGATAAACAATCCCTATAGGGGTACAATGGATCCATTCCTATTATCTGCAAAATTTGAGCATTAGAATGCACAATCTGGGGTAAGCATCTCCTAGAATATGTATAATATCCTAAAGCTTAAAGGGTAAGTAAGGATGGTGATTAAAAGTACAATAGGGAATGAGTCAAGCACAAGTTTTTAGCATGATAATCGGTACCAGTTTTGTATCCCAAATGAATCCACATAATTAAATACTCTGAGGAATATCATTCCTTCAAACTTCATAGTGAAATAGGTACTGGATCTTCAATACCATCTCCCAAATTCTTTTCCTATCACTCCACTTTGAAATTAAATCCTAAGAATGAGGTTAGACATCAACAAGGAGGATAAAATAAGATGGAGCAAGGCAAGAATAGGTATTTTTACTAATAGCTCCTACATAGACCTCCTAATACCTTATTACCCCAGGGAAACTTGGTACAAAATGTTACAGTAAAAACAAACTCACCCCTAAGCAAGCTTCATACTTTGGTTGGCTTTCAAAGGCAAGCTCAACACGTTAAACAAGCTCACAGGATTCTTAAGCATCGAAGCTCAATGCGTCTTATGTAGATAAGGATATAAAAGCTTGGATTATCTATTTTTTGATTGCTACTACACCAATTTCTTATAGTGATATATACTTTAGCTCTGTAACCTCACTCCGCCTCAGGTTAATTGGAATATGATCAAAACCTGGTGCTACATAAATCCAATTAGCTCAAGTGACATAATATTATTTAAAACCTATCTAAACATGCTAGTGTATAGTATTTGGATGGACAAAAATCACAAAATTTTTAAAAATCAAATTAATCCAAGCGAAAGATTGAAGAGGGAACTAGAATAATAAGATGCAATTGTTTTACTCATTAAATTAATAAGACTTATAGTTCACGAGTCAAAGGAAATTGGAGAGTCCTTTAAGATTGATTCTTTATGATTAAAGTTCTATAGTGGTTCCTAACTTTGTTAAAAAGATTAGTCTTTCTTAATAGCATAAAAATCCTAGCTTAGTAATGAACCAATTGAAGAGTAAGTTAATGATATGGTAATTTGCTACTTTGGCTAGCAGCTTTTTTGCTAACTAGAAAAATGTACCATATATTTATTCCCTTTTAGGTTAAGTAATGGATTTCTTTTACATTCTAAAAAAAGAAACCAGACATTTGTTTGAGTGTCTACATACTTTAATCTATAAGATTAACTGTATCCTTTATATGGAAGAAGTATAAAATATACTAGTCTTTTTATGCTCTATTAATATCTAGTCTTAATAGAATAATGACTAAAAATAATTTAGGATAATATATAAATGTAATATGAATCTTATAATTATGATCTCATTATATTTTCATTTGCAATATACATTTATCCTATAAACTTTATCATATACATCGAATATGTATAATGCAAATATTCTTTTAAATAATAATTTCATTAAAATTATAAACAACCAATTGATTATAGGATATAAACAAAAAATCTTCCACTTGCATTTAGCCAATTGTTTGATCTTATTCCATATCATCATATGACGATCATACTAGCACTGGGATAGTGGTTCAATAAAAATTTTACCAAATTCTTTGTAGTGGACACTTGCTTAAATCTTACAACTTTCATCTCAATTATCATCGTAATTAATAGAAATTTCCTAAATACATACTTAGGTCTTTGATAAGACCTTAGCTCCTTTTGCATACCCAATGACTCTAATGTTTCATAATAAATTGCTTTCTTAAAATATGTAAGGAACTATAACAAGTTCATTAAAGAAATTGTAAATTCGTATAATCATTTCTATTAAAAGAAAAAAGTATTATGGCTTAATTAGCAATTAATGCTTCATTGGAACCTTTTCAATCCAAAATAATATTGTTCTAAGTAAACTATACCTTAGGATTTACTTCTAAAGTTAGTATCCATATAACCTTGAACTTAAATATTAACTTATACATATAATGGATATCTTTAATAATTAATAAGTATTATAGATATCTCAAATACTAAAAATAATTAGTACATTATTTATGTACTTAATCTAAAGTAAATAAACTATTTCAATAGATATCTCTATAGATCTAATTCCAAGAATTAAGTTGTTACATTTTTCATATCCATTAAGAGTTATTCTTGGACTATTCTATCTTCACCAATTAAAAATGTGAATTATTTTGCTATATGTGACCAATATGTCTCTATATACTCTCACTAAAAAGTACAACTGCACTTGCACTAACCTTCTTATAAACATGATAAATTCACAAACATCTCTAAAATAAACACTTTGAATTTGTTAAGAATGTGAATCCTTCATCATCTCATAACCGCTTAACTATATATCAAATGTATCAACAAAAGATGTAGTTTAATTTAGATTTATTATTATGAGATTTGAACTTTTTCATATTTTATCTTATTCCCACTACTTATCGTGAGAACTATTCTTTTACAAGTTGTCATTAAAACAAACATTATGTTCATTGTAGTTTGTAAGATCATATCCAACCATTTTGGGTATCTCCTAGCTTTCTATTATCTAATTTAGTTCTAAACTTATTGGATAATATTTTCTTCAACTAAGCATCACAACCTAAATTCATTAACTTTGACTCTTTTAAAGTCTTACCATTACATATCTAATATGGAATCTTGTTAATTAATCTAATTGAAACTATTGAAGGTCAATTGTTTTATTAGGCTTATAAATGAAAGAAATAAATATTATATAATACATGATCGCAAAGTTACACACGCTAAGTTTTAATATTTATTAACCTTAGTAAATTTCGCAAGTGTATGGGTCGTTCGCGTAGTACCTAAGGTATCAATCCCACGAGGAGGGCTAAGTTAGTCCTAAAATCTAAGGTCGTGCTAAACTACAATAATTCAAAATTAATAACTAATGTAGAAAATAAACCAATCAAATAATTAATTTCAAGAATTGAATTGCGAAAATCTAAACAAGATAACAAGTCACACAAACCAATCCCAAGACCAACCTAGAAACTATTAAGTGAGAGAAAGGGAGTTTTAATCCGAAATTAATGAAAACCTAAGAAGTTGTGCAGTTATCGAATTAATGGGTCTAGACAGTCCAAAGGTGAATTACTCTATCTCGAGTTATAATTCTTAACCCTAATTGATAATCCCTAATTTAAATTATGGAATTGTGATCTCTTGATTCACAATTGACCTAAAACCTAAATTAGTTCTAAATTGTCTAATAACCTACCAGGAACCTATACTCGATCTCTCGTTACACGACTCTACCAGTTTGAATCAATTCCTTACCTATCAAATCACCTAACTCTCATTAACCAAATTTGATTATTTTCACTCGGCTCATCCTTTCAATCTATTGCCAAGTTAGGAAGAGTAGAATTAAATTAATAAAAACACAATCATTCAAACTTTATTAATCTCAAAAATCAAAATCCCAAAGGTGAGTATAAATAAACTCAACATTCAACAGAACCTATTCTCAACCCCTATTTCAATTCTCTACATGAATAAAATTGAAATAACCAAAAAATACTTCAGGAATGGAATTACAGAGGCAGCGATAGTGGGAAACTACCTGTTTCGGGAAGTACGTCGCGTCAAGCTTCTTCTTTGTGTTTCTCTTCCTTTGTCTCCTTCCTTAATCTCTCGATAACTCTCTAGATTTTTTTTGGAATGTGACTGACGTGAATGCTCTCTTTTTAGACTCTTTAACCTCCTACATCTGTCTCATAATGATGTATTTAAACTTTGGATGCTCTAGGTTAAAATCAAAAACGAAATGGACTGAAAAATCTTACAAAACTTGAGTTTTTGCTTCAGTCCGACGTAGGCCAAGATCGTGGCCTTGCCTATCACGATTGTGGCCAATGCCTGAACTTTTTTGTCACGATCGTGGCCCAGAGTGCACGATCATAGCCTAGATCCAAGCTCTCTATCACGACCGTGCCTAAAGTGCACGATCGTGGTCTAGTTGCCGTGGCTCGTACCTTTTTGTCAGGATTGTGGTCTATGTTTTTGGCCCAAAACTCTTTGCAACTTTTCTATTCTTCGCTGTTTACCCTAAAATACTAACAAACACATCAAGGTATCTCAAAAATATAACAATTAAGCTCAAAGACTCATACTATCCCATAAAAACAATTAAACATATAAACTAACACAATTAAACCATAAATACACACTTAACACTCAAATTCACACTAAATGCCTAACAAATTAAACCCTAAAACACAATGCAAATGACAATTATCAGCGATCATAGAGAAGAATTCGATAACAAAAAGTTTAAAGAATTATGTGACAACAATGGTACATCTCAAAACTTCTTTGGTCCAAGGACACCTTAGCAAAATGAAGTTGTAGAGAGAAAAAACAGAACTTTGGTTGATATGACCAGGACCATGCTATGTGAAAGTGGACAACCTTATAAATGCTGGGCGGAAGTTGTATCTATGACATGTTATACACTTAACAGATGTCTCATAAGACCTATTCTGAAGAAGACCCCCTATGAGCTGTGGAAAGGAAGAAAACCAAATGTTGCTTACTTTTGAGCTTTTGGCTACAATGGTTTCATTCTAAACAATGAAAAAGACAACCTCGGAAAGTTCAATGTGAGGTTAGATGAAGTTATTTTTCTAGGCTATAGTAATGCGATTAAAGGATTAAGAGTTTATAATAAAAGAATAAGGAAAATAGAAGAATCAATACATATGGTTTTTTATGAAGGTCCCTCTGAAGCAGCAGGAGCCAATGCAACAAAAAACACTAAGAGAATGGAGAGTTCTTGATACATACCAATACATTATGGGAGATCCATCTGAAAGTCTAAGAACAAGATCATCATTCAAGAACAACTTTATTGCTCTCATCACACAAATAGAACCAAAGACTGTTAAAGAGGCACCTTACTAAAGAAAACTAGGTTTTAGCTATGAAAGACGGACTGAATCAATTTGACCAAAACAAAGTCTGAAATCTAGTATCTCGTCCTCAAAATAAGTCAATCATTGAGACTTGATGAGTTTTCTGAAACAAACTTGGCGAAAATGGTAAGGTGGTAAGAAACAAAGCTAGACTTGTAGCTCAAGGTTACAATTAACAAAAAGGTATTGATTTTGATGAAACTTATAAACCTGTTGCTAGATTGGAATTTATTAGAATTTCACTTGCCTTTGCATGCTATAAAAACTTTAAGTTGTTCCAAATGGATGTTGAAGTGCATTCTTAAATGGTTACATTAGCAAAGAAGTATTTGTTAAGCAACCCCTAAGTTTTGAAGATGAAAACCATTCAAATTACATGATGAAGTTATCCAAAGCCCTGTATGGTCCAATGTAGGCTCCTCGAGCATATGAGAGGTTAAGTAACTATTTTCTTGAAAATAACTTTGAAAGAGGAAAGGTTGATAAAACCTTATTTATTAAAAGAAAGGAGAATGAATTACTCTTAGTGCAAATATAAGTTGATGAAATAATATTTGGTGCTACTAATCCACCATTCTGTGAAGAATTCTCAACATTAATGCAAGGGGAGTTTGAAATGAGCATGATGGAGAATTATCATTCTTTCTCGAATTAGAAATCAGACAAACAGAAAAAGGAATCTTTATTAATCAAAATAAATAAACAAAGGAAATCATCAAGAAATATCACTTTGAGAATGCCAAACTGATAAGTACTCCTATGTACACTAGAACTAAACTTGATAAAGACGAAGAAGGTAAAGCTACGGATGAGACAAAGTATAAAGGAATGATTGGATCGTTACTATATCTTACAAGCTTAAGACTAGACATTATACTTAGTACGTGTCTTTGCATACGCTTTCAATCAAATCCAAAAGAAAGTCACCTTCAAACAGTGAAAAGAATCTTTCGATATCTCTGCAGAACTATGGATTTTGGCCTATGGTATCCAAAAATTGATTCATTTGACATAGTGGGCTATTGTGATGCAAATTATATAGGTGATATAGTTGATCGAAAAAGCACAAGTGGTCACTATCAATTTCGGGGAGGATCTTTAGTATCTTGGTCCTGAAATAAGCAAATTTGCACAACACTTTCAATAAATGAAGCTAAATACATAATAGCTACCAACTATTGTGTTCAAATCTTATGGCTGAAGCATTAACCACAAGATTTTTCTTTAAACTTTTCTCTTTTTCCTATATTATGTGATAATACTAGTGTTATTAAGCTATCTAAAAATCTTGTGCATCACTCTAGGACTAAGTATATAGAAGTCAAACATCATTTTCTTAGAGATTACGTTTTAGAAGGAACCATTGATCTTTTGCATGTTAATATTGAAAATTAAGTAGCTGACATTTTCACCAAGCCACTATTTGAAGATATATCTTGCATGTTAAGAAAAGAGCTTGGTATGTGCAAACTTTTTGATATTTTTTCTGTATGAATCCTCTCTGGTACTTGTCATTGCATTTCGCAAGCTCCTTCTATTGTGTTTCCTTATAAACTCTCTCTTAATCTAATAGGATCCTTCTAATTTTTAAAGTTTCTCTTGCTTTGTAGGCTCCTATTGTTGTTTTAAACTTTAACAGGTCCCTGTTGTTTTATTCGAACTAAAAGTATCTCTTACAAGTGTTTACTTTATCATTTGGTCTTTGCCTTAGAACAAGGATCTGAAAGGATACCAAAAATTGTAGGTCCTACTCTAAAGCAATAGGCTCCTGTTCCCCCTCAGAATGAAAATAACACAAATGATCAATTTCTTCAACTGCTAAGGGAAATTCGCTCTAAACAGGATCAAATGCATGAACAAATTGATAGCATCCAAAACCAAATCCTTGATTTACAAATCATCTTAGGAGAAATTCTTCCTTCCTGTCACAATCGATTTTTCTATATTTATACTCTATTTTATTTCACTTCCTTCCCATTTCTTTATTTTTTGTGTTTCTGATAATGATAAAGGGGAGAGCTTATGTGGAGATATTGTTTTGCATATATATAATATGATTTCTCGATGCTGCCTTGATAATATTTGTGATTGATTATACTACAAAAATCTGTGATACATAATTGATAGGCTCCTTTCTTAAGAGGCAGGCTCCTTCTAATTATGTTTGAACATATAAAAGTCCCAGGTATCTTTCAAAATCATCCATTATCTTTTTAAATTTTAAAAAATACATCTATTATTGCTTGTCATCATCAAAAAGGAGGAGATTGTTAGGTCAAGGTGTATTCTTAATGATTTTGATGATAAATATATAATGTTTCAAAATTCAAAATGGATTTATTATTAACGAATTTATTCTTAAAAGGAAATAAAATCATAAGAAATACAATTCTTTTCTTACAGGAACCTTCTTTATGAACTTACCTTAGTAAGAACAATTTTGTGAACATAGATCAGAATTTTGAAATACAGCTATAGCATAAATTCTTTTGAAAATGATATCTTTGTAAAATCTCTTATTCTTTATAAAGCAAAAATATTTTTGAGTGAGATCAGTGTAGCTTATATCGAGCAAACTTCATTTTCTGTTGAGAGCTTGTAAAGGCTAGCTAAATATTACTAGTTTGAAAGGTTAGAGAATCTTGAAAAATATTAACTTATGAGCTTGGAGAGGCTCGTCAAATTATTATTTGTTTTTTTTGTGAAATACTCAAATTAGATACTTGGAGACTGGATGTAGGCTTAGGTTGTAAGTCGAACCAGTATAAATCAACTGTGTCCTTCTCTCTCTTATCTTAACTTTTATATGTTCGCATTAGATTATGTGTATGTTTATTTCAGTAAGAGGCTGCTTCACTTTTAACAGGCTTTTTCTGTTTTCAACTACAAAGAGATTCCTTTCAGATTTAACAAGGGCCTTCTGTTTCAGATTGGTTTTTAATAGGAATTTTTGTTTAACATGATCCTTTCATTCAAACAAGATCCTATCTCATAACAAACTCCTACTGTTTTAATAAACTCCTACTATTTTTACTATTGACATGCTTGTGTCATTACTTCTTAAACTGAAAGTAACTTGCATAATTTTTTTAAATTCATACACAATTCACCCTCCTCTTACATGTGTTTGCCTTATCAAAGATGAGATTAGATGGGAGTACCTGCAATTGTATGTATTGCATATAAATGCTCCTTAGGATGAAACTTATTTACAAGGTTCTTAGTTATATACAAAGACTCCAGTTTTATTCACAAGCCCATAGCTGTTGTTTCATTGATCATTTTACATAGAACCTCCTTAGACAGGAAAAGTTGTATGGAGGAGAGCATCTTTTCATCTAACTCCTCCCATTGTTCATCAATCATGGTGCCTGGATTGTTAGATTTTCCTTCCAAAGCTATTTTTCAATTCATTCTGGGTAAAAACGAATTTCATCTAAACTCTCTAAATAGAAAAGTTGATTTTACCATTAAACTTCTTGATATCAAACTTTGCGATGATCGATATATCGAATTTTGAAGTGAATAGAATGCTCTGTTACCATTTGTAAGGATTTTTAGAACGTAACGAAGACTCCTAAACCTCTTGTTAGGATTTTAGCACATAAAAAAAACACAAAGACAAATTTATTTGAGAAAATAAGAGAAGAAAAGTGTGAAAACAATAGTTAAAGACATACCAAATTTATATGGAAAACCCTTAGTGTGAAGGAAAAACTACGGGCGATGATGAACTAATAAAAAATCTACTATAGAGAAAAGAGAGTACAAGAATCTCTAAAAGGCTTGCAAGCACAATGAAGATGTAGAGAATTTTACAATCTCTCAATACCATCCTCTCTCACAAAATATTGTAGACTAATAATCCTAAAAGCTTTATGAAAAGCTAAACTACATAAGTATATATATGTATATAAAATCTCATTATAAACCTAGTTGCACACTTCTAACAATAAATATGGTCATTATACATATATTAGTGGACCATATTAAATATTGTAACATGCTAACCAAAATAAAGGGCAAAAGAGGATTTGAGATACCCATATTATCTACAAGATGCATAATCCTCATTACCAACAATCTTGTGTCCCTCACTTCCTTTAATACTAACATGCACCAAAACTTCACTTTCCTTGACACATGCTCTTGTCTACTATGCAACAGAG
>JAOTAY010000008.1:26962293-26977718 GCA_025629805.1 Erythroxylum baracoense | reverse complement strand
TACATAGTTAGGTAATGACAATCCTAAGTTGTTAAATTGATACTTTGATTCACCATTTTCTAAATTTGTGTTCTTACGTTTGTGACAACCCTAAATTGTGTATGTATGACTCTTAATTTTTATGTTTTGGATCTTTCAATTCTAATTATTTAAGTTTCCTAAACAAAATGAAATTTAAATCATTTTAGTGACTAACTAATCCCTGTGGGACGATACCTATCCATACTGCGATTTCCGATCTGTATACCTGCAAGATAAGAGGTTTTAATTTAAAATTTGGAAAATTACCTATCAAGTTTTTGCAATCCTAACTTCCTGGTATGAATTTATAGTCATGGATGTCTATTACGATCGACTTATTAGAGAGCTTTTAATTCTAATTACTATAGAACTAGCTCTGTGAACATTCTATGCTACTGGCATAGCTTTAGCGAAAGTAGTTATTATCAAATGGCACTCTAAAAGATTTAACTTCACACTAATCTATCTAATGAAATCTTTTAAGACATATGAGTGTATAGTTCTAAGATTGATCTCACTATATTCATCAGTACCAATACCTATCACCATACCGAATGTATCCTCAACATCCTATTAGGTTACTGCAATTACCCCAGCCTATGCAGGTGGTCTCCTTCCACATTAGCTACGCATTGGTATGGAGCACCTAGTGTTTAAGGAGTCTTCGGACACTATAGGTGGTTTAACTAACCTCTAACTATACAATATTTCTCATCTCATCCTTTTATCATCAAGCCATCTAAATTTATCATTCCTTCTATCATCAAGCCATCTAAATTTATCATTCTTATCCTGATCTAACCAAATTAGGGCACCCTTGGGGTCTCTACTCTTATCGAAATATTTTGCACCTAACTTACAAATACGCTCGATCAAACTTCCTAATATTACTAAGGCCTCTGCAACTGGTACATCGCTGCTGCCCATATCTGTATTGTTCACTCAAGGTAAAAACAAAATTCCATCGGTGGTTTTGCCAGACTTAACTATTCTAAACGGGGTTGATTTATAAAGAAAAACATTTATTGAACCATCCCTATTCTCAACCTCCTGAGCTGAAGGTATTTCAAGTGTTGGAGCCTCTACTGTGGCTTTGGGACCTTTTAAGTTTCTCGGTGCATTATACTATGAACTCAAAGATAAACTATATAACACTATAAATTTTTTTGTGAACTCAGATGCATGGAAAATAACAAAACTTTTTGGGTTGCCCAGTTCGTAGAAACAACATAAAAATACATTATGGAATCATAACACGTATAGAGACAACCTTATTTCAAAGCAGGCTCTGATACCACCTGAAAGGATCCATCACAGAGTTCCACTTCTGGAACCTGAGTGAAGGCCTCCCGGCAGCCCTATGGTAGTCCTCCAATCAATATCTAACTTGACCTAAAGATTCCTACAAAGCCAAGTCGTTCAACTATTTAAAACCTTTTACACTTTCATAATCAAAAGCAAGGAAAATAGTGAGAATTTTTTTATCATTTTATTGAAAATTTCGGTAGCATAATGCCTACGTTTTGACATTCTTAAAACTTTTAAAAACCCTGTAAATTTTGAAAACACTTCTATATTCACACCAACTTCTCAATTACAAATTTGGACTTTAAATCCACTCACAAGCAACCCAAACAAATAATTCTCAACAGTCATTACAATAAACTTTTAAAGCTAAAACATATTCATGCATTCCATTTAAAAGCTTTTATAAACATCCATTCTTTACACAAATGTATATAGAAAAATAAAACAAGCATAGTAGCAACTAAAAATACAACTAATCTTGAGGCAAATTCCCAATTACTGCAGCACCTTTATGCATACCTAGGGTGGTTTATTTAAAAACATAAAAATAAGGGTGAGCTAAATGAGTTTGTTGAGTGTAATCAGTTTACAAGAAAATTGAACTTTTCATAACAATATAACTGCAATATTCCATACAATCTTAAAGCTTATGGTAAAATATTTTCCATAACAATTTATTCGTGCATCATCAAATCTGATAATAGCATAACATTTCGTAAAACACAATTTTGATTTTTTTAAAAAGTTATTTCGAAACGATTTTCAAAATTAAACTCATCATATAAAAATTTCCATTTCCCACTTTCCTTAATCAATAAATAGTGGTGGCAATAAGTTTTATGAAAACTTTAATACTGAAAAATAAGCCAACCACTAGCATTGGTACATACGGTACCTTTCAAATAAATTTTAACATAAATAGTGGTGGCATTACCATTTTCATGACTTTCCTTATTGAACATAGCCCACCATTAGTTTCCTTACCATACAGTACATCAGGCATAAAGTCTCGGAGCTAGTTCTGTATTGCTTACCCACGACTAGTTAAACACTATTTATAGAGCTGGTTCTATATCGCTTACCCGTAATATGTTAACCGCTATATACCAATAGTTACGGAGCTAGTTCTGCAGTGCTTACCCCTAACAAGTCACGAAGCTAGTCCTACATCGCTTACCCATGATAGGTTAACCGCTATTTACAAGCCGGTTCTACATCGCTTACCTGTAATAGGTTAACTATTATAAATATACCAATATAATAACATTTATAAAGCCTAGCAATCTACCATAGGCAAAAGCAACTCTTACATTTACGACTCATCTTATTTTCTAAATTAAGCATGGGAGGAATCATAATTTAATTATTTCAATGTAACTCCCAATCATATAAAATTTAACTTTCAATTTAAAACTCATATATTGCCAAAGCATACACTTATGCTAGCAATATTCCCTTCTAAAATATCATTTGTATAAAACTCATAATCCATATTCACTTCAAAATAGAATAGAAATCATTTTCATAAAATCAATTTAAAAAAAACTCACATGTCATTAATTTTTTTGCAAAGAATTTGGTCATATAAAACAATTAAAATACATATACAACTTGGTACGTTCCTTTTCACCACTTCGAAACCCTTCAGTTAGCTTTGTTTTTTGATCTAAAAACCTAATACCAATACATTCAAATCCTTAATGCATTTTTCAATTAAATATACCATAAACTATGTCAACTTCATTACTTTCCACATACAGTCCACATCCCTAATCACATTTACATGGTTATTACTTCATAACCATATTTTTATACTAAAAATGCCTTTAAAGCTAAACTAAACATATTATACATTAAACTATTTCAATTCAGTTTCATTTGATTTCTAACACTTAAAACCAATCCAATTTCACTCCCATGACATTTTAATACACATGTTTAAGCCATAAAATTTCATTAACAAATTTTTTACAAAATCAAGCACTTTAGGCCGAATTTATACCAAAACCAATTCCAAATCAATTATTTTTCATTTTTTTACTTCATAAGCATCAAAATAATGCTATTAACATCATAAAACATCAAAATAGAATTTTGTATCATAGCACATTAAAAACTCTAACCTTGGTTGAAAACTCATCTAATCATTTCCATGGTTTTTCTTTCATTCTTTCATTATTAAACTAACTTCCTAATTTCCTTCATTAATCCTAAATCATCAAATGACAAAATAAAACACTTTATGCAATAGATCTCACCTTTGACCAAGTTTAACCAAGGCTTCACAAAATAGGTTTTCCAAATTTTCATCTCCCAACTACTTCCAATGTAATAAAACCTTGATATGACTGCAAAAGGGTGTAATTTACACCATGAAAACCAAATCTAGTCTATAACCCAACAAATCAAAAAATTTTCAGCAAGATAAGTAACTTACCCACCCATTTTCTTCTTCCTCTTTACTTGGATGGCTATGAAATGTTGTTAGATGCTTGATTGTAGGTAGAAGAGCGTCAAAAATGGCTTGGATCACCCCTTCATGGCCATAGTCGAACCTCTCTCTTCTCCTTTCTCTTTTCTTTTCTTTTTTCTTGCTTTCTCTATGTTTCTCTCATCAATGGCCAGCCACCAACGTTTAATAAAGATGAAGGCTTTGTTGAATTACAATTTTGCCCCCATTTCCATTATAATTACACCTTTATCCTTAGTGACATCTTATAATTACAACATTACCAAAATGTCTCCTATTTTCACTTTATGCCACTTGTCACCATTTAATTAGTTCTCTTCTAATGATTCATCATTCCACTAACTTGTTGTAAACATACCAAATTGCCCTTTTAGTGCATTTAACTCACAAACTAACTGAATTAAATTTTGATAATATTCCACAACCATTTTATCATCAAATTGACCATAAAATACTCGAATTAGGGTCAATACTTATTGATTGGATGCTTTAAAATTTTTTTGAATGGGTTTAAAATCCTCAATACCCATTATTTTCCAAAATAGGCATTTTAAACCTAAACTTCTGGAATTTCAAAAATTCATTGGATTGGACTTATGTTCGAACCATTTTAGTATCATTAAACTCTAATATCTATTTTGAGTATGTTTCAAATTTTCAGGGTTAGGTCCCCAAAATCACTAATCAAGTGGATTCATTATTCATCCAAAATACTATTCACCCAAATTCACTATTTATTTAGAAATCATCTGGATTTTATTGAAAAGTATCACTTAAATCCTCAAAGTACATTTTAAGGCTTTTAAGTTTGTTTAGACTCAATTCGTAGCTTTTCATAATTTTCAAAAAAATTTCGAGAAATTTTCAGTCTAGTGTAGAACCATCTCTGGTCTATCCTTGATCTCTGTTAACCTCAATAATACATTTAAACACTTAAATTACTCTAGTACATCATAAATAAAGCATACTTTATAAAATGCATGTACAATACATTACACAGTACAATTATCGAACTAGGATATTACATATCTAGCACTAAAAAACTGAATCCTTACACTTTCTAAACCTAGGTAAGCATAAGAAAAAACACCATTAAAAGATATACCTAAGGTTCACTAGGTATAGGAAAAGTTGTATATAAATCCTTAGGGTAACGCTCTAGATTTGTCTTGTCTAAATGTAAAACATCTTTCACACATACTTTATACATCTTTCCTAATGCATAGCCAAAATAAATGTTCATTTAAGTTCTGAAGAGTCTTTTTGACTCTAAAGTGACCTATTACTCCTTCGAGATGTGATTGTCTTAAAAGTAACTCTGTAATATCCTACTTCGATTATTATAATGTGTAATGTGCCGTACATGCAATTTCTAGAGTATGCTCTATTTATAGTGCACTAGAGTAATACAAGCATTTAAATTTATTATTGAAGTTATCACGGAGATCATGGATAGATCAGAGATGGTTCTGGACTCGAATGAAAATTTCTCGAAAATTTTTTGAAAACTTTAAAAAACTACGAAATGAGTCTGAACAAGCTTTAAAAGCCCAAAACTGAGCTTTGGAGATTTATGTAAAACTTTTGAATGAAAACTGGATGATTTTGGTAATATTTAGTGATTTCTGAATTCAATTCAAAAATTCTTCTAGGCAACCGAAAAGTTACCGAATAATTTCAAAATACAATGAAAAGCTCCAGAATTACAATTGGAGTCCATAGGAATTGAAACAGGCCAAAACAGAGGTTGTTTGAATAGAATTTGAGTAATCCGAAATTATTGGACTAAAATGCCCTTTTTGGAAAATAATAGGTATTGATGATTTTAAACTCATTCAAAATTTTTAAAAGTATCCAATCAATAAGTATTGACCCTAGTTAGAGTATTTCATGGTCAATTTGAAAATAAGACAATTGCTGAATGTTTTCAGGATTTAATTCAGTTAGTTGAACAATTAAATACATTAAAGGACAATTTGGTCTTTTTAAATGATATTAGTGGATTGATGAGTCATTATAGATGACCAATGAGATGATGACAGGTTTTGATGAGTCATTAGTGATGAAAAATGGGAAGGTGACATGACAAAACTTGACATTTTGCTTTTTTCTTTCAAAATAAACATGAGAGTGATGAAAGAGTAACGTGAGAGACAAAAAAGGAAAGAAAAAGAAGAGAAGCCAAGGGTGAACATCAGCCAAGGAGAGAAGAAGAAGAGTGTAATCATTTTTTATGGAATGTTATGGTGGTTTGGAGCAATTTTGAAGTATTCATCAAATACTCAAAAGACTGGAGGAAAAAGTAGTAAGTTTCCTAGCTTAAATTTCTAATTTTTATGGGTTTTCTTGAGTGAGATGGATGTGTTTATGATCAATGTTGTCTTGGTATTACTTTGATGTTTTTTTGTATAGAATTAGTTGAATATGATAAGAGAGGAATGTGTAGTGGGATTCTGTCTTAGGTTAACTTAAACCAGTCCCAATGTTTTAGCCCTAACTCAGCCTAAAACTCCAAATTGGGTGATTCCAATTAGAGATGAAACCTAAGTCATAGTAATAAAAATATCTAGAAAAACTTAGACCTAATTCTAGATGAGTGATATTGAAATTTGATATTTAAAAAGGTAATCTAATACTACCCCTGTGTTAAAACAGATTGTGATATTTGGTACATATTTCACAATTTATATGTTGAAATGGCATGATTTTTTATGATATATAAACTGGAGACATAGGTGAACAAATGTATAGAAGACCTTAAAACTAATTTAAACGTTTTCTATATGAAAATTAAGAAACAAGTGGAGGTATGGATTTTGGACATGGTTATAACCGTGACTCATCATGCATGAACATGATATGGTGAATTAAATTAGGTGAGATTGTGTTTTAAAGAAATTAATAAGTTTGAATGAGTAAAATATGATATTTAAGTGACTTTCAGAGTTATATTTGGAAATAGAGACCAATAGTTTAGCTTACGAAAGTAGAAATAAGATCAGCGTACTCAATTAGATACAAATCTCGAACTCGATTAAACTGAATATATAGTTTAAATGCCTTATTTCCTAATTTAAAAATAAATACCTTAGCAAAATGCGCTTTATGTAGGTAAAGGAGAGGAACAAAACGCATGAGTGTGATTGGAAATAAGTTCGCAAATTTTTGAATGTATTTTATTTATTTTATATGACTAAATTCTTTATAAATGAATTGACAACATATGAATGTTCTTTAAATTGAGTTCATGCAAATGGTTTTCATTTGAGTAACATTTGATTAGAAGAAAGTGTTGCCTAAAAACCTCTTTTTCTAGGTCAAAAATGGCAACAAAGAAGGAAGAAAAACATAGTAGATTGCGAGACTCTGTAGAAAAATGAAGGAAGTCGCAATCGTACATCTGCACAATTGCGCCTCTGTAGAGAAGAAGAAAAGAGTGCACGACTGCGACTCTAGAGACTTTAACAAAGGGTGATTTTTTTTGGATGTTTTAAAACCTAATTCAAGTAAGGATGTTACCATATAAGGCATGTAGGTTTAAATGAGCTCTTAAATGAATTTAATTAATGTTGAATGAAGGGATTAAAGTGAATAAAAGGGTCTTAAGGATTAAAAGAATGTTTTGAAGGTATTGTAAATTGTTTATAAAGAGTATTAAAGAAACATACTTGAGAAATTGTCATTGAACATGCATGATACATGATACATTCATAAATGTATTTATGACTGATTATTTTTTATAAAAATGCACATAAGTGACATATAAATGTAGATGATTACATATAGAGGAGCATGTCGAGCAACCGCTTCCAGACATTGCCAGGACTTCAAGGCAATAAGTTAAAAGGAGCATTTATGAGTCAACCTAGATGATCTTCCTAGGATTGATTGATTGATTCTGTTTAACTTCTAATTAGTGAACTGTTTGTGATCTATATATGAATTTCATACTTTAAAGGTCCGAGGAGTTTGATATTCAGGAATGCATTGGAAGTGTTCTAATTGTATCTAAAATTTGAATGATATCTGTTTGCAACTGATTTCTGAATACTCAACAAAAATTGAAAGCCGAATTGATGTCCGATGAATATAAGATTATGTCTATGCATCATATATGGATGCTATTCATGACATATTCTGTTGTTTGATGCATTTCATAAAATGCATGTTTAGATAAAGGCGTTTTGATTATAGTAGCCAGTCTGAAAGAGCTATAAGCTCATAATTTTGTACGTAGAACTCTGCTCTGTGATTTCTGTATCTGACTGAGCCCAAAGGGCCAGTATCTATATTTGTATTTAAAAGGCACTCGGTCACAACAATTAATAACAAATCTGGAGTCTGATGTGCATTTGCATTTGTATATTTATGATTATGAAATATATGCTTGTGAAATCTTTTCGGAGTTTGTGATTTAAAGTGATATGCCATGATAATGTGATTAATTGGGTTGTACAAGTTTTGAAATAATGTATATGATGTGTATAACATTCATTATGTTTTATTGTGATGGAAAATGTTATGAATTTGGTTGGTTGTATAATATTTGTGTGTTTTCCTGGAGTGAGATCATTAATGATGGTTGGCTCATTAAGTTCTCAAAACTCAACCAAATTGCAACGTTGATATTTTCAGGTACGAGATAGGAGACCTAGATTTCTAAGATCTTCTAGAAGAACATTTTGGATAAAGATATGGCTCAAAGGAATGTCAGTTGGCATTTAAGGAGTTGTAGTTGTTTTTAAGTAGTTTGCATATGTCATGTAAAACTTGTGTATAAAGATTGTAAATATTAGTTTTAATGTCTTTTATGTAAACCTTTATGAACAAAATAAAGTGATGAGGTTTTTAAGTATTGTATTTTCTTTATGATTCTATTTAAGAGATTTGGTTTGATCCAGCATACCATTGTCATAGGATATGTACTTGAATATCCTATGAATGTTCAGGTATGTACTCTATGGTAGTAGGATGTGACAAGAAGTGTGTAAAGAGTGTATAATTTAAGTTGATCAGGCAGAGTTAGAAGTTGATTTGATAGTATTACAGTGTAGTGAGATAGACCTTATCTTAGGTATGGATTAGCTCACTGCACACAGGGCTGTGATGAAGTGCTACACTAAGGAGGTAATTATTGAATCTCCCACCTAACCAAGAGTAGTATTTCAAGGAGTTACTCAAGTAGTGCTAGCCAGATTGGTTTCCTCAATGAGTGCATTAAGATTGATTCGAGGTAGATGTGAGGCTTACTTAGCCTATGTGGTTGATACCTAGAATGAATAGACCATTCAGGACATTCCTATTCTTAGGGATTTTTTGGATGTGTTTATTACTTAATTACTGGGTTTACCCCTAGATAGGGAGACAGAGTTTACTATTGACCTTGTTCTAGGTACTACTCCTATATCTATTCCTCCATATAAGATGGCACCAGTAGAACTGAAGAAACTTAAGGCTCAGTTGTTGGATAAGGTTTTTATTTATAATATCTGATTTTTTAGAACATGTATAGGGTTAGAACCCTAGAACATTGAAAGTGAAAAATAACATTGAAAACATTTCATTTGCATAGCATACACACACGAATATTGATATTTGTAAACATTACAAAGATAACATATGCATTCAATTGGCATGTCCTGGGGTATGTGAATTGTAAATTGTTATATCTTGAATTTTGGTTTAATTGGATTCCAATTGGTAATTTGGAATTCAATGTTATTAATTGGGAGATTGATAAATCAATATGTACAGATAAATCAATATGTACATTTGGTTTAGGAAAAATGCTAAGTGGTAGGATAAATTGATACATGAAAAATTAGGCTTACTAAGCCTAGAATTGAGTGACACTTGGCATAGATTAATGAGTGATAAATGGACTATTAATTAATTGACTAATGGATCAATTATGGAGTGACAAGTGGATCAATAATTAAGATACATGTGGACTAATTAATTAGTGATATGTGGCAACTAATGTGTGGATTAAAGGTAGCATCTTAATTAGGCAAATGTCTTCCATACCTTAAGACAAATTTTGTGATTAAATGGTGAGACCTAGTATGTTGATGAAGTAATGTTTTTGCTATTTCCTTCATTGTTCCTTCAGCATAGAAACTTGCATAAAGTTCTTCTCTCTAAATTGTACATTAACCCTAGCCAAATTGTTACACAAAAATTGACATTTTAATCCTTCACAAAATAACCAAGAAACTAGGTGAATGTTGTCTTCATCTTGCTGCTGAAACTAGTTCATTATCGCCTTAAGTTTGTTATCAATCATGCATGAATGGAGGCCTAGTATAATCTGAAGTTTTAAGCTAAATTGGAAGCCTAACAAGTAAGCAACAATCTGACCTTATTGGCATAACTATCAGAATGATGCTTGAATTGGAATGAATTGTTTATGAAATTAATGATCGAGTGTGCGAGAGATTTTTCGGATAAACTTAGAAGTTTTATCCTTCTTCTTGGTGTGGGAAAATTGTGGATTGTATAGGTTGATTCATGGATGAATTAGATCTAGATTTGAAGTATAATAAAGGTTAATTTATGCTAAAGGAATATTTTAGTATAGTGTTCTTGAATTGAGAAAGAATTAGGACTATATGTATGATAATGTATGATAGTTTTAGTTTGATTTTTGATGCATGAAAGGCCATGATTTGTGAGCTATCAAATGAATAATTTTGAGCTAGAATTGTAGTATAATTTTAGTATAAACAAGGATGCATAAATGAGCATGAATTCTGGAAAATTGGAAGCATAAATAATGTTTCTAAGTAGGTAAATTCGTAGAGAATTGGAGGGAACAACACAGGACACGATCCTGTCCTTCGGGGCATGATCGTTGCCTAGTAAATTGGTTTCTGTCACAATCATGGCAAAGCCCCCTCGATCATAACCTGATGCATAAGGTTCTGTCATGATTATGGCAAGGTCTGCTATGATCGTAGGCAAGGCTTGGACATGAATACTTCTCTTTTAATTGATGTTTGAAACAACTAATGATAAAGTACCATCCTATGATGCATTTAGGCTTGAAATGAAGTAGTTTAATGGTTGATTGTTGAATTTAGATTAAACAACTTAATTGAGGCATAAACCTAAGTGCAAACAAGACATAACCAAGTGACAATGTTTGAATGAGCATGAATTGTGATTATGGAAAACATACTCCAAAAAGTCATTATACATGTGTTGAACATGGCACATACATACATGTGTATGATTGAATATGTTTTTGATTGATCGACTTTGCAATGTGAATTTTATGTGCATTGAATGATTTTAAATCCACATGTCGAGCAATTGAATCTATACATAGTCATACCATACAGGCAATAGCATAATCTGAAGCGTATTGTGAGTAACCTAGATGTTCTTACTAAGATTGATTTATTTTTATTTAACTTCCAATTATTGAACTATTAATGATCTGTATGTGACAACTTTGAACATTAATGGTCTAGGGAGTTTAATATTTGGGAATGTATTAGAAGTATTCTGATTGCATATGAATATGAAAGATATCTGTATTCTCGATGAATTATTGAATATCAGACTTAGTTTTGATGAACATGTGAATCTGACTGTGCATTATGAATGAATGTTATTAATGGCATATTTTTTGATTTGAAGCATCACATTAATATACATGATCAGATAAAGACATTGTGACCAAAGTAGCCAGTCTAAAAAAGCTTAAAGCTCATAATTATGCACGTAAAGCCACTAGCTCTATGATTAATGAGCCTGGTATCTATAAGAGGTACGGGATAGTATCTGAAAAGAGCTCGATATCCACAAAGATGTAGGATAGTTAAAGGCACTCTGTCATAACAAAATAACAAAGAAAGGGGAGTATCATATGCATATACATTTGTGCATATATGATTGTGAAAACATTTCTAAATCATGGTGATATTGTGATATGCCATATTTGTGTACATTTGATAATATGATTGAATTCTTCTGAAAACACTATATGAAATGAGTGTAATCCATAATGAATTGCTGAGAAGAGAAATATTGTGCATTTAATTTATACTTGAAATGTTTGATGTTCTGAATGAGTGAGCACATCGAGAATAGTTCGCTCACTGAATTTGCAAAACTCATCAAAATTGTAACGTGGCTTTTTCAGGTACGAGAGAGGAGACTTTTTGGTAAGAAGGACTATGAATCTGACGAGAAGTTTGACTACACGGTCTTGCTTTTACAAGGTCCAGCGTATCATTAGTGGAAGATTATTCCATGCAGTGCCACCAAGAATTTAGTTTAACGTGGGAAGATTTTATGAAGGTGTTTAGAGAGAACTATATGCCCAAGATTTATCTAGATAGGAAGATGAAAAACTTCCTATATTTGTAGCAGGTTAATGTCACAGTAGCGGAGTATGAGATAAAATTCAATGAATTAATGGAATATGCAACTACATTGATCCTTACTGAGGAAAACAAGTGTGGGAGGTTTTAAGATGGGTTAACTATGGAGATTAAAATGAGGTTAGCTATTACAAACCTGAGCAGTTCCATTTGATTGAGAGTAGTCGCGATTAGAATTGAACAGTTGTTGAAAGATGGTCAGGGAGAGTACAGACAAAAGTCTAGAGCAAACAGACAGGATGAGTCTTAGGCTGATTCTGGCTGTAGTTTCAGTAAATGCCAAAGCAGATCATCTCGATTCCAAACTAGATTGAGACAATCGAGGTTTAGACCTAGAGGTGGTTATGTTCAGGCTGGTAGAGATAGAGGACAAGTGTCAAGAGGGTAGTCACAATAGATGCCAAGTTGTGAGCATTGTAGGAAGAAATATGGTAAGGAATGTTGGAGGTTATCAGGAGCTTGTTTTTGATGTGGCTATATTAAGCATCAAATTAGAGATTGTCCCGAGACTTTGGGACCACAATTTGGAATGAGAGGAGGAACAATGACTGAGACAACGATCCAATAAAGTAGAGCTACTAGATCAGTACAGAGAGGCAGATGTAGAGGCATAACACAATAAGCAGGTCCTAGTGTTAGGACTGAGGTACGGAGTAACCAGCCGCAGTCTCAGGTCAGGAACTATGCCACCACCAAACAGGAGGCATAAAACTCCCCAAATGTGATAGTAGGTATGTTAAATGTCTTTAATTTTGAAGCATTTGCGTTAGTAGATCTAGGATCTACACATTCGTTCATTGCATTACATCTGGCATCTAAACTATATTGTGAGAGAGAGATGTTGAATTGCGATTTAGAGGTAAGTACATTGGCAGGTAGTACTATAGTGATTGGATAGGTGTGTAAAGGTGTAGCATTCGGATTGATTAGGGGGAGTTGAAAGCCGATTTGATAATATTGCAGTTGAAGGAAATAGATCTTATCGTAGGTATGGACTGGCTTACTACACATAAGGCTATGATGAACTGTTATACTAAGGAAGTTATTCTTGAATCTTTTAATCAGCCGAGAGTAGTATTTCGAGGAGTTAGTCAAGCAATGCCAGCCAGGTTAATTTCACTCATAAGTGCTTTAAGATTGATCCGAGGTGGATCTGAGGCTTATTTGGCCCACGTAGTTGATATCCGGAATGAACAAACCATTCGGGATATTCCTATTATTAGGGATTTTCTAGATGGGTTTCCTACTGAATTACTAGGATTACCTTTAGAAAGGGAAGCAGAGTTTACCATTGACCTTATTCCAGGTACTGCTCCTATATCAATTCCTTCATATATGATGGCATCTATGGAACTTAAGGAACTTAAGACATAGTTACAAGAATTGTTGGAAAAGGGTTTTGTCATGCCCAGTGGGTCACCTTGGGGAGCTCCGGTTTTGTTTGTAAAGAAGAAGGATGGAACTCTAAGATTGTGTTGACTATAGAGATTTGAATCAGGTGATAATGAAGAACAAGTGTCCTCTATTGAGGATAGATGAGTTGCTTAATCAATTATAGGGAGCTCAAGTGTTCACTAAGTTAGATTTGAGATCAGGTTACAATTAGTTGAAGATAGCAGAGGCTAATGTACTGAAGAATGCGTTTAGGACTAGATATGGGCATTTCAAGTTTTTAGTGATGCTGTTTGGGTTAAATAATGCTCCAGCAGTGTTTATGGCTTTGATGAATAAGATATTATAACCTTACTTAGATCATTTTGTGATTGTGTTTATTGATGACATTTTGTTGTATTTGAAAAGTAAAGAGGAACATGTTGAGCATTTGAGATTGGTCCTATAGATAATGAGACAAAAACAATTGTATGCCAAATTCAGTAAGTGTGAATTTTGGTTTGATTAAGTAGTAATTTTAGGTGATATAGTGTCTGGTCAAGGAATATAGATAGATCCAAAGAAAATAGAAGCAGTGATGAAGTGGGAAGGTCGGAGGAATGTGACTAAGATCTGGAGTTTCCTTAGATTAGCTGGTTACTAAAGAACATTTGTCGAGGGGTTTTCTTTAACCTCAACCCCTTTGACAAAACTTCTAAGGAAGAATATACCATTCAGATAGACTGATGAATGTAAAAGAAGTTTTCAAGAGCTAAAGCATCGGTATTAGCTATTCTATCTAGATCTGGAGGTTATGTAGTGTACAGTGATGCTTCACACTAGGGGATAGGATGTGTACTGACACAACATGGTGATTGAACCCAAGTTTATTATCTAAATTGGCAACACTTTCATGGCCTTTACTATACTTTTTGACTCCTAATTCTTGACTTTGTGCTTAAATTAATCCTTGAGTGTGCACTTTTATTTTATGCAATTTGATAGTAAAAATTGTCTCAATTGGTATTAATTGCATTACTTAAGTTTTCTAAGAAAAATTGATACTGCAAATTGCTATTTTTGATTGTAGGATCCTCAAGGAGAAGGGTGTCAACGTGCTGAATTGAAGTCAACAGGAGATCATAGCCTTCGGGAAAAGTTCACCGTGGCGAATAATGATAAATCTATGCTGAACTTTTAAGAGAAGTTCGTCGTGGCGAAGATTAATTCTTTCCCTACAGCGAAGGTACCAGTGAAGAACAAATCCTTTCGGGTAAAGTTCGTTGCGGCCAGAGTAATTTGTCGCTGCGGCGAACCTTCGAAAACCCAGACCATATTTGGGAAAATCTCTCACTGTTCCAACCCGACCCATGACCTAACATTTAAAAACATGCCAAATTAGGTTATGCGGAGACTTTAGACAGACATTCATATCTTCATCTCTCACTCTCGACCTTCATCCATCACCGATTTTTCACCTCTCATTGTCGCTCTCTGCTGCTGGCATGGATGCTGTCGGTGTACCCACAGTTGTGAGTGCTTCCGAATAGATGCTTGGCTAAGCACCATTTTCTCTTGAAGATGTAGCAATGGCTTGAGTTCAATGGGCTTCAAAGGGGAGTAGTTCATTCATATCTTTCTACACTGTTATGAACTCCTGAGTTAGGATTTGTGCTCTATAGTTAGACTTTTCTTGATTAGAGTTTAATCAAGGGTTGAATAATGTATTTTGTTATTGGGTTTGTTGATGTAGAACTTGGATGCTCAATATATGAAGTTTCATATATCTCTTTTTGGTGATTGTGTTAATCCTCTTTTATCTGCCTAGTTGTGTTTGATATTGAGATTATGCTTGATCCAAATTG
>JAOTAY010000008.1:26925929-26955728 GCA_025629805.1 Erythroxylum baracoense | reverse complement strand
TTACATGCCAAAAATACCCTAAATTCATTCTTATGCATTTATTCCATAAACTATTATGCTTAATTTAACGGAAAAAATTTTCGAGGGTCAACATTTACGACCTCCACTTGGCCACTTATTTGCGGGTGGTAAAGGGTTGCCACTCTATGACTAACATTATATCTCCTAAGAAGAGCCTCAAAAGGATTGTTGCAAAAGTGACTCCCTTTACCATTTATAATAGCTATAGGCACCCTAAATCTAGTAAAGATCTTCTTTATGAATAGTTACACCACCTTGCCATCATTTGGTAGAGTAGCTATTGCTTTGAACCCCACCTAGACATATAATCAACTCCAACCAATACATAAGAGTTACCTAAGGAAGATAGGAATGGTCCCATGAAATCTAAGCCCCACACATCAAATATCGCCACCTCTATGATGTTTGAAAGTGGCATCTCATCTCTCTTAGAAATATTGCCCACTCTTTGTCACCTATCACAACGCAATACAAAATATCGGGCATCTGTGAACAAGTTTGGTCAGTAGAATCCACACTCTAAACTAAACTATGACACTGAGTCAAAACTTCAGGCATTTCATCTTCAAGGACACACCCGTGAATCAAATAGTCCACATATTTTATATAACACAGGTTCATCCCAAATATAGCGAGAACACTGAAATAAGAAATGCTTCCTTTGTTGATGTCAGAGATTAGGGATAGAATACCACCTGAGAGATAATTGGCAATATCTGCAAACCAGGGAAAAAAAGGATTTTCTATCATCATTAAGGCCTCAACAGGAAAACACTCTTTAATTTCCTCTTCCTCTTCATTTTGTACCCCTTTAAGTCTCGATAGGTGGTTACTACAACATTTTCTGCTCCTTTCTTGTCCTTAATCTCAATACTAAATTATTGGAGCAGAAGCAACCATCAGATGAGCCTAGCTTTGGCATCCTTCTTTTTAAAGAGATAACACATTGTCGCATAATCTGTAAAAACAATAACTTGTGAGCCTAAAAGATAAGCACAAAAATTTTCACATGCAAATACTACTGCAAGTAACTCCTTCTCAGTAATGGTGTAGTTCAATTATGCTCCCATCAAGGTCTTGCTAGTGTAGTAAATTGTATATAGCCTCTTCTCCTTCTGCTATTTGACTACACAACCAATGGTATGGTCACTTGCATCACACATAATCTCAAAGGAAGTGACCAATCCGGCGACGTCAAAATAGGTGCTATTGTAAATGCCTTCTTTGCTTATTAAAAACATATAAACAATCATCATCAAACACAAAAGACACATCTTTAACTAACAAGTGAGTCAAGGGTCTAGCAATAAGAGAAAAGTCCTTAATGAACTATCTGTAGAACCCTATATGACTAAGGAATACTCAGATGCCCTTGATGTTGGTAGGAGGTGGGAGCTTTTCAATTACTTTAGTCTTAATATGATCTACCTTAATCCCCCTGCATGAGATTTTATGGCCTAAAACAAGTCCCTCTTGGACCATTAAATGACACTTCTCCTACTTCATGACTAAATGAGACTCCTCGCATCTTTGTAACACTCTATCAAAATTAAACAAGCAATGATAAAAAAAGTCTCCAAAAATAAAGAAGTCATCCATAAATACCTCTATGAAATCTTCATTCATATCCGCAAATATGGCCATCATGCACATTTGGAATATGGTTAGTACATTGCATAGACAAAAAGGCATCCTTTTATAAGAAAAAGTCTAGTAAGGACAAGTAAAGGTAGTCTTCTTTTGGTCCTGTGGGTATATGAATACCTGATTGTACCTTGAATATCCATCAAGAAAATAATAGAAAGCATGCCAACCACCCTCTCAATCATTTGGCCTACAAAAGTTAATGAGAAATGTCTTTCTTGGTGGCCAAATTGACCTTCCTATAGTTAATACACACTCTCCAACCTGTGATGGTCCTAGTGGAAATCTTTTCACTTTTTAATTCTCCACCACTATCATGCCTCCCTTCTTAGGCATACATTTCACCGGACTCACCCACTTGTTATTTGAAATTGGGTATATAATACCCATGTCTAAAAACTTCACCACTTCCTTCTTCACATCCTGTTGCATGTTTGGATTTAACCTTCTTTGCCTCTCCCTTACTGTCTTGCATCCTTCTTCAAGGTTAATCCTATACATCACCACATTAGGGCTAATCCCCCTAATATCATAAATTTTCCAACCTATGGCTCTCATCCTCTATTTAATGGTCTCTACCACTTTCTCTTCTTTCTCAAAATCCAATTGGTTAGAAATGATGATGGGTAGGGTGTGGTCCTTACCTTGAAATGTTTATCTTAGGTAGGAAGGTAAAGGTTTTAGCTCTACAGTGGGTGGCTTTACAATGGAGGGTGGTATAGGTGCATCCATTCTCTCTAACTTCTCTTGCTCACCCTCCTCACACAATTCCTTTTCGCTCACACTCTCATCCCTATGCACTTCAGCAACTTCCTCTTCAACTTCCTTCACACAATCATCCACAACATTAATCTTCATACATGTACTTCCATCCACTGATTTCTTCAAAGATTTAGTTATATTAAATTCAACCTACTCATCACCAATTCTCAAAACCAGTTTTCCTTCATGCACATCAACTAATGCCCTACCAATATTCATAAAGGGCCTATCCAAAATCAATGGAAAATTCCTATCTTTTTCGAAATCCATCACAACAAAATCAACAGGAATTATAAATTTATCCACTTTTACCAGAACATCTTCTACTACCCTAAGTGACCTCTTGATGGATTAATCCACAAGTTGGATAAGCATGGATGTTGGCTTCACATCTCCTGGCCCCAATTTCCTGAAAATAGACAAAGGCATTAAGTTAATACTTGCGCCTAAATCATATAAGCAGTTAAAAAATTCAAAATCACCAACAACACACGAAATAGTAAAACTCCCTAGATCTTGTAGTTTTGAAGGCATTGTGCTTGTGATAATCGAACTATAGTTCTCTGTCAAGGTCACTATCTGATTATCCTCCTAAGTGCATTTGTGCGTCAATATGTCCTTGAGAAACTTCACATACTTGGACATGCACTCCAATGCCTCCACCAAATACAAATTAATTTGAAGCTTCTACAACTTCTCTAAGAATTTAGGGAATTAAGTGTCTACTTGATGTTATCTCACCCTCTGTAGTTATGGAATCTTAAGCTTATATGGTGGTTATGGCACATATGGCTTCTCTTTTTCTTTCTCTTCTACCTTCTCTTCTTCTATCTCTTTACCTTTAACTTTCTCCTTTTGTTGGCTCTCATTTTGCACACTTGGCCCCTCCAATTGCTTGCCACTCCTAAGTGTCATTTTCTTGAGTTGTTCCTTTGGATTGGCCTTGGTGTTGCTTAGTAAGCATTTTGTATTCCTAGAAGACAAAGCATTAGCAAGTTGACCCACCTGTACCTCTACGTCGTGGATGGATGAAGTGTAGTTCTTCGCAATCCGGTCAAACTTTGCATCTGTTCTCTTCTGACTCTCTTCTTGTCTTCTTTGACCTTCCTCTTGGCTTGAGAATTTTGAACCCAATACGTCCATTAACTTGTCCATTTTTCTCCCCAAAGACCCAAGTTGGTCTTGCTAAAATTCAGGAGGTCTTTGTGCTCTGACTTGGCCACTTGCGTTTCTAGTATTCCATGAAAATTTTAGGTGGTTTTTCCACCTAGAATTGTATATGTTAGAGTATGGATTATTATCTCTTCGTGACTCGCCTAATTAATGTAGTTGTTCTGTACCACTGACTCTTAGTAAGAAACATTCAGCTCTGCCATAGTTATCCTGCCCACATAACTCACATTATAATTGCATGGCCTTGACTTTGGATGAAGAAGCTCCTTACATGTTTCTCAACTGCTTAGTGAAGGCAATAATCTGTGATTGTAAGGCTGTCACAAGTCAATTGGAATCATCCCTACTTGCTCCTAGGACCCTTGTCTACTCTTTTCATTTGACCACAAGCATCTATTTCTCTCCAACTCTTCCCAAAGGTCATGAGTTGTATCAATAGTTTTCCTCATCAAAGACCCTCTTACAGCTACATCTATGGTTCCCCTTGTGCTCTGATTCACACCATTGTAGAATGTTTGCAAAAGAAACTCCCTCGCAAAGTTATGGTGGGGCCAGCTCCTTTGTAATTCCTTAAATCTCTCCCAGGCTTCATACAACGACTCCCTATCACTTTGTTGAAAGTTTGCGATCTCCTTGATGATTCTTGTTGTCTTAGTCAAGGGGAAGTACTTAGCTAAGAAAGCTTGGGCTATTTGATCCCAAGTAGTGATTTTCCCTGCACTGAGTGAGTTATGCCATGCCTTTGCCTGATTTCTCAAGGAAAAAGAAAACAATCTTAACCTCACAACACCATCAGACATCCCATTAAACCTGAAGGTGTCACAAATCTCCAAGAAATTAGCAAGATGGGTATTCAAATCTTCACTTGACAACTTATAAAATTGCATATTGCTTTGAAGTATATTAAGGAGTTTCGATTTGATGTCAAAGTTATTGGCTTGAACTGTAGGCCTTGCAACTCCTTAAGGATTTAACCTTGGCCTCATAATTCCATCAATGTTCTCTTAGCTCCTCCTTACTCTCATTCTTCTTCCATATTTTTTTGCATTATGTCTTGATGTCTAGCCCTTCTTAGCTCTCTTTCATACCTTGTAATGTCTAAAAACTCTTCTTCGCTAAGTTCATTAGACTTTCTTTGTGCTCCTTATGCTCATGCACCTTAAAAAATGCAAGGAAGGGTATCAAACACTTTTAAATCAAAGTTACCCAAACTAAACAAGATGCTAAACAAAAAAATCCCCAGCAACAGCACCAAAAATTTATTGATTGCAAAAAAAATAAACTACTTGTTTTATGCTAAAAATTGCAAATGTACGAGTCATTACTTATAATAAAAGGTGGATATTGTCCCACAAAGATTGTGCTTAGGGACCACTTAATTCAAGTTAAGCTTTGTTTAAGACTCAAATTTGAATAATAAACTAAAAAAATAAATCAAACAAACTAGCAACGAATAAATGATGTAACAAAAATGCAGAAACTTTGATTTCAAGATAACAAAATAGAATTAAAATGAGCAATCACATAAGTCAAAAAGGAAATCCATCAATAGAGTTAATTAGGTTATAAGAGAGGGGATTTTACCTATCATTAATGCTAATTTAGCCATTTATGTGTTTATGAGGTGTCAGTTCTAGATGGTTGTAAGGTTGATTACTCTCTCCCGAGTTATAACCATTAAACCCTAAATTGTAAACTCTAATCAAATTATAAAACTTTCAATCTCTCAATTCACAAATTACCTACAATTTTAATTAGTTCTAAAGCTCTATAATAAATAATTGGGTCTTGCATGGCTCTCCATGAAATTACCGACTAGATTGATTAAGTGGTTAATTAGATCACCTAACTCTTATTAATCCAATCTAATCATTTTCATCCAACTCACCCTCTCAGTTTGTTACTGAAACATGCAAATACATTAATCAATCACAACACCCAAACCAATAAACACAAAATTAACTAAATCAACATTAACTCAAAAAAATTAAAATCCTAAAGGAGAGTTTAGAACATTATCAACAACCTGAAATCCATTTCCATACAATCCATCTCAACTTCATACATTTAAATGAAAAGGAAATAAAGAGAAAATGGAACTTAGGTTGGATAAATCGAGAAGGCAGTAACATCGTGATACCACCTGATCTGGGGAGCAACAGCATCGAGATCCACTTCTTCTTCCTCCTTCTACCTCTCTCTCTCTCTCTCTTCTTTCTCTTTCTTTTTAAGGTTTCCAATTGGAGGTTGAATGAAAAAACTCCTTTCTAGCATTACGTTATGATGCTTCTATAGTCTTTTCCAATTAAGGTAATGCTAGTGTCTTTCTGGGGTCTAAAATATCTGAAATGTCCCTCGAAAACCTGCATCTGTCTACACACAGGCCACGATCGTGGCCCTTAGTGGTATGATCATGGCTAGCTTGTTTGGCTCTCTGTCACGATTGTGGCAGATTCTCCATGATCCTAGCCTTAGGCTCGAGCTTTTATCACGATCGTGGCTTGCCTATTATGATCGTGGGCTTATGTTGGTGCTTCTGTCACAATCATTGCCTACCTACCATGATTGTGGGTCTGTGTTTTAGTTTGAGTCTCCTCTGAAACTCCTTTGAATGCGCTAAAACACTAACAAACTCATCACGACACATTATATATATATATATATAATTGAAGATCAAATACATGTTCTCACCCAAAAAAAACTTAAAACACAAATATTTATGAACTAACACAATTCCAATCTAAACATATACTAAATAATCAAATTAACAACTAAACACACATTAAATTACCTATAAAAATACAGTGCAATCTACACCTATCAACTTATCAATAAGTAGGAAGATGAGAATAAAGCTTTCATATGAAAAGTTATTAGGGTTTAGAGATTGAGTAAGGAATATAACTAAAAGACTCACAAAGAAGTGCTTTTGGGGAGGTACTTGTTTTAGCTCCTAATGAAGAAGGAAAAAATCAGGACAAGTATAAGTCATATTGGAAAATTTTTTAAAGTGATTTTGGATGAACATGTGTTAAACGTAGTTCCATGTTCAATAAATAGGCTAAACTTAGGATCATGCCAACTAAGTGTAACCTATTAGATCATTTTAATTGTTGAAGAAACTTTTCACATAAAGGACACAAGTCAAACATGGATCCATTTTTTGAAACACGACACAAACATAGTCCCATGTTCACTCCTTCAAGAGTTTGTTCTTAAGATGAACCTTAGATGCATAATTTATCAAGTTACTAAGAGATACGGTTCAAATATAGGACTATATTCTAGCTTATAATAATGGGATTATTATGAGAAAATTTTAGTTTTTATCACAAGAAGCAGTTAACCAACAAAGGAGCAATACATGTCTGTGTTAGTCACCGTGATTGCAGTGATGATTATGTAAGTTATTTATATAATTATAAATAACAGAAGGCTAAAACCGATCCATATTTGACTAAGTTTGGTCAAAATTTTAAGGTTTTCGTAAGACAAAAATAAGAGAGATTGGAGGAATAAAAGAGAGTCATCTGAAAAGACCAAAGAATAATCAATAGTGATTGAATTGGAGTCTTTATATAAGGATAAAGGAACCTTAGAGTACCAAAAGAAGTTCCATCAAGATTTAATTAAGAACATCAAGATTAAAGGTCTACGAGAATGTGCTCTTTTGTTTTGTGTTCTTTCTTATTTATTATTGGTTTCTTTTACTTTAGTATTAACTAAAATGAGATATAGATCTTTAATTAAGAACATTAAGAATAAAGATCCATGAGAATGTGCTCCTTTGTTTTGAGTTCTTTCATATTTATTATTGGTTTCTTTTACTTTAGTATGAATTAAGATGAGATATAGATCTAGAGTGGGTAAACCCTAGAGCTATTTTCAATTTATTTCTTGATTTAGTAAGTTTTATAGTCAATTATCCATGTTTATTTGATGTTGAACTGAAATATTCTAACTTTTTACTTAATTTTATATTTTGTCTATAAGTATTAGCGTAAAGATTTATTATGTAGTACTTACCTATTAGTTATTTAGCCTAAACATTTCTTTACTCAGCCTAAATGGGTTTTTTTTAGTAAAAGGTAATTTATTTAATGAAATGAGTATTGTACGCATGATTCACATAGTCAGCATCCTATTCTTAGGAGAATAGCTCCATAATACATTCTGTAAGATCAACTATTATAGAAGATCATTAAAAAGATAAATCTTCTACAGTTGCCTTAGTACTATTTGTTTATTTATCTTTCTTCAGTTGTTAAAAGCTTATCTTTGCATTGTAGAGGCATTCAGTAAAAGTTTAGCTTAGTGTATATTCCATCCTAATCGTACCTTATTGCTAAATTTGTGCTTGTACTTATATAGATAGATGTGCAGTATAAGCTTATATATGATGATCTTTGATGTTTATGATGGTATGCTTGTAAGGAACTTGAATATTTTTTTATTCCTTTTATTCCTACTACAAGATAAGCTACAGTTATGGAACTATCCATCCATCTCCTTCATGCGTATGTTTAAAGCGAGCACTCTACATAGTGACATCATACCAAACTATCGAAGGATTTTATATCCACATAAAACCATTATATCTTTCTATATATTGTTTAAGTAGGAACGGGAGAAGAAAAGATGGATGTGTGATTCAGTTTGATTTTTTCATAGAGAGCACCAATTAGGAATATTTAGGAACTTTCCAACTCTGTCTAATGCCACTAATTTTAGTTTGAAGCCTTACTATAGTATGTGTGCATGTTTATGACTATTATTTTTACACCAAACTACATGATGCCACTGCACTTAGGAATGTTCCTCTCTATAGATGAGCTTATCTAAGCTAGTGGAGAACTAAAACGATCTTCTAGTTTCTATTGGATTTTGTTTGCTTACCATGTTATGTTAAAGTTAAATAACAATTGAACCGTACTCAAATTGGAATTCTTGTTTCAGTTTGCTTAAGTGTAGCTAAGCCTCGAACTACATTGGCATCTTAACTGATGGAATTCTTAAATATCTAAAGTTCAGGGATGGTTTAAAGAAGGTCTTGATTGGACCACAGATCGAACCAGAATTTGAATGTTTCCCTATTGCCAACTTGATAAATGCAAATTAGCTTGAGTTTATATCTGATCTTTCTAATATTCCTTATCAAAAAAATGCATTTTTAGGACTTTTAAAGCACTAAATTGATGTGTCCTTTATGTAGTATGCATTAACCTATCTCACCCTAGAGATTGCCTATCTTGTATCAATCTACATATCTTCTTGGAAAGCGTGGATAGATTCATTAGTTTAGAGGTCATGAAGACAAGTCCTCCTAATTTTTGAGGTAGGCATGTTTCTATCCATTTGATTTTGCCAAATTTAGAACTCAATTTGTAACTAGACTCAAGAAAGTTCTTAAAGATTCTATCAATTTTCTTAGAGATGTACCTAAGAATCACTAACTAGGATTCAGAATGAAAAGCCATAGAGGATAGGACTGATCTGAATAGTTAAGACCTACCTAAAATGGTGAGTTCTATATAGCTCTAGCTATTAACCTTATTGAGAATTTTGTCAATTAAGAGCTTATAATCACTAAAGAAAGGATTAGCTAAAGATATGGGAATTCCCGGATAGAAAATAAGAAGTTGTTAGACTTTAAATCTATAAATTGAGGCAAGCAGATGTTTAATAATAGTTAAACTCTTATATATGTATAAAGCACTCTTGCTATAATTGATAGTCAATTCTAGCATCCTGTTTAAAAGTTTGAGGGTAGTACTGAGAGAGGAGGACGTATTACAATCAGCTTTGGAAAAATAAGAAGGGATTATTTACAAAAATCTCACTAATTATCTTCAATTTTATACACTTGCCATGGAATTTAAACCCAGGATCTTTATCCACCACTCTGACTGGGAGCTTATTGAGTAATTCTATTGTAAATGAAAATAGATCAAGGGAAAGAGAATCCCTTGTCTGATTTACCTTGGCACTTTGATTGCCTTTTAGGGTGCTCCATTAATCAAGACCTCAAAGTAACAATGCTTATGCATTGTTATTTCCAGGTGATGAATTATATTGGAAATCCATAGGCGTGTAGGATAGTAATTATAAAATACCAATCTAACATATAATAGGCTTTTCAAAAGTCTACTTTCATAGCATAGTTTTTGTGCCCTTTCCTTCTTATGTAATGTTTGAGAAGTTCCTGAAAAATAGAAATATTGTCTCCAATGGACATTCCAGGAATGTAAGATCCTTAACCGTAATCTATATGATTGGAAATAATGGTCTTCAGTCTTAGTGAAAGCACCTTGGAGATACTTTATAAACTATGTTGCAATAGGCTATAGGTTGAAAGTCCCTAAAGTTAGTAGGATTGATGCCCTTCGGAATCAGGGTGATTATGGTGTTCTTGAGTTCTTTTAATAATTTAACTCTATTGAAGAATTCCATCACAGCTTGCACCACCATCTTACTGGTAATATGTCAAGTTTCAAGAAAAAATTGGCATTAAAGCCATCTGGACTTGATCCTTTCTTAGGATGTAGTGTTTTTAAAGCCTGATTAATTTCTTAGACGGAGATTGTTGCTAAGAGAATATTGGTTTCCTGAAGGGAAAGTTGATATTGGATAATTTCTTTAATAAGTCTAGCAAAGGATTGAGTGTTGGAGCCTAATACTTGTAGATTGATGAAATGTTCCTCAGCTACTTTGATGATAAAGTGTTGAGATTCTAGAGTGGAACCTAAATGACAGATGGAAACAATTATATTATAAGCATGTTTAGAGGAAATAGGTTGAACAATTGTCTTTGTCTGTTGTTGCTGCTTCTAGTTTCTTAGAGTTGTTAAAGTGTGGAAGTCTAATTTCCTCGGTGATAATGTCTTCTTTGTTAGTAGTTAAGGCAAGATGCAAAGAGCCAACCTCATGTCTAATATTTGTGACTGTGTGTTGAGTTTGTATATTGTCATTTCCATCTAGATCTTAAGAAAATACAAACTTAAATACTCTAAAAGTGGCTCTCTAGATTTTAGAAGCTGAGGTAGTTAGAGGCTTCTAAGTATAAGAGACTTTAAATGCATGCACAACTAGCTCCATATTGTCATTTGGCCTAAGTAGTGGGATTTCCTCTGATAAATGTTTCATGGCATCAACTACCACATATAATCTAGCATAATTGATTCTTCTTGTTTCAGATGTGGCTTGGTCCACACATATTGGTTTGCCTACAAGCTGGCTAAGTGACTTATTACAATGGTTGTCTAATACTCAAGGGTTATTCCATAAATACAAATCCATAAGGGGATGTTTGATTGTTTAGTTTCTTGACAATCAACTCTTAGTCTTTAGTTTTGGATGAGTGATGACTTGTTGTTTACATGCCAAGGACTAGACTCAAGGACTTTTGGGGCTTTAACTTTGCTATGGAATTTAAAGTGGAAGATTTCTTGATCATTGACAAGCAATTCCTTAAATCTTAAGGACTTTCAGTTATTCTATGCCCATGATTTCATGGTACGAAATGAGATCCTTTTATCCATTAAAAAACCAATTAAGGTAGCACTCTAAAGTTTAGCTCTAGCTTTAAGAGTTTCAAGAGGTGGTGTAACAATATGGGTGCTAGAGTTTCTAGGAGGTAAGTAAGAAAGTTTGAGGTCAGGAAAAGTCACCAATGAATTCAATCCAGGACCTTTTGGAACATATGTAGTTTTATTAGCTTCAGGTATAAGGTCTAGGCTACGGGGAGGAGGGTTCAAAGCATGGGGGCTAACTAGAGTAGAAGATTGGATATAAGGAGACTTGGAGCATTCTCCTAAATGCAAGACCTAAAGCTTTAAGGGTAAGGACGGAAAGTCAGTAAGGGTGCAATGAAGACTACCTAACTTGCTACCAGGAGACATGTTAGCTAATAGAAAAGGAAGGTATCAATAGACAGGTTGCTAAAAACAATAACTTGTAGTGGAGGGAAAGATGAAGTTACAAGATTGCCGTTCAAGAGTATAGGAAGAAGCAGTGACGAGTAAGAAGAAAAGAGGAAGGAAACACAAAACCAAATGGAGGGAGGTCTGAGAGTTAGTGAGATGCCAGAAGTATGAAAGCAAAAAGAGAGTATAGTACGAAAGCCAAGAGCCAAGGAAGAGAGAAGAAGGAGCATCTCACACTAGACTCCATTTCTTAATTTAGCCCTATTATTCGATTAAGTTTTTTCCCTACGCATTTTCTTGTAATGGTTAGTTTATTTTATTTATTTACTTATCTTCTTTCTTGTTTGTGTATTTATTTACTTATTTTATCTCTTATTTTTATTCTTTACCTTATTCAATTTTTATTATATGATTTATTTTATATTTTTATTTATATGTATAATATTTATTATTATTATCTTTTATGTCTATTTTTATTTTTATTTATTTTATTATTACTTTATTAATTTAATATGTATTTTTAACCTTTATTTTATTTTATTATTTTCATATGGGTCTGTCAAAAATAGCCTTTCTACCAATTAGGGGTAAAACTGCATACTTCTAGACCTCTTTAGATCACGCATATTAGTGAGACTTCTATTGAGATGTTGTTGTTATTGTTGTTGTACATTTCACATATAGTAATGAAGATGTCATATATATTAAGATATCGTTGCATAAATAATGTAAGTTTCATAAAATCCTAAAGATAGGACGTCTTAAATCTATGCAACATAAGTTGCATAAAATCCTAAAGATAGGACCTTTTAAATCTTTTTAAGTTATAATCAAATCTATCAAAGAAATTCATAAAATAAGTTAATACATTCTTAGGGATTTTAATTTGAAAGATATTTTAATCAATCAACTTAAGGATAAGGGGTATATATCTCAAGAAAGAATACGGTTGTAACTTTTAAATTCCTGTTAGTCCAATAAACTAGGGTTAATTATTGAATTAAGATAAATTTAATCATATAAAGGTTCAAGGGGGATTTTTATCTAGGTCTTGATTATTTGTTAGTTGCTTCAATCTTGTTCATTTCTTTGCTTTTGTACTTCTGATTAATTTAGTTAATTCTTTTTTCTTTAATTCATTCATTCATTCATTCATTTTGTTAAATTAAATAATAGAAAGATGATTAGTACTGGTAATTGTAGTTCTTGTAGGATTAAGACTTGTATTCACCTAAATTATAATATAAAAAAGATAGATAAACTTTCCTAGGTAATTTTTATTATTTTATTTATTTCTTATATCACATATCAAATTCAAAGAACTTTTTAGATATATTTGTGCACGTCTCATGTCTATAAAAGGTTAGCAAGAGTATTTGTACTCTATAGTAGCAGTATGTAGGTGACATACTACTAATAATGAAACAACTTTTCATAATTTTCATTTTTGAAGATATGATAGTCTAAGGACAACTCTAAATTAAACATAAAAAAGTAATAACTTAAAATGGAATAAAGATCTATTTGATAGATTTAAAATTAATTCTAATTATATTTATGATACGCAAAAGCGTTTTAACATTTGAGACAATGGTTACTTATAAATTATTAAAGATTTCCACTATTCTATATATATAAGTTGATGTTTAAGTTTAAGGTCGTATCGATTTTAACTTTAATTTCAAAGGAGTAAAAGTAAGTCTTATTTAAGGTATACTTCACTCTTGATGACGATATTTTAACTTAGAAAAGTTTTAATATAGCCTCAATTACTAATTAATTCATAATGCATTTTTTCATTTGTAACAAAAATATTTATTTGGTTTAAGAAGTTCTTTAACTTAACATAGTTTCATGTATTGTTCATATAATAATGTACTATGTAATATTGGAGTCATTAAATATTCAAAGGGAACTAAGGTTTTATTAAGGATCCACACATTTATTTAAACAAGTCTTCTTTATTATGTTGATTACTAAAATGAAAGATGAAGCATTAATCAAGTGATCTTTATAAAAAATATTATAGAATTTTCTTGCTAAACTACTATATTAATAATGATGTGATAGCTATATCATGATATGGTATATGATAATGTGGTAATTGGTTTAGTGAAAATGAGAGATTGTTGATTTATACCTTGTAACTAATTGACTAGTTGTATATTGTGGTGATTATTTAATTAAAGGCATGCAACTAATCTGCTGGTTGTATATTGTGATAATTATTTAATTACTGACATTCTTTATATTATGTATGATTGTTTAATTAATTAAGTCATAAGATAAATTCATGTGATAAATACTTTGCAAATGAATGATACTCATATTAATTTTATATAATATTGTTAAGTTATTTCTAGTTATTACTGTATTAAAACTAGACATTAATTGAATGAAAACACTGGCACATATTATATTTCTTTCTTATGAAGGAAATAGTCGATCTCATAAATAAAGTATAAAGATACTTAAATAAATGAGTATATTATTCTTAGAGAAAAAGTTCATTAAATTGACGCGACATAAGAAATTTACATAACATTAGTTTTATGTCTATAAAATTCTCATTGTTATATAAGTAATCATTTGGCTTAAGATATTCAATATATGTTGTATAGGGATTATTATATTTTGATACTACTTAGGATATGTCATAGTTAAGGATAACTCGATTCATAGTTAGATATTGTAACATCAAACAAAATCTTGGCGATTCTTGTAAACAAAATGTTTCTGAATAAAAGTGGGCCCAAATTTTGTAATTTTGCTTTGCGCGTATTAAAATTTTTTTTTTACCGAATTGTTTAGTGATGTGGCACACCACCCTCGCGGGACACAGACTCGGATATCACCATCGATATCGGGTTCGGGTCCAGCAGGAGTGGGGTGTTACAAGTGGCGTCGGGATACCACCTGATTTGGGAAGCAGTAGCATCGGGATCCACTTCTTCTTCCTCCTTCTTCTTCTCTCTCTCTCTTCTTTTTCTCCCTCTTTAGGGTTTCCAAGAGTGGCTGAATGTAAAACTTCTTTCTGCCTCTTTTCTTGTTCTTTAAATATCTTTGTGTTCTGAGCAGCACTAAGATTTTTTCAGGGCCTGCAAGGTCCAAAAAATCTCTCGAAACTTGTCGTTCTTAAGTGTTTGTGTGTCTGCCTTGTAGGCCATGATCGTGGCTTACATCTAAGCTAATAGGCCACGATCGTGACTATTGTTTTAATCCGAATGTCTTTCGAAACTCCTCCGTTCTTGGATATTGACCCTGAAACACTAGCAAGCATAGCATGGTATCTCAAAAACATAATATTTAAGCTCAAAAGCTTGTATTAATCCATAAAACACTTAAAATATAAATAATTAACAAACTAACAAAATTCTAACCTAAACACATATTAAATGATCAGATTAATAGATAAAAAAATATCAAACTATGCCCCAAAAATACGTTGCAATTTATACTTATCACTTAGCCATGTTTTGAAATTTAAGGATGTTATGGTCAGATACCGCTAATACTGTTTGTTCTTCGAAAAAATGATATCAAACTTTTTAGGCATTAATTCCATCTTCCTTTCATATCATGAAAGTCCCATAATTAATAAGCAAGCATCTCCATAGATGGCTGCATAATGTTACCTTAACTTCTGTCCAGTGCTTCTAAGGAGGCGAACTTTCATATGAAAAAAAATATATAAATAGACATATATACAACACAAGTTCGGATGTCCAAAAAGTGTAGATAATGAGATTTTCTCCTGAGAAGCACAAAAAAGAAAAATATGTATACAATCAAACCTGACATCAATTACTGACAGGAATACGTTGATCAAGAAACAATTGCATTACTCAAAAAGGTGAGGGAAACAAAACATAGTGAATAACGTAAATAAAATCTTATCATTTCTCACCTAGAAAACAGATGTCGATGCATGACCGACGTTTGTAGTAACGTTGAATGCACTCAAATCAGAGACGGTCGACGTAACATTAAAGGCTACGAAGAACTTGATGGATTATTAGATCATCATACTGCTTTTTTTTTAAGAAAGAAAAAGAGGATCCGTCCCAGAAAACTTAGTCGTGTTATATATAATAGGACCTATCTCTATTTTTTAAAATTCAAGACATTGTAAGGTGGGTCCCACTTTAAAATAATTTTTAATAAAATTTCCATGTCAGTAAAAAATTTGCCATGTCAGTAGTTAACTTATGGAAGTTTAACACCGTTAGTGGTTAGGATTTATTTTAAACATTTTCGAAACATTAGAATTTATTCTTAGCATTTTGTAAACATTAGAATTTATTTTAAATACCCTGAAACGTTATGGTCCAATTCAAATGTCAATGTATGCTTTAGGGGTTGTTTTGCTCTTTTGGCCTTATTTTTATATAAATATTTTGTGAACTGTAATTCATATATTTAGCTTAATAAATAAGGAAATTATATTTTTCATCTATTAGAAATTCTATGAAGTTTTAAAGTTTTAACATTAAGCATTGATTTTGATAAATTTTATTTTACAGAAATCTTAAATATAGTTAAGGAATAAAACTAAATTGATAAAAATAGATTGTTATCTCTTCCCCTATTATAGACCCTTCCTTGTCATAGATCTCAATCAACAAACTCTCAAATCTCACCATTATTGCTCTTCCACGTGAAATCACTCTCTTTTTATATCTCATTCTCTATTGAACTTGTTAATGTTGTTATTTGCTCATCACTTCTATAAATTCTTAGTCAATTATCCATTTTTAAAATTGTCACTCTCGTCAATTGCCACTCGTTGGGCTTCAATTCACCTATTTCGAAAATCCAATTGCCCACTGTTCCCACTAACATCTAACCCATCTATTTTTTTCTCTCTTACACGTATTGAATGGTTGGATGTCATGGGGAACAATAGGCACAAGAATTTTAGGAACAGGGAATTTGAAGCCCGCTTGTTGTTTTTCTTTATTATCGTCAGTCTTTATCACCATCAATCATCATCGTTGATGTCAACTTTAAGTTATCGTTCATATAATTAGTACGAAGAGAATAGATGATACAAATTATTCTAATTCTATATTTTTATATAAATATTTTTTGGAATTATATTTCATATTTTCGTTTTAATAAATAAGGAATTGTAATTTTTTTAAAGAAAATTTTCCAATTTTTGAAGTTTTAACGATTAAGGAAACATTGATTTTGATGAATTTTTATTTTATAAGAATCTTAAATGAAATTAAGGAATAAAGACTAAATTGATAAAAATAGATTTTTATCTCCTCCCTTATTATTAGCCCTTCTTTGTCATAAATGTTAATCCATAAACTCAAGTCTCACCATCATCACTTTTTCATATGATATCGCTCTCCTCTCATATCTTATTCTTTGTCAAAGTTGTAAACATTGTTTTTATCTTATCACCACCATAAAGTTGTCGACCAATCCTCCATCATCAAATATGTCACTCATCAATTACCTATAGTCCCTCTTCCTAATTGATGTCAGTCGTTGTCACCATCAACCCTTGTCATCTTAAGTCCTCATCTTATATTCAAATAATTACATAGATTCTTATAAATTGAGATTAGCTATTTATTATATATTTTATAAGAAATTATATTGTTATTTTATTTGACCAAAAATTAAGCATTTCCATTCAATTTTTATGATTTCTGATAAATGATTAATTTACTATAATTATACACCCACATTTAATGTTTTTTGTTTGTTATTCAATAGTTTTACAAAATGTTTAGTACTTAATTCGCTCCAAGTGCACTTGTAGGTGATAATTGCCTTCTCTAACCAAAAGGGGAAGAATTCAGATAAAATCATAGTATAAACGAAGATTTAAAGTAACTTGGAGATACATAACCATATATCTGCCCATGTAAGTCTCTATGAACGTGTAAAGTTATGATTTTAGGTTTTTTGGAGCTAAACGGTTATCTACACGATCGTGTAAGTGGCCTTATATGTCTCAAAAACCCTAGATTTTATTATAAAAGGATGTGAATGGAGGCAAAACGTGGAGAGCCAAGTTTTTAATCTATTTTAAGTTGTAAGCAATTTAGAGAGGTGACAGTTTTGATCAAGGGATAAGGAAAACATGAAAATAACATCAAAAGATTTGATAGAGAGCTTCATCTAATCCAAACTTGCAAGAAGATTGATTAGAAGAAAAGGGAGATATAGAATTATGATTTTTTTTATTTTCTAGTTTTCGTTGCATATTTGTCATTGATTTTGTTTTCTATAGATAGAAACTAAACTTGTTTAGTGTTTAGCTATGATCAACCCTAAGTTGTGATAACAATATGATTTGATCTTTTATTCAATGCAACTTTATTGATTGATTTGTAGTGATTCAATTATACATTCTATTCTTATTCTAATATATCTGGAATATTAGAACATGATTTGATTTCATATGATTGAGATGAGAAATTTTCTTGTATAAATAGATCTACCATAATTGGAAGGAGTTACGTGCAAACCTAAAGACAGGTCAACATACGTCCTCTGGATTAGAGTCAAACCTAATAGTGGAATTCACAAATCGATAATGCAATCCTAGGGGTTTTACCTAGAAAGATTTATGTTAATCAACTAATGGATTAGTTGTTAATAGTCTTGAGAAAGATAACATAAGATAGGAATTTCCCTGGTCTAATAATCAATAATATAATTGCATGATAAAGGGTTAATATTTAACGATTCTTAGGGGATTCATTACATAGACACTATTATTTGATATTGATTCTTTTTATTATTTTCCTTATTCTCCGTTTAATATTATTTAATTCTTAGTTTATTTATTATGTTTAATTTTTAATTAAATTCACAATCTGATCTAAAGGTTAGATAATAGAAAAGGGTAACTACTAGTACTTACTGTCTTGGTGGGATCGCCCCTACTTACCTTTGCTAGCTACAGCTACATCATTCACTTACGATATTTTCAAAATTGATAAAACCTATATTGCATTTTTATCTTCAAAGAGTCTGCAAATCCATTTATATAGAAGCACTTGTTGCATCAGAGGTATAGGGATGATCCCTAAGCCTCTTTGTTGCTTAGGAATAGTCATCTCACTCCATTTGACTTTATCTTTCTTAGAGTTCTTTGAATTCCCAATCCATAAGAAAGCTTTCAAGATGCCATCTATCTCCTTGGTTACTTTTTGAGGTAGAATGAGATGGGATATCCAATAAACATATAGATTCCCAAGAACAAAAATTATTAGAGTAACCTTAGCTACAAAAGACAGAAATCGATTCTGCCAGGAATTTATTTAAGCTTTAATCCTTTCTATAAGTGGAATACAATCAAAATACTTTGGTTAGGCATATGAAATGGGGACTCCCAAATATTTGAGAGGAAGCACTTGGAGATGTAATTCTATAATACTGGATAGTTCCATAGAGTTCCTCACATCGTTAAAGCAATACAAACTACTTTTATTGACATTCACTTTCAGACCTGACCATTTAGAAAACTGCATAAAAAGGTCCTTTAGCATCCTTACAGATTGTGGTTCTGATTCTGAAAGCAATATCAAATCATCTACAAACATCAGGTGGGTAAGCTTGGAACTTCTAAATTTGTCATGATAATGAAACCTACCATTGGTATTAGTAACCTTATTGATGAGTCAAGAGAGGCCTTCCATAACTAAAGTGAATAGATAAGGGGAAAGAGGATCCCCTTGTCTAATGCCTTTAGCACAATTTAATGGCTTAGTCAAAATCCTATTAACCAGTATACTAATTGAAAAAAATTTTAAACACATAAAAATCTAAGCAATGAATTTTGTAAGGAATTCAAGGACTTACAGATAAATTTGGATGAATTGTTAATTGATCGAGTCGAATGCCTTCAAGAAATCTACCTTCCAATAATAACTTTTAATTTGTCTCCTAGAGATAGTGCCTTCTTCAATCTATTAGCAAGGATTTTTTCAATTACCTTATAGACTGTGTTGTAATAAGAGATAGGTCAACAATCTACCAATTTATTGGTAGAGTTTTTTATGAATCAGGCAAATATACGTGTGATTGATCCCTTTCAACATTTTACAAGAGGATAAACATTCTAGAATCACTTCTACAAATAGAGTGCCTGTAATCTCCCACGTAGTTTGAAAAAATCCTGCTATAAACCCATCAGGCCCTGGAGATTTAGAGGGATGTAGTTTAAATAATGTCTCCTTAACCTCCAAGAAGGTAAATGGAGCAGAGAGTGATTCCTTGTATTCCTACGAAAGGGGACTATCAAAGAGTTCCCTAACATTGTGAGTATTATAAGCACCATCTTCAGAGCCCATAAGTTATAAAAAAGAATTCCCTAGTAAGCCTAGATAAAGATTCCTGATCATTGATTGAGGATCTGGAGGAGTCTTTTAGTTCCAGAATCATATTTCTATTCCTTCTAGTAAGCAAAGAAGCATAAAATAATTTAGTGCTTGAGTCTCCATCTCTAAGCCAATTGATTCTAGCTTTTTGTTTTAACATAGAGTTATGCAAGTTCAAAGCATCCTGATGAGCCTTTAGTCTAGTACATCCAGTCTGTTTCAAGAAATTATTATATGGAGATAGATAGCAAGCTTGTTGAACCTCCTTTAGTAACTACTAAGTGACTTTAGTTTGCCTGTGATTAGCTTTCGAGAAAATTTTAAGTTTTTGTTTAACTCTTTTGAGCTTTTGCATAAGTTGAAAGGATTTAAACCCATCCACATTTAAGTTCCAACAAGATTCCACTAACTCTATAAACCCATCCTATGTGGAGAGGCCATTAAAGAATCGAAATGGAGCCCTATGCTTTCTTACCGTTTGGAGCTTTCTTACCGTTTGGATGTTGTGGATACTGATAGATGAATGATCTGAGAAAGAGTTTTTCTCTGAATTCAACATAAGAGTAAGGGTATTGATCTAGCCAAAGATGGTTGACCATAACTTAACCTAGTTTTTTCCGAGTCAACATTTGGCCTTATTGTTTGTTTGTCCAAGTAAATATTCTCCCCGAGTATCTTAGATCAGTGAGTTTTCTTTATAAAACAAATCAGCTAACTCACGTCCTGTTGTAGTGTGAAACCCTTTTCTGACTTCTACATCATTTTCAGTAAGTATGTAATTATAGTCTCCGATTAAAAGCTATAGAGTAGTAATAGTAGCTGCTAAGGACTGCAAATTATTCCAAAGAGTGGTTTATTGAAATTGGAAATTAGAAGCGTAAATTAATGAAATATCAAATTTAGTAGAGGTCCCTATTAGCTTGCAATGCATATGGATAAGTTACTCAGTTTCTCTAACTACTTTATTTTAATGTTTTTGATGTTCTAGTAGCTAAGGATCTGACCATCATAATACAAGGAATGATTTGAGATAGCCTACCAATCAACTCCAAAAAGTTGTGAGATAGATACCATATGAGTAGATTTTATTTTCGTTTCAAGGAGACCCACTATTAAAGGATTTTTATCCAAAACAATCTCCTTAACCATAGTTTTTTAAGAGGGTTGTTTAACCCTTTAACATTCTAAACCAAAATCATTTGGGGAAGATTCTCCTTTGTGTTTAGTCAATGCCCTTCTCTTTAAAGATCTCCTTCTGGAACTAGCTGATGGAACTATCATTTTTTCCCGTGTTTTGGCCTCTACCAGAGTTACTACGTTCACTTGTACCAGCTGCTCATTAACTATCTACCCCTCTTTAACATGTTGTGTACTTTGAGTTTCGAAAGGAACTACATTTATGTGGACTGCTATTTTTTCAAAGCAGTCCCCTTGATTAGTAGTTTGAACCTTCTTCTCTTTAGTGACTTCCCTCATGCTCTCCTGGACTGGGTTTTCTGTGAGAGGATCAGAGGTTTCTAGGACAAAATCATTTGCAATCTTCTTTGGACTCAACCCCTGCATCGAAGTGTTTATCTGTTGAGTTTCCTAGTCAGTTAAACCATCTGCCATGCTCATCATTCCCAAATTGACCCTCTGTTTTGTAGTTGTGGAATTTGTATCACTGATTAAAGGTTCCCTTTTATCTCGAATATTTATTGTGCTATCAGTTTCGCCCTCTGATGGATCAACCCCCAAGTGAACATAAGATGTTACTTTGTTTTTGATAGATACGTCCCTCTACAAATTAGAGTTATCATTGGACTTGCTCAACAATTCAGTCTTAACTGATACATTAACTGATTCATCAACAGATTCAGTAATAGAATTCCTAACTAGATTGACCCTTTGCAATTCCTTATGATGTTTAAAAAGTTCCTCCACAACCATAACAACTAATGCTGCAACATTCTTAGTAAAGTTATCCTCCTCAGGTAAATTGGTAGATGTTAGACCCTACTTCAATTCTAAATTTTCAATAATCATTTTAGACCCTACTTTGATTCCAAATTACCAATCATCAGTTCCTTATCAAAAAAGGGTTGGTTTTCCATTTGCTCAATTATATCTACTGATTATTTTCCCTTATAAGTCATGGAATCATTGATCCTCATAAGCCCATTGTGGCTACTCGTTTTAAATACATTCCCAGTTGGTTTCCAACTCTTCTTTACAACATTTGGTTTCTATGGGTAGGAAAAAGCCACTGTATATTTTTCAAGCTCACCATCCTCCTGTGGCTTAATAATTGGTAGTTGATCGGGAGTATGTTTTCTCTTCTCATTTCAACACATATTTTTGCAAAACAAACTCTTTCCATGCTAGCTGTTTGTGCATCAATAATTAGGGGTTTACCGATTAAGCTTGCTAGGAAGCTCAATCCTTTAATAGTCCAAAACTCAAGAAGAATATGATGAAAATGAATCCATAATGGAATTGATTCAAAGTTACCTGAATTGAAATCGATGCCTAGTCTCTAACGTTGAAAGAACATCGACTATCCGTTGATTTGCCACAGACCTTATTCCAAGATTTGAGTTGTGGCTTATTGTTAGGATTTATGATTCATTGGTATAGCCACAACCTATAATGAAAGGATGGAGTGGACAATATTCTTATGGGAGTTATGATATGCCATTGCCTATGGCAACATCATAATTCTGGAAAGAGAGGTATGGTGACATGTTTTCAGAAGTTCAACTAATATCATGCTATGTTGCAACATTTATGGGAGTAACCAATACAATCATAAATGTAAGGCACCAACTCATATGTGGGAGTAACCAAGCATGCAACATTGGTCTTAGAGTGCACCCTATGAGAATACTTATAATTCAGACTAATGCAATCCTATAAAAATATGAATGGAACTCTCTATAAATATCTTTTTTAAAACTTTAAAAAACATTCTCATGATAGTTTAAAATTATATTCACCTCAATATATAATAATCAGTTTCCAAAACTTACTGAGGGTTAGAATGTTAGACTTTTGAGTCATATCATTTTAGAATTATGAGGTGCATTTCATTCACATGCATAACATGAGCATATGCACACATGAATGTTAATTTAGAAAACATTGCAAATATGACATCCCATGTTCGGGGCTAGACCTCAAAATAGTGAATTGAAAGTACAGTGAGAAATTAGAAGTGCATTTCATGCTCATGCATCATACAATATTCACACACATGTGAATATTTATTTTTGATATATTAAAAGATTTGTACATGCATTCATTGATATTTTTCAGGTATGATTGATTGATTAACATGTGCATTGTGACTTATTTGTGTTAAAATTTTATTTGGAGACTATTAGTATTATTTTATAATATTTGGTGAATTTTAGGAAATTTTGTAAAATTTGTGGTATTTTGGATTTTGGATTAGGAAAAATAGACCAATGGTATTTTGACATGTAGCACTTCTATATGGATGACAAATGGCCCACATGCAATGGGACCATGTGTCATTAGGATATTAAAGCACGTAATCATGAGTTGTGAAAGGCAAAATTCTATAGCTCCTTGTTTGTTCTTCGGTTTTGCTTTGTTCTTCATTGAACCTTGACCTTCACTCTCACTGCTGGTGATTTTTCTAAAAACAAAGTAAGTGAAGTTTTAAGTTTCTGGATTCTGTGAATGAGGTTGATGATGTTTTACGATTTAGAAATGAATACATGCATGTGTAGTGTATGAAGCAATTCGGTGAAAGTGATGATAAGATGAGTTATATGAATGTGTGAAATCAAGTTTGTGCAGAAAGTGTTTATAGGATTGTGAGAATTGAGTTTAATGAGAATCTGAGACGTGGATAACTACAAAAAAAAAGTAAATAGGTTTTGTGTTTTGTTTGATTGGATAGAATTACGATAAATGCAAAAAATGCAGAAGATGATGAACAATCGTGTATAATTTCTGGTTTTGGTACTTGTAATTAATCTTGCATTTTGAGTTGTTTTTTGAGTAAGATGAGCTGAAATGGAAGTAGAAGAGTTGGTTTAAGTGTGATATGTGTTAATTGAATAAGATCGAAGTGAGAAAATCTGGAAAATAAAGGAAGAAGATGAAAACCTGCGTTTTAGAGAGAGAAGTGAAAAGGGTTGCACCAAAGGTTACTGTAGAGAGACTGTTTTAGACATCTTTCACTCATTTTGTTATAACTTTGTCTCCCCCACCAAATGACTTGAAAATTGAACCAATACACTTCTAAGACATTGCTTTTCCTCTCCATAAAAAAAATAGAGCCATCTGAATTGATTTGAAAAAGATTGATTGGATGAAAGTGAGGAAATGTGTTGGAATGTTAGGAGCTGGAGAATTTTCATTGAACATGCTTTGGTATTTTGATTATATTTTGATCTGTAGATTTCTATATTAGTTGATTCTTAATTTAGATTAAACTTGAGACATATTTCTACAAATTTCTTAAAGAACTATAATTTTATTTATGTCTCTAAGACTTTCAAAATTGGCATGAAATTGAGTTTTGGCTTAGGTTGTAGCACTACTAGGGACAAAAATTATATCCCGTTGTTATTGAATAAACTGTATTGATGTAAACCGAATTAGACTAAGGTGTCTTCACAAAAATTGTAGCTTATTCTCTTAGCTTTAAATTGGTATAAATTTTGAAATTTTTAGATATTGTAATTGAGATACATGGGTTGTACAACTTGAATGCATGATTATGCTTTAGCCAAATTTTCAAATGTACTCAGTCTGTGGTATTTTGAGCATAAATCATAGAATCATGAACCAAATTGAGTGATTTTAGTGTCATTAGAAACTTAAGATACATAGGAACAATTTTCTAGAAGGAAGTGTTATTCAAATACATCATTTTCTTGATCCTAGTGATTATGCAAAATTGACCAGAATGGGTTGCTTTCTGTGATTAGAGCTTAAGGCTCGCTATGATCAATGACCCCGATGATACGGGATACTGAAAAAGCACACACTCACAACAATGTAAAGGGAATGTGAGTCTCATACATATAGCATTCACGTATGAATTGAATTCATTGAATGATTTGTAAAGCTCTAAGAATGTTATATGTTTGCATACATGGTATTAAACCAATGATTGTGTTTTGTTCAAGTATAATGAAGTGATAGTTTGATTAAATTGTTTGACTGAAATACAATTTGTTTGTGATAGAACTTGATGCTAATTAAGTTTATATGAACTATGTGAAAATATGTTTATGATTGATTGAGTTTTATAGCATAAGTGAACCACCGAGGATGGTTACTCTACTGAGTTCACAAAACTCATCAAAATTGCACTGTTGATAATTTTAGGTTAGAAAGTGAGACGACCTAGCTTCTAAGACTGATTAGAAGCTTATTTTGTGCAACTTTAATGATCAGATATGGATCAATGGTCGGTCAGCTGGAAATTGAAGACATAGTTTGTTAATAACTTTTGTGCATTCCTCATGTTTGTAGCATACTGTGTAGACTGAGCTGTTTATGCTTATAGGAAGATGTTGTATAAATATGGATGATGTTGAAGTTAAAGCTGCAATGAACATTATGGTTATGATATAAAATGAGGAAATTTTGGATGTTAGCAAATGTGTGATTTGTGATTTTAATTACAATGTCATGTGATAAAGTGAAGGTGATATAGGTAACACGCCAATTCTGTTGGGCTTATGCACGTGTGGCCGTTTGGTGCTTGTGCATACGTCAGGCGGGATTGGGGTGTTACAGTTGGTGGTATCAGAGCATGGTTGGCATCCATAGGGATATATAGTAATGTTAGGCATGAAATATTGTGAAAACTTTAGATGATAATTGAAGTTATTATGTGTTATAGGTTATCGGATGAAGGTGAATAGTGGGACTGGACAGAGAGGTCGTGACAGAGGTAGGATAAGTTCTGGGAATATTATTGGAAGGACTGAGGTGCAGAGCAATCAACCGCAGTCTCAGGCCAAAGTATATGCCATGACGAGACAAGAGGATCAAGAGTCTCCAGATGTCGTTGCAGGTGTGTTATCACTATTTACTCTTGAGGTTTATGCATTGTTAGATCCTAGATCTACACATTCATTTATCACATCACATATGGCATCTAGATTACATTGTGATAGAGAGTTACTAAGATGTGGATTAGAGGTGAGTACACCGATAGGTAGTACCACTATGATTGGGGAGGTCTACAAGAAGTATTTGTTTCGAATTGATCGAGTAGAGTTAGAAGCAGACTTGATTGTATTATAGTTAAGGGAGATAGATATTATTCTAGGCATAGATTGGCTCACTGCTCATAGGGCTATCATGAACTGCTGTACGAAGGAAGTAATTTTAGAGTCTCCTAATCAGTCGAGAGCAGTGTTCAAAGGTATTAGCCAAGCAGTGCCAGTCAGACTGATCTCATTTATGAGTGCTTTGAAGTTAATGTATGGTGGATGTAAGGTTTATCTGGACCACGTGATTGATACTCGAGTTGAGCAGAGTGTACAGGATATTCTTGTGGTTAAGGAATTACTGGACGTGTTTCCTGTTGAATTACCTAATTTGCCCCTAGATTGGGAAATGAAGTTCATGATTGACTTAGTTCTAGGTGCTGCTCCTATATCCATTCCTCCATATAGGATGACACCTGTGGAACTAAAGGAGTTGAAGATTTAGTTGCAGGAATTGCTTGAGAAGGGATTCATAAGACCCAGTATTTCACCTTGGGGAGCTCCGGTGTTATTTATAAAGAAGAAATATGGCACTTTGAGGTTGTGCATTGATTATAGGTAATTGAATCAGGTCACAGTGAAGAACAAGTACCCGTTGCCTCAAATTGATGACTTATTTGATCAACTGCAAGGAGCTCAAGTGTTCACTAAGCTCGATTTGAGGTCTAGGTATTATTAGCTAAAGGTAGCCGATGCTGATGTACCAAAGAGTGCTTTTAGGAGCAGGTATGGGCATTTCGAGTTCTTAGTAATGCCGTTTGGGTTGACTAATGCCCCATCTGCATTTATGACATTGATGAATAAGGTGTTTCAACCTTACCTGGATCAGTTTGTAATTGTATTCATTGATGATATTTTGGTATACTCGAAAAGCAGAGAGGAACATGCTGAACATTTGAGAATGATTTTGAAGATTATGAGAGAAAAACGATTTTATGCCAAATTCAGTAAATGTAAATTTTGGCTGGATTAAGTGGTATTTTTGGGTCACATCTTAACTGGGCATGGTATTTGGGTGGACCCAATGAAGATAGAAGCAATAATGAGATGGAAGACTCGGAAGAATGTATCAGAGAACTGGAGTTTTCTCGGATTGGCTGGATATTATCGGAGATTTATCGAGGGATTTTCTTTGATCTCGGCCCCTCTGACTAACTTCTGAGGAAGAATGTGGCATTCAGATGGAATGACAAGTGTCAGAGAAGCTTTGAGGAGTTGAAACATCAGTTGACTACAACGTCGGTATAGACTATTCCATCAGGATCTGGTAGATATGTAGTATATAGTGATACATCACATCAAGGACTGAGGTGTATATTGATGCAGCATGGCAAGGTGATAGCCTATGCATTGAGACTGTTGGACCCCACACCCCACCCGCAATGGTAAGAGGCGTGCAGTTAGATGCAACAAAACCTTGAGGTCTCGAGTTTGAGTACCAAAGAGGACAATACTGATTAAGGTTGGATGCCGCGGTATAACCCGCAAACACACGCCGCAGTATAACCTGCAAACACCTACGGGTGGGGTGTGGGGTCCAACAATAATATATGCTTCAGCTAAGCATCACATCCTTAAATCATTAATTTTGACTCTTTCAAAGACTTAGCATTTCATATCTAACATGAAATCTTACTAATTGATTTAATTAAAACTATGGAAGGTAAGTCATTGTATTAAGTCATTGTATTATGCATAGCTATATAAAAAAGTAATATTGCATCATATAATATCTCATATTATATTTTCCTTCTTATATAAATCCATTTTCTTATAGAATTTTATTATGCAGGTACTCACCAAAGGATTTCATTCCCTATAGACAACTGAAAATTTAAAACTCACCAAATCAATCTCATCGAAGTGCTTCAACATTCTAAATTCTTAACTTTTACTTAGATTTAAACTATTTGAACATTTAAAAATTTTAAATCAATATTTCATTCAATACCTATGACTATATCACATAAATTCATTAGTAATATAATAAAATATAAGTATCATCATTTTATAAATTGTTATTCTATCTACTACATCACATGTATAAATTTAACAATTCATTACGATCATCATCATTTCACCAAAGCTTACTTAGTCTTCAATTTAACAAGTTTTATAGGTTTTATCAAAAGGATACATATATCTTTGTATGTAACTTTATGATTCTCATCATGTTGATTTAACCAGCATCGCTTGAAAGAATAGAATTGATTATCCAACTTTGTATTCTGGCTACTTATGTTAAGAAAAAGTCTCCTTTGATCCAATACATACAAACTATTTGTCTAAAATTGGATCAACTACTTTAACTTAACAATCAATTTTTTATCATGCATTGAATATTATAATAATGTTGAATCTAAATTCAATATCAGATACTTATAAGCATGAACTAAAAATGAATATGATCTCTTTCATATCATATATAGGTAAGAAAACTCATGCAATCATTTTTTTATAACAACTATTATCATACTATAGCAAAACCTTTAGTTAATGTCTATATTTATGCTTTTAGTATGCTATATTAAGTGAAACAATTTCATCAAGTTATTATACCTTCCAGGTCTATTTTATGTAACCTCTTGCATCTTACTATCATAGTGTTGACATACATCATACATGCTGTCATAAAAATTTATAAGACATTAGTCAGCTCAAAATATTAATACATTTCATCATCTATATGATTTTGACATATCTTTAAAACTTTCACTACAAGAAAATCATATAATAGCGTCGAAAATTTTCTGACGGAAAAAAAATCGACGTTATTTACCGACAGAAAATTACTGTCCGTCGGTAAATAAACAATACTGTTCATATATAGCGATGGAACAGTATATCCATCGGTACAGCGTCGGAATAAATTGCAGGAATGTTTCCCGCAATGTAATTGCTTCGGACATACACCGACAATAAGAATTATGGGAATTACTCCCGCAATTAATTAGCATCGCATAATTACCGACGTAATGGGTTCTGTTAGTATCCGTTAATTAACTCTACCGACGGAATTGGTCTGTTGTCGGTAATTCATTGGTTGGGAAACTTAAATACCAACGGACTGATATTTTTCGGTCGCTAAAAGAGAGGTAATAGAGGCGGTCATGTAATTTGGAAATTCAACTAACGACGGAATATATATTCCGTCGGTATTTGTCGGCAATTTGCTTCGTCGTCCGTTTAAAGACGACGAGGTAAACCTAAACTACCGACGGAATATATATTATGTCGGTGATTCATCGGTTTTAACACGAACACGTGGCGTACGTGTCATCAAATTTACCGACGGATTTATGTGTTCCGTCACAAAAAAAAGTGGTAAACGACCGCAGTCAATTAATTTGAAAATTCAAATACCGACGGAATTTATTCCGTCGGTATTTGTCGGCAATTTCCTTCATCGTTTGGTCAAAGACGACGAGGTAAACCTAAATTACCGACGGAATTCATATTCCGTCGGTATTTGGATGTCTATAACTTACACGTTTGAGGTAAACTCTCTAATGTGTGTGTTATTTCTCCCAAAAAAGGCATGTTTTTAGTGTTAACCGTGAGTGTTTGGTGATGAAATCTTTCTTGATTATTGTTGTTGTTTGCGATTTTTTCATGTAATTATTGGTTTATTTGTTGTTTATATGTGTTATTGTTAGTAAATAATGGAAAAATGCAATTGATTTGTGGTTA
>JAOTAY010000008.1:26890647-26902070 GCA_025629805.1 Erythroxylum baracoense | reverse complement strand
ATTAGTGAGAAAATAAGAAATGCATTTCAAGCTCATGTCAAACATAAGCATACACACACGTGAACATTGATTTTTATACAAATTACAAAGACCGTAGCTACACTCATTTTCTGAGGTATAAATGATTTTAAAGGACTATGATGTGAGTAGTGAGTTTTAAGTCTTGATTATTGATTTGGTAAGTATAAATATTAATTTAGAATTTTTGGTAGAAATTTGGGAAATTTCTAAAATCATGGGTATTTTTGGACTAGAAAAAATACCGAGTGACAAGACAAATTGATAAATGATAGTAGAAATAAGTGTCAAATAGAGGTAGAAATTATTTATAAATGGCATTAGGATTTAATGACAAGTGCCATAGAAAATTAGGTGACAATTGGTTTAAAAATTGGGAGACAAATGGACTAGCTATTAAATGACCAATTAGAGACCACAAGGAGCTGACATGTGTCACCACACTTGCCACCCACCACACTCACCATCCCATGATACTTTTATAAATGAAAGACCATTTCATTGTCTTTCATTCTTATCCTTTGATACATGCTTCTTTTCTTCATCTTCTTCGTTTCTTCTTCTCCATCTCACAACACTCTCTTCTCCAAAGCATCACAAGTTGAACCTTGTTCTCATCCATTACTTACTACTTCCATTTTTGTTATCTGCATCATCTTACCACTAGAAAACCTAACCTACTCCACTCTCCATGATGATGATTGTGTGACATCAGGTGTTAGGGTTTATGTCATTTTTGAAGAATCTTAGAGCTTAATTAAGTAAGTTATATATTAATCTTTAAGGGTTGTTGTAAATGAGATAAATATGGTGATTATTTTGAGATTGAATGCTTATGAAAAGGTGTTATACATATGTTGAGCGTGGAAGAAGAAATGGGGATATTTATGGGTCGCTTAGATAAAAGCATTTATGATGATCATTAGGGATAGATTGAAAGTGTAAATGGAGTTGATTTTATGCTAAATTGTGGATGAATAAATGGATATATTCATGGCTTGTTCTTGTGTTATGATGAGTAGTAATTTATAAATTATTATAGAGGTTTTTTTGAGGTAGAATGATCATTATAATGGTGTTTGGATGAGTGCAGTAAATTGATGGATGAAAATATGTGTATATGTTCTGTTTTTAAGAGTATGAAAACCATTAGTGATGATTTATTATGTAGATGTTATGAGTTGTGAGTTAAGGGTATAATGAAGGTGAAATTTAGGTTTAAGAAAGGTGTTAAATAATGTTCTCAAAATGAGAAGAAGTAAGGGTTTGATATAATAGTGAATGTTAGAGATTATGTTTTGTTTTTATATGATGATAAACCATAGTTTATGAATTTGTTTTATGATTGATATTGAGATAGAAATGAGGCGAGAATGAAGAGGAGAATAAAGCAAAAATGATTAATTATGCATGAGATGTCTTGAATATAGTATGGAAAGAGTTAAGATTTCATGAATGAATGGGATTAAGTGAATGATAATGAATAAATTGACTTAAGTCGTGTGATTTTTAATGTGACCAATATGATAGTTAGATTTGCATGAAATGAGGTTGCATAAATGGACATGAATTTTGGAGTGTTAATAATTGTTATAAATATGGAAATTCGTGGAAAACATGAAGGGAGAAAGGTAAGGCACAATCGTGGCCTGGAAAATTGGGTTCTGTCACAATCGTGGTACCCGTCCCACGACCGTGGCCAGTTGCAATGGCTTCTATCACGATCGTGGGAAGGTTCACCACGATCGTAGGCTAGCATAAAATGTGAGATGTTGTCTTTTAAGTGATGTTTGAAATAATTAATGACAAGGTACTTTCCTATGAAGCAATTAGACTTGAATTAGGTTTAAAATTAGCCTAGTTTGATGATGAATTAGTTGATAAAGTGCTTGATATATTGGGGTTATAAATAGAGGTTACAACTAAGGAATGAATTGGTGATATCAATGGATAGAAAATCTGGAAATTATAGTTGTTAATGGAAGGAAAGTGTTCTTAGGAATGCTAATGTGATTCAAAGGAAATGAGCAAGGTATATAAAGTAAGATCAAAAGAGGATTTGGGTATTATGTGATAATATGATACTAGAATAATATTTGTGAATGACTGATCTATGAAATTAGAGTAAACAAGTATACTTGAAGTATTACCTAAGTGTAAACTAGTTATATCCAAGTGACAATGATAGAATGATCAAGATTTGTGAATTAAGGAAATATATCCGGAATAGTCAAATTGAGCATGCATTATACGTTACACATATACATTGTGTATGATTGATACTTATGTGATTGATCAAACTAATAATGTGTGTACAAAAGGAGTGTATTACTTAAACATAGATACACAAGATTAAATATCATCATCTAGATGTTTCTAGATCATGAAGGCAATGGCTAAATCTCAAGCGTATTGTGAGTTAACCTAGATAGTCTTCATTAATTGATTATTTCTGTTAAATTTCAATTATTGAACTGATAATTATATGAATGTGATAATTTTGGACATTCATGGTCTGAGGAGTTTGATAATTAAGATTGCATTGGAAGTGCTTCATTGAATGTGAATGAGAAAGAAATAAGTGTTCTCAATGTTTCGTTGAATGTTGGACATAGATCTGATATAAATGCAAAAAAGTAAATGTGTACTGAATAAATGTGATTGATTGCATATATGTGAATTCATGCATTTCATTACATGATATGCATGATCAGATAAAGGTAGTTATGACCGGAGTAGCCATCGAAAAAGAGCTTAAAGCTTAGAATGTGATTAAGAGTCAAAGGCTCGCTATATATAATAAGCTCGATATTCCTAATGGATACGGGATATTTATCAATGAGCCTGATATTCACAATAGATACGGAACAGTTAAAAGACACTCTGTCACAACAAAGTAACAACTGAAAGTGAGTCACATGTGCATTGCATTTAAATAAATTAATGTGTATTAAATGAATAATTGAAATAAGATATATGTACTGTTCCAAAATTGAAGTGTGAAATGACGTGTAAATTCTGAATATGTAAATTGTCTGTGAATATGAATATGTGAAATGTTTTGTGTTGCTATAAGTAAGCCCATCGAGGATGGTTCACTCACTAAGTTCGCAAAACTCACCAAAATTGTAATGTTGACTTTTCAAGTTTAGGGGATATCTAGTTACATTAATTAGGGAATAGCCACTGCAATCGGATAAGAGTGAGAGGTCAGGATCAGTTTGCATCTGCATATATCTTCAGTCATTTTTTTTTGGTATTAAGATTTGTTTTCTGTAACTGTTGAATATGTATATATGAATTATGTACAATGTATACGTGAATTTAGTATGTAATAATATGTTTTGTATTTTGTAATGGGCCCAAATGATTACTAGAATTCTAATTATATGTTTAATGTTCGTGGCACTTGTGACTGGAAATGTTATGAATAAAAAGGGCTGAAAAATTCTGATTTTTTGAAAATATGTGTGATGCATGAAAAATTTGCAATGATTCAATGTGATCGTCCTAACATGCCGCTTTCACAGGGCATGTGCTCTAATATCCTCAGGATGTACAGGTACGTACTCAGTGGAAGTGGGATGTTACACTTCTTCTTCTTCTTCCTCTTCTGCTTCTTCTTCCGCTTCTTCTTCTTCTTCTTTTTCTTCTCCTCCTCCTCCTCCTCCTCCTCTACTAGAGTTAGAAACAAATTGTTGTTTGATTAAAGGTTAATTATTTTCAGAGGATGAGTCTGAGTCTGATTTGAAGGATAACATAACCAAAATCTATCTTTTTCTCTCTTCTGGAGTTTCCGGAAAGGGTATTTCTGAAGTTTGGGGCTTATAGGAAACATAGATAGGTTTAGTAGGAGTGTTCAAAGAACCTACTACTGGAGACAGAGAAGAGGACTTAGAGACGAGAGTTTATTCATGGCTAGAAGTTGAAGCTATGGTTTTCTTCTATCCCTTTGATTTCGTTGTTGCCATTGAGGTTTAGCAGTTTTTGGAGGAAAGAACAAACAGAAGGCAGAAAGTTAGGGTGTAAAGAGGAAAAGAACAATGCTTCTGAGAAAAGAACAATGAAGAGTAGAAGAGAGAAGTCTGTTTCTGGTATATTAAACGATTATTGACTGTTGATTTCATGTGAGAAGGGGCAGTCATACACTCTAAAAGAGGAAGTATGATCATCTGCGAATCTTGTGTTACACAGGTACAGAGCGTTATTAGAATAGCACGTGCGTTTTTAAAAGCTAAAATGACATCATAAAAACATTCCTTTTTAGGCCATGTGTACCCTATTATGTTAAACTAAAAAGATCCTTCTACAAATATGAGGGACCTTTTAAACTAGAAAGAGCCTACTAGATTAAGAGGAGTTCTCAAAACTGAGAGAAGTCTTCTAAACTAGAAGGAGTCTACTAAAGGTTCGGACTAGATGGAGCCTGCCAAAAAGTAGCATAAAAGAATTTCACAAAAATAACATCAGATAGTCTTCAGAGAGTGGCTTAGTGAAAATATCAGCTACTTGATTTTCAATATTAATATGCAAAAGATCAATGGTTCCTTTTAAAACATGATCTCTAAGAAAATGATGCTTGATTTATATATGCTTAGTTTTAGAATGATGTAAAGGATTTTTTAAAAGATTTATTATTCTAGCATTATCACATAATATAGGAATATGATTAAAGTTCAAAGAGAAATCCTGGAGTTGATGCTTCATCCATAATATTTGAGCACAATAGCTGGTAGTTGCTATATATTCCACTTCAGTTGTTGAAAGAGCTATGCAATTTTGTTTCTTGCAAGACTAAAAAACTAGACATCATCCGAGATATTGACAATGATCACTTGTTCTTTCTTGATCGACTTTATAACCTGCATAATCTGTATCACAATAGCCAACTATGTTAAAAGAATCAGCTTTTGGATACCGTAGTCTGAAGTCCATATTCCATAGTTTCGTGCAGATATCGAAAGATCCTTTTAACTACTTGAAGGTGGCTTTCTTTTGGATCTGATTGAAAACGATACAAAAGCACACACTAAGCATAATTTCTGGTGACATGTGCTTAATTGATTGTTTTATTATTTCATCATACTTAGCAATTAATGACATAAAATTGCTTAAGATACTCACTTTAGTTCATATATGGTTTTAGGCATAACTAGGAAGTGATGGAACTAAAGTGAGTCGAAAGTATGATATTTAGGCCATTTTCTGAAGATTAATTTTTACTTGTCTTTATAGAGCAAGAAGAAGAAAATTAAGACAAGAAGAAAAAAAAGAAAACATAAACAAGAAAATTTCAAGTTGCTCACGGCAAAGAAGTAGAAAAGTTGTGCATGGAATACATGTAATTTATATGAATTAATGGCAGCACAGTAGGGAAGAAAAGAAGAAAAAAAGCCAAGGGAAGTTGCAACAATATGGCAGCGTTTGGGCAGAAGGAGAACTAAAACGATGTGCAGCAAAACAATGTCTAGAAAGAAAATGATAGCACAGTCATAACTGGGAAAATTTTGCATTAAACACAAAATACATTTGCGTTAAACTCAACGCATACGTTTGCATTTTGGGTTGAACGTCTCGACGTTAGTTCGGAGGTGACATTGACGCCGACGACTAGGGTTAAGTATATTTCACGTTTTTGTTGTTTCTTTCTCTCATTAGAAATTGATTGTGTTATCCTATGTTAATTGATTTGAGTTTTGTGTATGGATAATCGTATTTTTGTTATTATTCGATTTTTTGTATATGAACCCATTGGGTATTATGAAAAGATAATTTTAATGAGTTCATTGAATCGTTTATTTGCAAACTCATTACTAGAATTTTGATATAATCCGTAATTGTTATGTTGAAATTCATGTGTAACGATTAATGATTCGTAATCATTAGGGATAACATAACCTAGGTTAAATGATGCATCGTATATGGCTGTTGCCTTTATTAATCTATTTTCCTAATTTGTAATGCTACTGCATAATTAAATGTAGAGATCGTATCCTAGGTTATTTGGTGATTATGTTAATTAACGATATCTTGATTAGACAAAACCTAAGGGAAAACTTAGGTTAATTATTAACCAACGATTAATGGTTGCTGGGAGAGGTTTAAGAACAAAAAATAAATGAAATATTTTAATTAAGGTGTAGGCTGAGATTAAACTAAAGAATCATGTCCCTACCGAATTCCCCACTTTTATCATTTTTCGCATGTCTTGTTTAATTATTTTCATTAGGGTAGTTTTATTTTATTTTCTTAGTTCAAAATATAAAACCACACACACTCTCTGTAGGATTGACCTAGACTCACCATTGCTATAGTAGTAGTCTAATTATTTTATTTTGATTACCGTTATGACGCACTATCAACATTAGCCACCATCTTACCAACTTGGGGAAAAAGCAAGGAAGATCAAGAAGGGAGCATTTGGATTTCCTGTTGTTCCAGCAACTTCTAGGCCAATCCATCTTAAGTTCTTTCTCCTTCCTTTGTTTATTTTCTTTGACCTTAATGTATGAACTAATTTTGAGGATGCTCTACACGTTTATTATGTTTTAATTTTCATATTAGGATTTATTCTTGGCCTTTTTGGTGACTTAAACACATTTGCTTTCAATATAATGTTTTGGTTGTTGTGATAATTGTGCTTACTTATCCTTCGAAAATAAATCGAGATAATGAGTTTAAAGAAATCTGATTAGGTTGGTAATGAGAGTTAATAACCTAATAAGTCACACAAATATCAAATTGATAATCTTACAAAGACAGATATTTTCTGAGAACTCAATTATCCAATAGACTGCTTAAGAACTAATTGAAAATGTTAGGTTGTTTTTGTTGATCGAGAGATTGCAAATTTGGAATTTTGGAATCAATTGGGGATTATTAATTAGGGTTAAATGATTAAGTCTTAAGAGAGAATAATCAAACCCTTTGAAAATCTAAGATTAACACTAAATTGAATCAAAAGTGGTTAAAGGAGTAAAATAACGATAACACAAATTCTAGACTTCATATTTGATCATTATTGGTTTATTAAGATAGCTCAATTGTTAAATGGTTAAGTGCTCAATTTTATTTGATTGTTTTAATTTTTGATATTTTATTTTCATTCAAATCAGATTTGACAACCTTAGACAAAGTTAGGATGATTTAGTTTTAGCTACTTCCTCATGGGACCGACATCCTTAAATATTATAAGTTATGATTCGTATACTTGCAGATATTAAGGGTTTTATATTAGGTAAAAACTTGCTCAATAGTTATTTATCCGCATAATTCGTATCTATGATGAATTGCTTAAATTTTAGCAGATAAAGAGGCTTTTAGGCCTTTAAGTTGTCTTGATAAGTTGTCAATCTCAGCTTACATTGCTGCCATTGAATCGACAATAATGACTCCCTTTTGATCGTGAAAGGCATATTGATGTCTGCTTCGATATGAGGTCCAAAGGTAGCAATTAGTTGTCATCTCTTCTAGCATATCCTTTGATTCCTCAACTGTCTTCCTTATTAGAGATCCTTTAGAAGCTACAATGATGGTATCCTTTGTGGGTGGATTAACTCCATTGTAAAAGGTTTGTAAAAGGAATTCTCTACGTATTCATGATGAGGACATCTCCTTTACAAATCCTTATAATGCTTTCACACTTCATATAGTGACTCCCTATCATTCTTTTGGAAATTTGTAATCATCTTTATTGACTCAGTCATCTTCTTCAACAGGAAGCACTTGTTTAAAAATGGATGTACTAACTACTCCCATGCATGACATATTAATACATTGGAAGGTATCACATATCTCTAAAAATTTTACTAAACATGCATTAGGATCTTCGAATGAGGTGGAATTGATGGTCGAGTGATGTCTTATTGTTTAACGTTGAACCATGGCTCCATGATATCCATAAGGGTTCTCCGCTAGTCTCCTTGATTATACTCTTCCATCATCATTCTTTCAGTGTCTGGCTTTTCAAATTTCGCTTTCTTGTCTTATGATGTCAACAGTTGGATTTTCTTCAATCATGCTTGAACTTCGAGTAATCATTGTGTTATGTAGTAATAAGGACGGAAGAAAGAAAAAAATTCCTTACATAAAAAGAATTCAAAAAGTTCTAAACAAATTCCGTAGCAATGATCCTAAAAAAATTTTAAGCAATTTTTATATCCAATAAAACTTTCAATATTCACAGGTACAAGTCTTTGAGCTTAAATATTATGTTTTTGAGTAAGTGTAAATTGCATCGTGTTTCAGGGCATAATTTGATATATGTTTAACCATTAATTCAATCATTTAGTAAGTGTTTAGGTTAAAATTGTGTTAGTTTGTCAATTAATTATGTTTTAAGTGTTTTATGGGTTAGTACAAGTCTTTGACCTTAAATATTATGTTTTTGAGGAACCTTGGTGTGTTTGCTAGAGTTTCACGTTCAACATCGAAGAGTGGATGAGTTTCATAGACATTCGGGCCAAAACAATGGCCTATAATCGTCACATGTCAAGCCATGATTATGACAAGAGCTCTAAATTCAGCCCACAATTATGGCATACATGCCACGATTGTGATAGAAGCCTAGGGAATCGCCTATGATCATGGCCTGCATACCACGATCGTGACGGAAGGATCATGGCCTGCGTAGGGCAAACACTCACGAATGTCAAGTTTTGAGGGATTGTTTGGACCTTTCAATCCCCGAAAAAATCCTAAGGGTTACTAAAAACATAAGAGGATATGAAAAGAATAAAAAGAGGTAGAGAAACAAGCTTTTTACGTCAGCCACATTGAGAAACCCTAGAGAGAGATCATCGAGAGATAGAAGAAGAGAAGAAGAGAAGAAACTAACTCGAAGCACTTCCTAGGTCAAGAGGTTTCCTAACGTCGTTGCCTCTTGTCATCCATTTTAGATTGTATTTCCTGTTCTTTTTAGTTTTATTATTGTATACAACTAGATTGAATATTTTATGTTATGATCTATAATGTCGAGGATGTCTAAACTCACCTTCGAAATTTTATTCTACAATTAATGAGAACCTGATTATTTATGTGTTTATTGGATATTGTTATGGCTTGATTTGGCTATTACATAATTCAATAATAAACTGAGAGGGTGAATCAAATGAAAATGATTAAATTGGATTAACGAGAGTTAGGTGATTTAATAGAAACTAGAATTAAATCAGATCGATAATTTGTGCAGAAAGAGATCTTGTATAGATTTTCGATAATTTATTAAAGAACTTAAAAACTAATTAAGGTTTTGGATATGTTGTGAATTGAGAGATTGCAACCATCATAATTTGATTAGGGTTTATGATTTAGGGTTAATGATTATAACTCAAGAGAAAGTAATAAACCCTACGATAGTCTAGAACCAACAATCCAATAACTCATAATCAGTTAGGTTAGCATTAAGGATAGGTAAATTTCCCTTTCTCTTAATTGGTAATTTCCTTCGGTTAATTCTTGGGTGTGTTGCAAATTGCTTAATTAAGTATTTTCATGTTTGATTCTTAATTTGATTGATTAAATTAAATTCTCGTATTAGTTTCATTACGTCTTGAATTTCTGTTATTTATTTCTGGCCTTAGATTTTAGGATTTGATTAGTTCCCTCCTCGTGGGATCGACACTTTTGGTACTACGCTAACAAACCATGCGCTTGTGGATTAATAAGGGTTAATAATTAAAACTTACACACAACCAAACCCTGATCAAGTTTTTGACACCGTTGCTATGGAGGCGATTAGTTTAGTTCTTTCATCTCAGGCATTTTAGTTAGTTTTAGTTTCAATTCTTTCTTTCTATTTCTAAATTCATGCTCTTGTATAAACACAAGAGTTACGAGAAGTTCGAGTCATGTTGCTGAAACCTTAGAGCTAGATATCACTAGATTAGAACGATCAATTAGGGAAGCTTGGCATGAAGAAGAAGAAAAAATCTCAAAAACAACAATGGTTAAGGAATTTCAGCATGATTTGGATCACAGAACGAACCAAGGACTTTAACAAAGAACCCGTATGGTTTTGATGAGACCATGGTTCAATGCGGCTAACTAAGGAGTAGTTAGGCCATTTGTACAAGCAGCCTTTTTTGAGATTAAATGAGCCCTCCGAAACATGTTTCAATAGAATGTGCAATTCTATAGACTAACGAATGAAGATCCCAATGAACATATAGTAATTTTTCGTGCAATCTGCGATATCTTTCGATACCATCAAATGTCGGCGGATGCGATAAGAATCAAGCTTTTCACTTTTACCCTAAAGGATAGAGAAAAGGCCTAATACCACTCCCTCAACCTATCCAATTTCACGACTTAGGATTAACTAGTTCATGCCTTTTTAGACAAGTATTTTTCCTCTTACTGAGACCACGAAGATTATCAAAGAGATTACTAACTTTCAGCAAAGTGACGGGGAATCAATTTATGAAGCGTGGGAAAGATACAAGGACTTATAATGAAAATGCCCACCCTGTAACTTACCTAAGGAGTTCTTATTGCAAACATTCTATAATGGAGTAACCCCACATATGAGAGGCACGATTGATATAGCTTCAAAAGGATCACTGATGAGAAAGACGGTAGATGAAGTATAAGAGCTAATAAAGGAGATGGCCAGTAATAGTTGCTCATGGACAAACTAGCGGAGTAAACAACCCATTACCTTCTGAGAACAAAAAGGAGTTATAGTTGTTGTTCAAATAGCGGAGATGGAGCTGAAAATTGAAAACTTAACTTGACAACTCAACAACATCCAGGCTTCGTCCTCATTTTCGGTACAAGTCATACAACTAAAGTTTGAACTCTATGGACAGATGGACCATGATATGGTGGATTGCTTCTTGATGAAGGATAATAATTCGGAGAAAGTTAGTTATATGGGTGCTTAATATGCATGAGGAGGGGGAAATAATCCCTACTCCAACACATAAAACCCTGGCTAGAAGAATCACCCTAACTTCTCTTAGACAAATAATGTTGGAGGACAACTTAGACCCTAAGGACAAACAAGTTTCCAAAAAAAATAAATTGAATCCAAGTTGGATAGGATTTTAGATAACATTGGAGGAATGGAGGATGCACATGAGAGGCTTGAAAGCAAGTTCGAGCAAGTCACTAAAGAACCATGCCTCTTCAGTACACAATCTGGAGGACCAAGTAGGTTAACTAGTAGAGGAAATTTCAACTCAGAATGTATAAACCCTTCCAAGCAATACTAAATCTAACCCAAAAGAACAGATCATGGTCATTACTCAGACCCCGGAAAAGAAACTCGAACATACGAAAGAAGTTGGAGACAATGGAGAAGGACAAGCAAATATAGAATTCCTTCCAAGTGAGCTTGTAATTAAGCGAATCGAGGAACCTAGACCTAAATTTTCATACCTTATTCTAGCTAAGTAGAAGTCAAA
>JAOTAY010000008.1:26861480-26885685 GCA_025629805.1 Erythroxylum baracoense | reverse complement strand
CCGCTTTCTGTTTAAATAGATAAAGTGTTTTTGAAAAGAAAAAGTGATCACACATAAGTGATAAGTGTAAAGTGTTTTTTTTAAAAAAAATTTATACCGACTTTTGTTCAGTGTTAAGTGATGTGACACGCCACCCTTGCGGGGCACGAATTCGGATATCACGGTCGATATCGGGTTTGGGTTCGGTGGGAGTGGGGTGTTACATAGCATCAGCCATTTGGAACAAGCAATTCGACGAGTAAGATGCTAAGAAGAAGAAATTGAAGAACCTATGTTGGAAGAATTTCAGCAAGAATTTGATCAAGGAGAAAACCAAAGAAACCAACTGCGAACCGTTATGGACTTTATGAGACGTGGGTTCAACTTTACAAACCAAGGCATGACTCGATCGTTGGTTTAAGCAGCTTAATTTGAAATTAAGCCTGCCCTACTGAACATGTTGTAAACAAATGTGCAATTTTACAGGTTGAATAATGAGGACCCTAACGCATATATAGTAAATTTCCCATAAATATACGATACCTTTTGATATCATGGAATGCCTGAAGATGTTGTTAAGATGAGGCTTTTCCCCTTCACACTAAGGGATAGAGCTAAGACATGGTATCATTCACTTAATCCTATAAATGTCATAACTTGGGAACAGTTGGTGCATGCATTCTTGGATAAATACTTCCCTCTTGCGTATCACGAATTTCCAACAAAGTGATGGGGAGTCACTTTATAAGGCTTGGGAATGGTATAAGGATTTACAAAGGAGATGTCCATGCTATAACCTACTAAAGGAATTCTTGTCACAAACCTTCTATAATGGCATTAACCAATCCATACGAGGCACCATAAATGCGGCATTTGTTAGATCTTTAATGAGGAAGACGATTGATGAAATGGAGGAATTGTTAGAGGAAATGGCAAGTAACATTTGTCTTTGGTGGCTAGGATTAGACAATATACAACTCTCCGAGAGCAGAAGGTAGCCATGGCTATTTAGTCAATAAGGAAGATGCAAGCCAAAATTGACAACTTAACCAGAAAAATGAATAACATGAAAGCTTCCTCTTTTATTACTGTTAAAGCAATTCAGCAGAGATGTGAGCTAGATGGATAAGACAACCAATATCATCAACTGCTTTCTAATGCAAAATCACGAGCTGAGTAGCTTAATTACATAGGAGCATAGTTTGGTCGAGGAGGGGGAACACCCATATTGAAACACGTACAATCCAGGATGGAAGAAACACCCAAAATTTTCATTGTCAATTAATGCAGGAGATCAATTTCGATCTCAAGGGCCACCTGGATTCTAACAGGAAAAACCCAATTCCACAGACCCTAAGTTAGAAACAATCTTGGAAAAGATTGGGAGCATGGAGGATGCCCATAAGAGGTTAGAGGGATGATTTGAATAACCAACAAAGAACCATGCCTCATCCATCCATGATTTAGAGGTTCAAATGAGCCAATTGACAAATACATAGTCGACACAAAGTGCAAGAAGTCTTTCAAGCAACACGTAGACAAATCTGAAGGAAAGGATAATGGTAATCACTAAGACCGTTGAAGAGAAGCTCAACCAAGTTAAAGAGGAAAGGGAAGATGAAAAGAAGAGGGCCAATGAACATTCCCTACAGAGTAAATATAACCTGATTGAAATCAAAGAATATCAACCTTTAATTCCATATCTAATCCTAACATAGAGGAAATCAAAAGAAACATAATTGAATGGAGTTTATAGTGTAATAGAGTAATTGAAAACATAACTTGCTCTTATAGAATCCATAAAATAGAAAATGGTAAATAGAGGCGACTCGAAGAAGTTAGAGAGTGAAGTAGTAAGCAATGAGAACTCTGATGAAGTGGCAACATTACCACAGAAGCGAGAAATTCCAGGAGATTTTTACATTCCATGCACTACTGGCAGTGTCAAAATGGATAAGGCTTTTACAGATTTAGGAGCTAGTACAAGTATAATGCCTTATACTTTATACAAAAGGATGGAGTTAATTAGAATAACACCTATTAGGATGTGTGTGCAGATGGCTGGTAGATCAATCCACTATCCTAAAGATGTAGTTAAGGACATTCTTGTTAAGGTTGATAAGTTCACCTTTCCTACAGACTTCATCATATTAGACATTGAGGAAGATTTGGAGACACTCATTATCCTTGGACATCCCATTTTACCCACCGCCTGATCTCTTATAGATGTTGATGGGGGAAAATTAACTCTAAGAGTGGTGGATGAGAAGGTGTTATTTAAAGTGTCTAATGGTAAAAGGAATTCTTTCAAATTTGTGGATGCTATCAAGAGAAACGAGTCTTGTGAAAAGTTTGAGCAGAGTCATACTCTTAAAGACTCATTAGAACATCCACAAATTCAAAAGAATGGTTGAAAGAAGACATTGGGGAAGAAAGGCGGTAGAAAGCATAGTCCGGTAGCTGGTTTATAGTTCATGAAATCTATCGTACCGTTGCCATTACATGATCCGTTTGAACCACTGTGAGCAAAAGAGGTACGTCGAGCTAGTGAAAGTAAATGAAGTGTTATATGAGAGGCAACCTATGATTTTTAACTTTTTATTTTTCATCTTTCGTATTAGATTAGGTTTTCAATTTTGTTTGTTTGTCTTTTCAATACAAGTTGAACAACTTGAAGAAATAAAGCATAAGTGTGACTTGGGTTTTCTTTGTCCTTCTTTTTTTTCACAATGGAAACGAATGGTGTGGAAGGTAAAATAGTGAGGTGATGGTACAAAATATAAGGTATGGAAGAAAATAGGGACTAACACGAAGGAAAAAAATAAAAAAAAAGTGAAAAAATTTCTAGGCCACAATTGTGGCTAATGATAAGGGAAAAATGGGACACGTGAATTTCAACATTTTTTTCTAAGTTTACCCCTCCTTTCTCCTCCCAAACGTATATATTTACCCTTAGCCTCATTTTTCTCACCTACACCACTCTCTCTAGCAACCAAACTCTCAAATCCTCTCATTTCTCCCTATAAAAGTTTTTGTCCTTCTAAATTTTTCACAACTCTCATTCCAATGGGACTGAGAATTAAGAAAATGATCAAACGCCTCAAATGAAGGGAAAAGTTCAAGTTTCGGGTCATGGACAAAGGAACTAAGCTGTGGAGTATGGAGCACCTTTTTTATTTACTCGGCAGAGGAAAGTAACTACTTCTAAACCCTTAGTCTAAAGAAAATTGTTGTGCCTTGATAATTAGATTTTGACATATTAGAAAGAATTGATTTCAAAGAACAGGTTGAACACTTCAGGGGAATAATTCACTGGGAAAAATTTATGCGCTTTAATTATGTCTTCTATGAAGAACTCACCCTAGAATTCTTCACCTCCCTCCAATTTGAGCTTAGTAACCCTAAGGATCTATGGTTTCGGTTGTGTGGTCAACTATATGAACTGAACTATGAAATTTTTGCAAAATCAAGGGATTCCCATAATCGACCATAGTGGATCAGCATGGCTTCCATCCCATACCTTATTGGACTAAATTGACTGGGATGGAGAATTTTCTCGCTAAAAATGCTCACAACAAGTTTATGTGTCAAACTGTGTTTGACAAAATTGAAAGTAACAATTGTTCAATGAAGGAACTTTTCATATTGTGGTTTATAGGTCATAGCGTCCAAGTTTGCACCTCCACCCATATCTTTAATATTGTTATTGCTACTTTGAGAAAGAGAAGCAATAATCTGGGAATGGGGTACTTGATTACGACTATATCAGAATATTATGGTGTCAATTGCAATGGACTAACTGTCCATCATCTTGAGTTAATGAAATTGGAAATCTTAAAGTCCCACAATATGGAACTTCAAGATATCAACGCAAAATCTTATATTAAGAATAGGGTGGGACAGGCTAGTTCGAGTTTGGCATCACTTCAAGAAGAGGAGGAATCAACTAGCGAAGAGTTAGGAGGGGAAGAGACAGCCAAATGCGAGAAGGTATTAGAAGCCATTTCAAACACTAACAAAGTTATTGCAGAGAATGTCAAGGTGTTAAAGGAGATTACGAAGGAGCAACAATGAGAATACCAAGACATTCGAAGCATTCACAAATACTTTGCTGCTCAAGGTGTGGAGATTCCACTTCCGACATAATCGCCAGCACCACCTTAATCGCCATGACAGGTTCTTATGCTCTAACCTTTGTCTTTTTATTTTATTTTTATGTTTTTTCCTATCATTTTGTTTAATTCCCACCTTATGTGTTATTTGATCTTGTCACATTGAGGACAATGTATTGTCCAAGTGTGGGGAGGGTTGTGTGCATTAGGATACTTTTGTCCACTCATTATGATTATGAGATATGGCAAATGGATGTGAAAACAACTTTCCTTAATGGAAACCTAGCCGAGGATATGTATATGACACAACCCGATGGTTTCATATCCAAAGATGGTGAAATGATATACAAGCTTCAAAAATCCATTTATGGATTGAAGTAAGCATCTAGGAGTTAGAATATCTTGTTTGATAAGACAATCAAAGAGTTCGGTTTCTCACAAAATTTGGATGAACCTTGTGTGTATAAGAAAGTTAGTGGGAGTGTAATCATATTCCTTGTATTGTATATTGATGACATATTACTAATAGGAAACGATGTCTCATCTTTACAATCAGTCAAGATTTGGTTGTCTAAAAATTTTCCATGAAAGACCTTAGAGAAGCAACTTATATTTTGGGGAATAATATATAGAATGGAAATAATATATAGAAATAGATATAAGTTGTTTTTTCTTTCTCAATCTACATACATAGACAAGATACTAAAGAAGTTTAGCATGGAGCACTCCAAGAGAGGTTTTCTTCCCATGACTCTTGGGATTACACTCTCGAAATCTATGTGTCCAAAGACACAAGATGAGAGGACTCGCATGAATTTGATCCCTTGTGCTTCGACTGTGGTATCAATCATGTATGCTAGGTTATGTATGAGACCTGATGTATCATATGCTCTAAGTGTTATGAGCAGATACTAGTCGAATCCTGATTAGGGTCATTGGGTGGTTGTCAAGAATATTCTTAAGTACTTGAGAAGAACTAGGGAAGTATTCTTGGTATTTGAAGAAGGAGATCTTTTTATGAGTGGGTATACAGATGCCAATTTCCAATCTAAGAGGGATGACTCTAGATCCCAGTTAGGATATATTTTCAAACTGAATGGTGAAGCAATCAGTTGGAAGAGTTCCAAATAAGAGACTACTTTAGATTCCACAGCTGAAGCAGAGTACATTGCCACTTCAGAAACAGCAAAGGAAGTAGTTTAGATCAAGAATTTCATCATGGAACTTGTGGTTCCTAGCATGGTTGACCCAGTATAGTTGTATTGTGATAACAATGGTGTTATAGCACAAGCAAAGGAACCAAGTCTCATCAGAAATCCAAACATGTACTCAGGTGATACCATTTGATTAGAGAAATCATTAGTAGAAATGATGTGAAGATAGACAGAGTGCCCACTGATCAAAATATTGTTGATCCTTTACCTAAGCCAATTCCCTAAAAGAGATCTGATTCTCTTGTACTTGCCTATGGTATTAGATACAAAGGTGATTGGCTTTAGAACAAGTGGGAGGTTGTTAGAGAAGTGCTTTAGAGGCAATCATCTTTAGCACTTATTGTACAAATCGTTATGATTAATAAAAAGGCATTTTTGTAAATTTGATGTTAATGTTCTTTATTAATTGATAATGATCTTAAATCAAATTAATGAAGTCCTTGATACATTATAGAGCATGAAGGAAATCATGATGAGATCATGATAATGAGATTCCTATCATACGTAATTATGTTAGTATCTAAATTATCCTAATCGTAGGATTAATGAGAAGGGACATTATTAATTTGGACAGTCTAGCACATGTTATACTCCTTAACTGGATCAAATAATGGATCTCATAAGCTGTAAGCATAAGTCGTTTAGAGTTAACATGTAGATGATTACTAAGAGTAGTAAGTATATTGGCTGAACTGCCATGAGACAATCATATAGATAATCTATTCTAATGTCAATGATAGTCTCATCATAGCAATGGTGCAAATATCCTTAGAATTGAGGTGCTCAAGGATATCTTAGATACTGACTGTACTTTGACTATATTCCTTGTTATCTCTCAGGGGTTACTCATAGGATGGTGATTAGGTACAGCTTGAGGTGTTCGAAGGTAATTGAATAGCCAATAATGGATTCACCACTCCTAATAGAAGGAGATGATACCCACAGTCTCTTGTTGGGGTTATTACTTAAGAATCTTTGGCCAGAGTGGAAATGTCATAAAGATAGTCTTTAGTGACATATCCAATTGAGTAATAAGCCTTGGGAACAAAAACTAACATCACTTAGGCTATATGAGACGTAGTCAATCTAGTAGGAGTTGACACTTTAACCATGCTCTGAACTAAGTGGAGTATAGAGAATTGCACGGGAACATTGCCTATGGAAGGGTTCGTAGTCAAACTACTAACTTTCTAATTAATTAGAGCTTATGATGTATTGCTAAATATCGCTTATGACTTGCTTGAATTAAGTGTTAATTCAAGTGGCTAACATAATCGGGAACCTAATGGGTCACATGCATTGGAGATGCAAAGAATGAGTAAAATGGGTTTGGATAGTGATACAAGCTATGAGAGAATGTTTTTGGATCGTAATGCAATATGATCGTGGTAAGAAAGTTACAAAGGAATGAAAGAAAGCAAGTCTTGCATGGCTACTAATGTGTAAAGTTTCCAGATTTCTAGCAAACGTTTCAAGCCAAATTAAGTGACATTTATGGCCATTTAATTACCATTATTCCTCAATTCATTATGGGGGTTAGAGGAGGCCAAACGTTGGCAGAAACTCACTCATTTTCGTGTATAGTATCATAAGAAAGCTAGTGAGAATTGTTAAGAGTTCATCTTACACACACTTATTGTCTAAACTATTCTTTCAAGAACATACATCAAAGCTAGCACTTTGTATATGTTCTAACCATTCTTCCTAAGAGGTTCCAGGCTTTGCTTTTCATATGGATATCATTAAAGATGTCCTTCTTTGGTCGTTCTGGTTTACGACAACTCGAAGAGGTGAAGACAACAAAGAACGAAGGAGTTAGTAAGGTACATATCTTAAGTTTATTTTTTCTTCATCTAATGGCACATTTATGATTCCGTATTTTCTGGGTTTTGTTTTATTTTCTATTGTGTATTTTCTGATATGTGATGCAAGTGATGTGTAATCGAAACCTGATAAGTCATACCCAAGTGGAGGCTGCACATATATTACTTTAATAAGATCACCATTAATAAAGGTCTCCTTAACATCCATATGGAATAATTCCCAGTGCTTGTTGGTCGAAACTACAATAAGAATGCGCACTGAAGTTGAATGAGCTATAGGAGAAAATGTCTCCATATAATCGATTATATATTTATAAGTAAACCCTTTAACAACTATTCTGGATTTATATCTTTCAACAGAGCCATCAAATTAAGTTTGGTTTTCTACTTACAGACAATAACGGACTTATCTAGAAGCAAGTCAACCAAGTCTCCAATATTGGTGTTGGAGAGAGCCTAAGGTCCTTCCACTATTGCTTATTGCCATCAAAGGTAATAATTGGCTTTTTGAAAGGTGCGATGTAACACCCCACTTTCATCGGGAATGTACTCGAACATCTTGAGGACATTCGAGCACATAACCTATGGAAGTGGCGTGATAGAGCAGTTAAATTCACTTATATGGCATCATACATGTAACACAATATTTTCAAAAGACAGTTCCTCATTTCATTGATAAAACACAATTTACATTGTAGCATTTTGCTACAAATTCATATATATATTATCACAAAACTAACTTAGAGTTTGCTACCTTTACAACATTCTACATGCAATGAGGAACTAACAAAAGCATTCTCTCTAAATTGTACATCTTAGCTGACCAACCTTTGAGCTATTTCTTGAATCTAAAATTCTTCTAGAGTGTCTTAGAAGTTAAGTCTCCTCTCTCGTACCTAAAAAATCACGTTACAATTTTGATGAGTTTTGCGAACTCAGTGAGTGAACCATTGTCAATGTGCTCACTTATGTCAAACACAATGACAATTCGCATTTCAATTCATAGACAGATCACATAATCAATTATTGCATATTATTCTACATTTTAGTTTTAGAACAGTTCAAACAACTTAATTCAATCATTCATTTCATACATATCAAATTATATATGCAATGCACATGTGACTCCACTTTTGTTATTACTTTGTTTTGACCAAGTACCTTCTTAACTGTCCTATATTTATTATGGATTCCGGGCTCATTGATAACTATCCTGTATCTGTTGTAGATACCGGACTCATTATAATAGTGAGCCTGTGGCTCTTTCTACACATTCTAAGCTTTAAGCTCTTTTTCACTGGCACCTCTGGTCACAATTTCCTTTATCTGATCATACATTTCAATGAAATGAGATGCATCATTTCACATTATACAATTAATCACTTTCATTCAATATACACATTCACTTTTCACATTTTCGTTAGACCTAAGTCCGGCATTCAACATATTTGATGAGAACACATATTTCTATCATATTCACATACAATCAGAACACTTCCAATACATTTCCAATTATCGAACTCCTCATACTATAAATGTACAAAATTATCATATTCACATAAGTATCAGTTTAATAATTGAAATTTAAGTAAATACAATCATTAATAGTGAGAAACATCTAGGTTACTCACAGTAAGCTCCAGATAGCTATTGCTTTGACGCCTCGACAATGTATGGATTCGTTCATTTTATTTGCGCTTCTAAATCATGCAATAAACACACACACACATTTACACATTACTAAATTTCTCAATCATATAAGTATTCAATCATACACATATGTATGTGTCTTATGTACAATGCATGCTCAATGACATTCCCAGGTATGTATCCTTAATTATGAATCTTAATCATTCCTACATCAAGACTCATATATGTCTCATTTGAGCTTAGGTTTATACCTCAATCATACATGATTATTCTAAGTTCATCAATCAATCCTTCACCAATGTTATTCTAGCATTATATGATCACATAACATCTAAATTCTCATTCATCTTTACTTAATACACAACATTCATCTCATTTGAATCATGTCAGCATTTATGAGATCACTTTCATTCCTATAACATCTCTAAATTTTCTAGATTTTTGATACATTTATATCATCAATCTATTTCTTAGTTATAACCTCAATTATCACCCTAAACATATCAACATTTAATCACTTAATCCATCATCAAACGAGGTTCATTTCAAGCTTCATTCAAGCCTAAATACACCATAGGAAAGTACCTTAGCATTAGTTAATTCAAAGATCACTTCAAAGAAGAAGAATTCTCGTTAATGGCCTTTCCCACGATCGTGATCATGGGTTATACCAACATAACATTTCTCTCCTTTACCTTTCATTTTCAAAAAATTAAGCCAATTATTCTTCCAATTTTCCAGGTTTTAACTCTTACATGTTACATCTAATACTTTTTATACATAATTCATCATTTCTACTTCATTTCCTCTTCATTTTCACCTCCATTCTAACTCCATACCATTCATAAAACAACTCATAACCTATGGTTCATCAATCATATAAAAGTAGAACATATACCTACACATTTCTTCATTAACATTCAAGACCCATTCATCACCATTTTAATGATCATTTTATCTCTAAAACATCCCTATAACAATTCATAATTTATTTCTCATCATATACACAAAATAGGACATGAATATACATATTTCTTTATCCACTTTTCGGCACATATTTAACTCCATTAACATGATCATTCCATCTTTAAACTATCATCAAGAATGTTTCTATTAAACAAACCGCGAAGAACAATACGCTACTTACTTGTTTTAGCTCTAACACCTCTTCAAATCACCATGAAACCCTAGCTTCCAAGCTTTACATGATCATCAATCTTCCAAAGTAGAATAGGCTAGGTTTTTAGTAACAAGATGAAGAAGACAACATCTTGGAGTAGCTAGTGTTGAAAGATGATAGCAAGGCTCAATGTGATGAGGTGAGAGTGAGATGGTCATGAGTGAAGAAAATGAAGAAAAAAAATGAAGACAAGAGTTCGTAGAAATAAGATGAAAGACAATGAAGATAGTCTTTCAAGTTGTTAATATCGTAAGATAGGTTAAAAACAAGGTAAATAATGCTTGGTAAGTGTCATGACACCTACCACTTAATTAATAATGCTAATATATTTTAGCTTTGTATCCAATATCATTTAATCTTTAGTCCATTTATCTCCCAATTTCTAAACCAATTGTCATTAATTTTCTATGGCACTTATCAATAAATCCTAATGCCACTTGTCAATTACTTCTATTTCCATATATCAACTATTTCTATTACCATTTATCAATTTGTCTTGACAAATTGGCATTTTTTCCTAGTCCAAAAGTATCCATAATTTCATAAATTTCTCAATTATAACAATTAAATTTTAAATCACCAATTATAATTCACCAAATCAAAAATTCAAGACATAACTATTCGCATTTTACATCATAACCATTTTATATCTTTTATACCTGGAATATGTCAATTGAGTGCATATACAGTATTTACAATGTGTATAAAAATCATAATTCACATGTGTGTATGATAATGTTATGCATGAGTATGAAATACATTTCCTATTTTCTCAACACTTTTTCTCATGTGTAATAGTCTTAGGTTACAACCCTAAGTATGGAGAAATAGGTTATTACAATTCTCGCCCTTAAGAAATTTTGTCCTCGAAATTCTTACCTGATTGATAGAATAGGTAGGGGTACTAATTCCTCATGTTCTCCTTTGTTTCCCATGTGACTTCTTCTCTCAAATGATTTCTCCAGAGGACTTTCACTAGTAGAATCACTCGGTTTCTTAACTGTTTATTCTGATATCCCACTATCTTGACGAGTTCCTCAATATAACTTTGATTATTTGCCACTTTGATCTCTTGGGTCGATAACATATGTGTCAGATCAGACTGATATTTCTAGACCATACTCAGATAAAACACATTGTGCATCTGAGCCATTTCATCAGGTAGCGGTAACCTATAAGCCAATGGTCCAATTCTCTCCGTAGTCTCATATGGACTAATGTATTTAGGGTTTAACTTACCCTTTTTACCGAATCTTAGCACTCCTCGCCAAGGTGATACTCTCAGAAACACTATATCTCTGACTTGGTACTCCATGTCCCTCTGGAGCTAATCCACATAACTCTTTTGCCTATCTTATAATGCTTTTATTCTACTACAAATCAGTTTCACTTTATCAATTGTGTCTTGAATCAATTCTGGGCCTTCAACAATCCTTAAACCCTCTTCATCCCAATATAGAGGCAAACGAAACTTTTTGCCATATAACGACTCATACGGTGCCATACTGATACTACTGTGATAATGATTGTTATAAGCAAATTCAATCAGAGCCACATACTAATCCTATGCTCCTTGAAACTCCAAAACATAAGCTCTGAGCATATCCTCAACAGTCTTAATCATCCTCTCACTCTATCTGTCTATTTGAGGATGAAATGTTATACTAAAGTTCAGCTTCGTACCCAAAGCTATCTGTAAACTTCTTCAAAATCTTGAAGTAAATCTAAGATTCCTGTCTAATACAATAGATACTAGAATCCCATGTAATCTCACTACTTCATTTACATACTTCCAGGCTAACTAATCCAATGAGTTATTCTCTCTCATTAGTAAGAAATGGTCCGACTTCATCAATCTATCAACGATGACCTATATATAGTCAGGTTACCTCGGAGTCCTTGGTAATCTTATATTGAAATCCAAGTAATTAGCTCCCATTTCCACTCCGGTATAAGTAGTGATTGTAACTTTCCAACCAGAGCCTGATGCTCTGCCTTAATCTGTTGGCAAGTCAAACACTTGGCCACATATTTAGCCACCTGTTTTTTCATCCTTGGCTATCAGAAATGTTATTTCAGCATGTTATACATCTTGATAGTACCAGGACGTATAGCATAAGCTACTATGTGTGCTTCCTTTAAAGTCTCTTTCTTCAGTTCATCCACACTAGGTACACATAACCTCTGTTTCAACAACAGTGTCTCATCTCTCAATTCAAATTCAAAATTTAGATTCACTTTCAACTTCTTAATAAGTTTCACTAATTTAGGATTTTTACTCTGGACTTTTCTAATTCTGTCATACAACATCGAACTAAGGTTCAATGCATGCCAACAATACTTCATTCTACTCCAAATTTAACTCAACATTAAATGCTCTCAAATGCATTAGATTTGGTAACCTCAATATCTAAACTTATGCTACACTACTATCAGATTTCTTGCTTAATGCATCAGCTACCATATTAGCTTTACCAGGATGATACTCAATTGTGCAATCCTAATCTTTCAATAATTCTGTCCATCTTAGTTTATTCAACTCTTTCTGACTCAATAGATACCTCAAACTCTTATGATCAGTATATATCTGAAATGACTCTCTATACAGATAATGTCTCTATATCTTTATTGTAAAAACCACTACAACAAGTTCTAAATCATATACCAGATAATTAAACTTGTGAGACCTTAACTATCTCTATACATAAGTAATCACTCTGCCATGTTGCATCAGTATACATCCTAACCCCTGGTGTGAAGCATCACTGTACACCACATATCCTTTAGATCCAGATGGAATAGTTAACACCAGTGCTGTAGTTAATTGATGCTATAGCTCCTCAAAACTCCTTTGACATTCATCAGTCCATCTGAATGGTACAATCTTCCTTAAAAGTTTTTTCAAAGAGGCTGAGATTAGTGAAAACCTCTCGACAAACCTCTGATAGTATCCAACTAATCCAAGAAAACTATAGATTTTTGACACATTTCTCGGAGCTTTCCATTTCATCACTGCTTCTACTTTCTTTAGGTCTACCTGAATGCCTTGTTCAGACACTATGTGACCCAAGAATACTACTTGATCAGGCCAAAATTCACACTTATTAAACTTTGTATACAATTGCTTCTCTCTCATTATCTGTAGGACTAACCTGGAATGATCAGAATGTTCCTCCCTACTCTTCGAATACACCAAAATGCCATCAATAAACACAATCATGAAATGATCTAAATAAGGTTAGAATACCTTATTCATCAAAGCCATAAAAGCAGCTGGGGCATTTGTCAACCCAAATGGCATCACTAAAAACTAAAAATGCCCATATCTAGTTCTAAATGCACTCTTTAGTACATCAACCTCTGCTATCTTCAATTGATAATACCTTGATCTCAAGTCTAACTTACTTAATACTTGGGCTCCCGACAATTGATCAAGTAAGTCATCAATCCTTAACAACGGATGCTTATTCTTTATTGTCACTCGATTCAGTTGCCTATAATCAATACAATATCTCAGAGACCCATCTTTCTTCTTTATAAATAAGACTGGGGCTCCCTAAGGTGACACACTTGGTTTGATAAAGCCCTTATCTAACAACTCCTACAACTGAGCCTTACGTTCCTTTAGTTCTACAGGTGTCATCCTATATAGAGGAATAAATATAGGAGCAGTACCTAGAACAAGGTCAATAGGAAATTATGTCTCCCAGTCTGGGGGTAAACCAGACAATTAAGCGAGAAACACATTTAAGAAATCCCTAATAATAGGAATATCCTTTACTGTTTGCTCAGTACGAGTATCAACTACATAGACTAAATAAGCCTCACATCCTTCTTGAATCAATCTCAAAGCACTCATCGATGATATCAATATGGCTGACACTACTTGACTATCACCTCGAAAGATTACTTTCGGCTAAATAGGAGTGTAGCAGTTCATAACAGCCCTATGAGCAGTGAGCTAATCCATCCCTAAGATAAGGTTTATCTCATTTAACTAAATACAATCATATTTGTTTCTAACTCTGCCTAATCAATTCGAATCATGCACCCCTTACACATTTCTCTTATCACTATAGTACTACAACCTACCTATGTAGTCACCTTTGATCGACAATTCAAAATCTCCCTATCACAATGCAATTTAGATGCCAGATGTTATGCGATAAAAGAATGTGTAGATACTGGATCAACCAACAGAAATGCTTCAAAATTAAAGACATTTAACACACTTGCTACCATATCTGGGGAGTTCTGAACCTCTTATCTGGTAATGGCATAGATCCTAGCCTGAGACTATAGCTGATTACTCCGCATCTCAGTCCTGACAGTAGGACCAACTGAACTCACTCTTCCTCAACCTCTGCCTCTCTGTCCAGATTCGCTTGCTTTGCTCTACTATACCATTGTCTCAATCCCTATTCTTCCTTTCATTCCAGACTATGCTTTGAAAACTGTAAGACAATCCCTGATCTGATGTTCAAAAGGAGCCACATTGAAGGCAAGCTCCCTACAACTTCCGGCATTCCCTATTATGCTTCTTACCATAGTGTTTACAGTTAAGCACCTGTCTAAATGTTGTACCTCTTCCACTACCAGGTTATGAAAAACTGCCTCTCAGTCTAAATCTCGACTGTCTTGATATAGTCGGTGGCCGAAACAATCGATTCTAGTGTTTACTGTATCTTCTGCCAGAATCAACCTGAGATTCACCAAGTCTCTTCATTTTGAGCTCTTGTTTGTAATCTCCTTGTCCATCCTTTAACAATTATTATATTCGGATCGAGACAGCTCTCAACTAAGTGAAACTGCTCAGATTTGTAATAGCTAACCTCATCCTAATCTCCATATTCAGCCCATACTTAAACTGTCTACACTTCTCCTCCTCAGTAGAAATCAATGCAGTAGCATATCCCATCAATTCATTAAATCGTATCTAATACTCAGCCATTGTGTGACTGCCCTACTTTAGATCTAGGAACTCTTTCATTTTCTTATCCAGGTAGATCTTGAACATGTAATTCTCCTTGAAGACTTTTAGAAAGTCTTCCCAATTTAAACCACAAAGTCTGATGGTACTACCTAGAACAATCTTCCACCACTGATAAGCTAGACCTTACAATAGCGAGACCACGTAGTCAAACTTCTCGTTAGACTCGCAGTTCATCTGATTGAACACTCTTTCTGTCCTCTCTAACCATCCTTCAGCCTCAGCAGAGTCTATACTTCTGTAGAAGTCTACAATCCCCTGCTTTCTAAGCTTATCATACCTCCTTTCTCTCCTCTCAGGGATTCTCAGAGGCATTTGGTCAGATCGAGGTATGGGAGACTCTCTATTAGCTCATACAAATTCTAGGTCAACTGATTTCCCAACTTGATCACTTATAGCGGATGACCTATAATAAACAATAATCTTGAATACTATCTGAATCTCTCATTATATATCATGTCTGTATGCTTATATCTATCCATCCCTATAGATGCTAAATCGTGCTCTGATACCAAAAATGTAACACCCCACTTTCACCGAGCACATAATCGAACATCTCAAGGAAATTCGGGCACATACCCTGTGGAAGCGGCATGTTAGAGTAATCACATTCACTTATATGGCATCACATATAACATAATATTTTCAAAAGATCAATTCCTCATTTCATTGATAAAACATAATTTACATTGTAGCATTTTGCTACAAAATTCATATATACATTATCATAAAACTAACTTAGAGTTTGCTAGTCTTTACAACATTTTACATGCAATGAGGAATAAACAAAAGCATTCTCTTTAAATTCCACATCTTAGCTGACCAACCTTTGAGCCATTTCTTGAGTCCAAAATGCAAGTATAAGACTTCTTCTAGAGTATCTTAGAAGCTATGTCTCCTTTACTAGAAAAGTCACATTGCAATTTTGATTATTTTTGCGAACTTAGTGAGTGGAACATTATCGATGTGCTCACTCATATCAAATACAATGACAATTCATATTTCAATTTATAGACAGATCACATAATCAATTATTGCATATTATTCCACATTTCAGTTTCAGAACAGTTCAAACAACTTAATTTAATTATTCATTTCATACGTATTAAATTGTATATACAATGCACATGTGACTCCACTTTTGTTATTACTTTGTTATGGCCGAGTGCCTTTTTAATTGTCCCGTATTTATTGTGGATATCAGGCTCATTGATAACTGTCCTGTACCCGTTGTGGATACTGGGCTCATTATAATAGTGAGCCTGTGGCTCTTTATACACATTCTGAGTTTTAAGCTCTTTTTCACTGGCCACTTTGGTTACAACTTCCTTTATCTGATCATACATTTTAATGAAATGAGATGCTTCATTTCGCATTATAAGCAATCAATCACTTTCATTTAGTATACACATTCACTTTTCACATTTTCATCAGACCTAAGTCCAACATTCAACATATTTGTTGAGAGCACATATTTCTGTCAGATTCACATACAATCAGAACACTTCCAATACATTTCCAATTATCAAACTCCTCAGAATATGAATGTACAAAAATATCATATTCATATAAGTATCAGTTTAATAATTGAAATTTAAGCAACTACAATCATTAATAGTGAGAAACATCTAGGTTACTCATAATATACTCTAGATAGCTATTACCTTGACGTCCCAACAATGTCTGGATGTGGTCATTTTATTTGCGCTTCTAAATCAAGCAATACACACACACACATTTACACATTACTAAATTACTCAATCATATAAGTAATCACTCATACACATATGTATGTGCCTTATGTACAATGCATGCTCAATGACATTCTCGGGTATGTATCCTCAATTATGAATCTTAATCATTCTTACGTCAAGACTCATATATATCTAATTTGAGCTTATGTTTATACCTCAATCATAGATGATTATTCTATGTTCATCAATCAATCTTTCACCAATGTTATTCTAGCATTAAAAGATCACATAACATCTAAATTCTCATTCATCTTTACTTAATACACATCATTCATCTCATTTGAATCACATTAGAATTTATAAGATCACTTTCATTCTTATAACATCTCTAAATTTTCCAAATTTTTGATAAATTTATATCATCAATCTATTTCTTAGTTATAACCTTAATTATCACACTAAACATATCAACATTTAATCACTTAATCCATCATCAAACTAGGTTCATTTCAAGCTTCATTTAAGCTTAAATACACCATAGGAAAGTACCTTAGCATTAATTAATTCAAACATCACTTAAAAGAAGAAGAATTCACGTTAACGACCTTTCCCACCATCGTGGATGACTTCCCACAATCGTGGGTTATACCAACAGAGCATTTCTCTCCTTTACCTTTCATTTCCCATGATCATGGAGACATTCCCACGATCGTGGGTTATGTTATTTCAAAAAATCCAGCCAATTCTTCTTCCAATTTTTTAGGTTTTAACTCTTACAAGTTACATGTAACACTTCTTATACATAATTCATCATTTCTACTTCATTTTCTCTTCATTCTTACCTCCATTCCAACTCTATACCATTAATAAAACAACTCATAACCTATGGTTCATCAATCATACAAAAGCAGAACATATACCTACACATTTCTTCATCAACGTTCAAGACTCATTCATCACCATTTTCATGATCATTTTATCTCTAAAACATCCCTGTAACAATTCATAATTTATTTCTCATCATATACACAAAACAGGACATGAATATACCCATTTCTTTATCCACTTTTTTAGCAAATATTTAACTCCATTAATATGATCATTCCATCTCTAAACTATCATCATAAATGTTTCTATTAAACAAATCATAAAGAACAATATACTACTTACTTGTTTTAGCGCTAACACCTCTTCAAATCACCATGAAACCGTAGCTTCCAAGCTTTACACAATCATCAATCTTCCAAAGTAAAATAAGCTAGGTTTTTAGTAACAAGATGAAGAAGACAACATCTTGGAGTAGATAGTGTTGAAAGATGATAGCAAGGCTCAACGTGATGAGGGTAGAGTGAGATGGTCATGAGTGCAGAAAATGAAGAACAAAAAATGAAGAAAAGAAGAGTTTATATAAATAAGATAAAGGACAGTGAAGATAGTCTTTCAAGATGTTAATATCGTAAGATATGTTAAAAGCAAGGTAAATAATACTTGGTAAGTTTCATGAAACTTGTCATTACACTGACAACTTAATTAATAATGCTAATATCTTTTAGCTTTATATCCGATATCATTTAATCTCTAGTCCATTTGTCTCCCAATTTCCAAACCAATTGTCACTAATTTACTGTGGCACTTGTTAGTAAATCCTAATGCCACTTGTTAGTTACTTCTATTGCCATATATAAACCATTTATCAATTGTTCTTGCCATTTGGCATTTTTCTAATCCAAAAATACCCATAATTTGATAAATCTCTCAGTTATAACAATTAAATTCTAAATCACTAAATCAAAAATTCAAGATATAACTATTCACAAATTCACTTCACATCATAACCATTTTAAATCTTTTATACGCGGAATATGTCCATTGAGTGCATATACAATATTTGCAATGTGTATAAAAATCATAATTCACGTGTGTGTATGATAATGTTATGCATGAGTATTAAATGCATTTCCTATTTTCTTAACACTTTTTCTCATGCATAATAGTCTTAGATTAAAACCCTAAGTATGGAGAAACAAGTTATTACATGCGAGGTTCATATAGAGAAAGAATAGTAGAATAAACATGATACTCTTTAAGAAGAATAGATGGTTGAATTACTCAAGTGGAATGATAGGGAAGTTATTAAGACGTAGTAGATTATGATGGAGTAGATAGGGAAGGATTGCTTGGTAAAAGTGGAGTACAGACAAGGAAGATACAATAAGATCAGGTGTTATTTGTGTTGAACTATTATAATTGTAAGATGGACCTGTAGGAGAAATGCTATAAAACAAATATATGGTATGATTAGATTAAAATTGCTATGAGGGTTCTCTAACCCAAAATTTTAAAAGTGTGGAATATATTTTATGTTCCTGAAAAGTTAAATGTCCAAAGATATAGAATCTTTAAGATAAGGGATGAAAGGGATATGAGAGTATTCAAGGAAATTAGGAAAGAACATTTAAGGATACATAGGGAAACAATCAAAGCAATCAAGTTACATTCTGTCACATTGAAGATAAAATGCAGATTAGCTTCAGTCTTATGTGGGCATGGGATTAATAACTAGCATGTATACTTATGTTTGATCCTTTGTAATACCATAATGGTGGTTTTTAACCCATTCATTTGATGGGATGTTTTATGCTTGTAACAATTGTTATTGTCTTACATGGTTTAATCTAATTTACAATTTTTCCAAAAAAAATTAAGGTAAAGGATTCTAATATTTATACCTTTTGTGTTTTATGATATACCAACATGTGCATCGTAATGCTAGTCAAAATAAAATAACTAGACTACTACTATAGCAGTGGTGAGTCTAGGTCGACCCACAGGGAGTGTTTGGTTAGCTTATGAAATGAATTGATGATTAGGCAAAGGGGGTTTTGGATTTAATTAAAAAATAAAATTAATGAAGAAAAATTGAAGAAAAAATGCAAAAAATGATAAAATTAGGCAATTCGCTAAGGATCTGATTCTTTGATTCAATCTCAACCTATGCCCTAATTAAGCATAATTCATTGATTTGTTGTTCTTTTATCTCTCTTAGCAATTATCGGTCGTAGATTAACAATAAGCTCTGTTAATCCTGACTTTTTCTTAGATCCTAGTTAATTACAAAGCGCTCGTTAATTAACCCTAGCTATCGGGAAACCTAGATTAAGCTCTCTAAATTTATCAAAAAACTACATTACGAATAAGAAAAATAGACCAATCTACGAAATAATCACACAAGCTAGGATTATTTAACCTATATTATGTTATCCCTAATGATTCGGAACCATTGGTTGTTACACATGAATTGGGAATACAACGATTACGTATTGCATTTGATTTTAGCAATGGGTTTTCACGAAAAACGATTCAATAGAGTATTAAAATCATCATCATTCAAATACCCAATCATCCGTACAAGATAACATAATCAATTTCTAATGAAAGAAAGAAACAATAAAAAAATATATACTTCACCCAGGTCGTCGGAGTCAATATCACCTCCTAACTGGTGTCATAAACTTAGCCTTCCATGGGTCTCTTAAGAAAATGCTTCAGCCTTATAAAAACTACCCCCAACTGAAAACCCTTCGGTTCTTTACTTAAGGCCTCAAACTTCTCTTCCTAACTACTATTCATTGATTTGACAAATAAATATTTTTCTACCTTCATTTTTCAGGCAACTCCTCTTCCTCGCTACTATTTTTGCCTTGTAAGTCGCTACTGTTTGTTGCCGCCATCCCCCTTACAACTCTCTTTTGCAAGCCGCTACTCTCTGGTGCTATTAATGGGACAAATTAAGATTGTTGGACCATCTACTGTTCATGTCTTTCTTTAACCCTCCTGATGCCTTGGTGTTATGCGTTTTAAGCAAAATGTTCCTTACATTTGTATGAAATGCAGATGTTAGACATCTTATCATTTTGTTCTTTCTCAATTTCCCATTTGTGATGTCGTTTTACTTGATTGGTTGTCCACCTGCTGCATTGTCGGTTTGTCCTTCAACTCCCAGCTGTTATATGTGTTTTGCTCTCTGGCTATTTCTTCATTTTTCCAGTAAGCACTTTTATTTCTTCTTCTTTGCATTTTAATTTTGTTTCTTCTTGACTTTTAATTTTCTTCTTCTTGCTCCATGAAGACAAGTGAAAATTAATCTTCAAAAAATGGCCCAACTATAGTGTTTTGACTCACTTTAATATCTTTACTTCCAAATTGTACCTAAAATCATATATGAACTAAAATGAGTATCTTAAGCATTTTTCGTAGCATTAATCGCTAAGTGTAAATGATTAAATGTATCGATAATTAATCACAAATCAATTTCTCCCACACTTAGCTTTTGGTTGTCCTCGGGTAAAACATCCAAATTAAGCTCAAAGACCTAAAACATTTACTCAATTCCCATATTTTCCAAGAATACATAATTATAAATAAAGATGAATGGCTTTCAAAAAATCATAGCAATAACTCAACATTCCAAGCTTTTATTCAGATCAATCAACATTCAATACCTTCAAAAACTGAGCAATCTAATGGTAGACTCGAAAATATGTGGTTAACTAAAATATATCCATAGGTACACTCAACACCATTCATGATCATATCATTCCACAACTTTGCATATCATTTTATTTCTTCACCACTAATGTTCACATGCAAAGTCATGGACCAAAGGAATTTTCAAAGGTTGTAATGTGGGAAAAGGTAAGGTGAGATGTATTTGGGTCAAGTAGTATGAAAGCCATTAATCTAGTGAAAAAAAGCAACAATCATCAAAAACTGGGCATCGTCAACTATGACGAATGCAATATTTATATTTCACAACCCTATTCAACTCTCACACCCTAACCACATGAAGCATATACCAATCCGAAGGGATCACTCATACAATTTATGCCAACAATATATTGAAACCACAATAAGTGAACCTTCCAAGTCAATATCTATCTCATATTCAACATACTTAAATAACACACTCATTACAATTCTAGGAAGATGCTTTAATCATGAATAACTTTGCAAACTCATATGAACTTCCTCCTTGATAAATTTATTTAAACAAAAATAAATCTTCTTTTTTCTTTCTTTTTCATTTTCTTTTCATTTTCTTTTCTCTTTTCTTTCTTTCTTTTCCTTTCTTTTTTTAACATTAAAAGAAACTACATTAATATGGGAATTTTAATGATAAGACATAAAATAACATCATAATCATTATAGCCAATCCACACATATGTACACCCCACACTTACACTTTTGTACATCCACAAACTCACTAATCAAAAATGCTCCACTAGCTTTATGACTTGGTTAGGACATTTAGTTAAGTATAAAGCATGTAATGTGGTTGATACAAAAAGAAAAGCATAAAGCTCAAAGGGGTTTATCATGGGAAAAATCATGTCAATAGGATAGGTTATTTGGCTAATGTAGTTTATGAAAAAAAAAGAATGCCTAATCATATCCATATTAATGCATGTGATAAAAATGTGATCCCAAATAGAAATTCAACGCAAAATCAGGATGTACATTTCATAAAGGTCACACATTATCAAAAGACAATGAGGCTGATATGAATGAGTCAGTCTAATAAGGCTTAAAATCTCACCGGCTTTGTTTACCATTAGTCACTACTCTTCTAAAGATAATGCACATCAACCAATCACAAGAATGAAAGCACATGCTAAAGTTGCTATAAAATTCTCTAGTCAATTCATTCTCTAATCATGATTAAATAATCCTAGAAACAATAGAAAACAAGTAAATGTGTCTTTGTTTGTTTTATTCTTTCTCTCATTTTGATTGAAAAAGTAAAAATAAACCAACAAAAAAACACACATACATAAAAAAAATAAATGCAAAAATTTAAAAGCATAGCAATTTACTTCCCTTGGTTTGCCTCCTAAGAAGTGCCTTAGTTTAGGGTCACTGGCTCGACTCCTTCTTCCCCTCATGTGACAAAATTGTGATTTTCAGGTATTACAGTTAGCGTCACTTCCATGCGAGGTTGGTCCAGATAGGGCCTTAGTTGATCATCGTCTCCATTCAATGTCTTCCCTATCCTCTGATTCTCAATCTCAACTGAGTTCATACACTCAAGAAATATTTTGAACGTCTCTTTACCTTTTTCTTCTTCATTTAATTCCTCTAACCTGCTAGGTAAAGGTAAAGAGTCAGTCTCAACTATAATTATGAACTCAATTTTTACCTCCGAGCTAAAAGATGTATCTTTTTCTGCTTCGAGCTCCTCCTCAGCTTCTTCGACACATGCGATTTATTGAGGGTTGACCTCAAAATTCTTAAGCTCCTCTTCACCCTGTAAGGTTTTTATGCTAATATCCATCAGGTACTCCTAAGGTTGATATGGTTGCATCTCTTTGCTTTGTGATGCTAGGTGGTTGATAGCTTCTACTAATTGATCCGCCTAACTTGTTAAGTTCTAGATTCTAGAACTTGTTTCCTGCTGGAATTGCAAAGTGTTACAACATACATATTAACTAATTCTTCCAAGGATGCACCTGAGTCTTGATAGGAAGCTTCTGGTGTGTACGGAAATTACTGTGCTTCCTGCAAACTATCATGGAAGTAACTCGGCTTATTATCCCATTCATGACCGAAATTAGGTTGATCAGTTCAAACATTGTTATAAGATTCGTAATATGAATTAAAGAAAAAATTACTCCTATCCACGTCAAATTTAATTTTTAAATTTTTTTATAAAAACAAAACAAACAAATATGAAAAGATTACAAAATAACTAAAAAGAAACCAATTACGAACAAATATAGACAAAACACCAACTAAAATCAATAACAAAAACTAAACACCGCACTCCTCGGCAATGGTGCCAAAAATGACAGGTGCGTCATAACACTAGTCAAAATAAAATAACCAGACTACTACTATAGCAGTGGTGAGTCTAGGTCAATCCTACAAGGAGTGTTTGATTAGCTTATGAAATGAAATTAATTGGTGTTTAGGTAAAGGGGAGTTTGGATTTAATTAAAAAATAAACTAAAATAAACCTACTGAAAATAAATTAAAGAAAACATCCGAAAAATGATAAAATTGGAAAATTCGGTAGCGATTCAGTTCTTTGGTTCAATCTTGGCCTACATCCTAATTAAGCATATTTCATAGATTTATTGTTCTTTTATCTCTCTTAGCAATTATTGGAGTCGTAGATTAACAACAGACTTTGTTAATCCCGATTTTTCCTTAAATTCTAGTTAATTACGAAGTGCTCATTAATTAACCCTAGCTATCGAGAAATCTAGAATAAGCTCTCTAAGTTTTTCCGGACAACCACCTTACAAATTTGAAAAATAGACCAATCTAGGCAATAATCACACAAGCTCGGATTATTTAACCTATGTTATGTTATCTCTAATGATTCGGAACTATTAGTTGCTATATATGAATCGGGAATACGATGATTACGTATTGCATTCGATTCTAACAATGGGTTTTTATGAAAAACGATTCAATAGAGCAATAAAATCATCATCATTCAAATACCTAATCAATCCATACAAGATAACATAATCAATTTCTAATGAGAGAAAGAAACAACAA
>JAOTAY010000008.1:26812175-26849163 GCA_025629805.1 Erythroxylum baracoense | reverse complement strand
TATTATTATTATTATTATTATTATTATTATTATTATTAAAGTTATAAACTTAATTTTTGTAAAATTAAATATCTAAATTTAAATTCTTATAAGAATAGACAACAAAATACTAAAATATATAATATTTATGTCCTTATAATTTTTTTAAAAATCATATCTTCATAAGTCATTTTACCCATCTTCAATTACTTAAAAATAAGAAGGAAAAGTTGAAATATGGAAAGGGTATTCGTCGATGCTGCGAAGTAGAAACAATTATAATAACTAATCCAATATATTAACTTTGATTTGTTCACCAAACTTGTGTAAATTTGTGTAAGGTACACTCAATCATCTTACAAAAGATAGAGAGATTCAAGTAGTAAATTTCTTGAAAGTGATGTTATGAATATTTAATTAAAAAATTAGTGTTATTGCAATTTTCTCTTATCTCTTATTTTTTAATTACGTAAATTTGTTTGATAAAATATAGTTAAATAGGTTAATAAAACCTGAAATACTTATAATAAGTTCTCAAAAGGTGTTGTGTGTGAAGTTTGAATTAAGGTTTGCTAGATGAAAATTTTGATGTTAAACTAAAATTTGGTAAATTTTAATTTTAAGGTTCAATTCTATTGACTCTTAAAAAAGGTTTCTTTAACCTTTAATATAATTAATTATATCTTTATTTTTCTTTAATAAAATTAAGATTGTGGTCAAAATTAAAATTAATAGTTTTCAATTGATTGATTGAATGAAATAGTTCCTTAAGTTTTAATATGACCTAAACAAATTATAGTTAACTGGTAAAAAAATGCTTTAATAAGTAGTCTTGGTTTATTGTCAACTTTAATAAAATTTTATAATTATTATAAAATGAAACTATAAAAAATAATGTCGTTTATAATATTTCAAAATATTTAAAACAAATATAACCTTTAAATTAAGATTGGATTCTCAATTAGAAATTAAAAAATATTAAATAAAAAGAAAGATAAAATTGAAGAGATATAAAAATATATAGAAAAATGTATTAAATATCAAAACTAAGTAATTCTTTAAAATATCAATTATTAGAAATAAATGCATGCCTTATTTCAAATTTATTTAATATAGATAACTGAAAAGTAGAATGAGAGTCTTGTTTAATACATAGAAAATTTAAGTAAATTTATTAAATATGAAAATGTAGTAATTAACTAAAATACAATTAAGTAAATAATCATAATTTAAATTGTATAAAAAAATGAAAATAGTTATTAACTTTACATGACAATAAAAATAAAATTTCACCCAAGACTTGTGAGGTCTTTTTATTACATATTCAATATCGATGAAGATATGATTTGTAACATCCCGCTTCTATATTAAAGGTTAAAACCCTAGATTTCTGGAAATGAGAAATAGCAATGAGAGATTAGAAAAATGAATTTCATACTTATGTATAATATTAGCATACGCATATGTAAATTTGATTGTTTTTTACACATTACAATGACTGTCCATGCACTCATTTGACATTTTCTGAGTATAAATAATTTTTATTAAAGTGATTATGATGTGAATAGTGAATATTATGTCTTGAAAATTGATTTGGCGAATTATATTATTAACATAGAATTTTTTTGGTGAAAATTTGGAGAATTTCTGATATTTACGAGTATTTCTGATCGTGAGATGTTTTAAAAAACTAGAATTTACGTGATTGAAGAAGAAGCTTGGAGTTTAATCAAGTAAGTACATATTTGATCTTCATGGGTTGTTTGAAATGAATTAAATATGATGATTATTTTGAGATTAAAAGACTATGAAAATCGTGTTGAATATATATGTGTCGTGGATGAATAAATGGACATATTTATGTCTTGTTTTTGTTTATATGATGAGAAATAACTTATGATAGTTTAAGGAATGATTGATAGAGTAAATGGTGTATGAGAGTTGATCGATGGTTTACGTATGCTAAGTTTTGCTATTTTAACCTCGATAATGTTGCAAGCGTACAGGTCGTTCGCGTAGTACCTAAGGTGTCGATCCCACGAGGAGGGATAATCTAATCCTAAAATCTAAGCTCGAATTAAATCACAACAATCTAAAATAAACAATAAATGCAGAAAATTAATCAATCAATCAATCAATTACAAGAATTAAATTTCGGAAAGATAAACAAAATAGCAAATCACACAACCTAACCCAAAATCAACCTAGAAACTACAAATTGAGAGAAAGCGGGTTTTAATATGAAATTAATGAAAACCTAATTAATTATGCAATTATCGAGTTACCGGGTCTAGATGGTCCTAGGGTGGATTACTCTCTCTCGAGTTATAATCTTGAAACCCTAATTAATAATTCCTAATTTAAATTATAGAATTATGATCTCTTGATTCACAATTAACAGAAAACCTAAATTAGTTTTAAAATTGTTTATTAACCTACCGGGAACCTATGCTCGATCTCTCGTTACACGATTTTAATGGTTTGATTCAATTCTTATCTAACGATTTACCTAACTTTCATTAGCCTAAATTGATGATATAGAGTCGGCTCACCCTTTCAGTTTGTTTCTGAATTATTAAGAATAGATATTGAATTACAAAATAACTCAATCAAAACACAATGAATAAAATTTCATAAATCTCAAGAATTAAAATCTCGAAGGTGAGTTTAGACAAAAATCAACATTCAATAACACTATTCTCAATAACTATCCCAATTTCATACATCAATAAAATTGAAATAAAAATAAAAAAATGTCGGAATGGACTCATGGAGGTAGCAACTGCGGGAAATCACCTGTTTTGGGAAGTACTTCGCGTCAAGCTTCGTCTCTATGTCTCTTTTCCTTCGTCTCCTTCTTTAAATCACTCAATAGCTCTCTAGGGTTTTGAATTTGCTGAAGTGAAAGGCTCTGTCCACCACTGCTCTTTCTGTCCTATAATGTTCCTTTTATATCTTAAAAGCCCTAGGTTTGATTCAAGGTCGAAACGGTCCTAAAAATCACGCAAAACTCGAGTTTCTGTATTAGCCCAATGCAGGCCACAATTATGGCCCTGCCTACCACGATCGCGGCTAGCGCCTAAACCTTTTTGTCATAATCGTGACCTAAAGTGCATGATCGTGGCCTGACACGTAGCTCTCTGTCACGATCATGGCCCAAAGTGCACGATCATGGCCAGGGGCCCTTTAGCTCACCTCTTTCTTTCACGATCGTGGACTGTTGTGCCATAATCGTGGGCCTTGTTTTTAGCCCATAACTCTTTGAAACTTCTCCGTTCTTCGCCATTTACTCTAAAACACTAACAAACCCATTAAGGTACCTCAAAAATATAACATTTAAGCTCACAGACTCATACTAACCTATAAAAACAATTAAACACATAAATTAACACAATTGAAACCTAAATACACACTAACACCCAAATTAACATTAAATACTTAACAAATTAAACCCTAAAATACAATGCAAATCACAACTATCAACATCCCCACACTTAAATGATTGCTTGTCCTCAAGCAAACAAAACAACAAACACACATCACACAATGCAATAATGGGGCAATGGTTTTGACTTTATGAAATAAATTTAATCTTAAACACCATCATAAAAGTTATATCTAATCATTAACAAGCAAAATCTATATCTAGGGGCTTTGAACTAAATATACAATTTAATCAAGATCTACGTGTTAATTTATTTACCCTTTTAAATTGTACACGTACATTAATAATTCTTTAGTCTTCAGACTTTGTAACTGTTCTTAAGTATATTTTCATAAAAAGTCAAGCTTATTACGAGTTTGGTAGGTTTTTATTAGGAACACTGTTTTTAGTGAGCATAGACTTAGTCTTTTTACGCGGAGGCAAACATTAGTTATGAATGTCGATCCGGTTACTTAACTAAGTCATGTTTTTATTAAACAACTTGATTGAAACGTCAATATAACCTTTTGACGGGAAGGCACATATTTGTGATGCATGTCGATCCGATTACTCAGCTATATCACATTTTTAACTAGCTACTAGCTCTATTCATAACCCGGAGGCTAGCAAAATAGTGATTTATTTAACAAATAATGTTTTTTCATTGCTTACCTTATTGTTTAAGCTACTCATCTCCATGAAAAAAATACTAGTTAAGCTACGAAAGTAGAAAGACCTCAAATTATGAATGAATGTGACAACCTATAGAGTGCTAAATTTACACTAAATCCTAATTAATCTGTATATTTATCCAAAGTCTCCTAATTCACTAATTTTGTGAGCTAATGATCATTTACAACCTACTAGACTATGTTCAAAATTAAATAAACTTCACTCCATCTTAGCCATTGACATATTCAAACAATTCACAACATGTAACTTAATAACTATCATACGATATGTAAAAATCACATTCAAAAGCAAAAACACATATTCACTCCCCATACTTGAACAACACATTGTCCTCAATATAAGAAGAGAGCACACAACACATAAAAAGGAAGAAAAAACTAAATTTAAAGTAACAGAAAAAATAAACATAAAAATTAGAACTGAAGGCTAATTTGGAAAAGAAAAATAACTAAATGGAAAGGGAAATTTTGGGTTAGATATAAATGCTATGGAGATGGAGGTGGTGATGGTGTCGCCCTGAGAGTTCACACGAGTCACTAACAGGTTATTGAAAATAAATCTAACTAGAACTACATTTTCAAACAATTTCTAAATTTGCTAGTTTATGGTCCTTAGCTTGACCATGCGTCTAGAAAGCGTCATTAATTATTTGGACACAAGGAAATTACTTCCTTATCTTTAGGAATTGCTCCACCAAAATAACAATTGCACCGATGCCCATTGACCTTAAAAGTCTCCTTGTTAGTGTTTTCCAATTTGAGAGCTCCATGATCAAAAACTTGAATGAACATAAATAGTCCACTCTGTCTAAATTTCAACTTCCCTATAAATGACCTCAATCTTGAATTGTATAGCAAAACAGTGTCTCCTACTTTGAATTCCTTTTGCTTGAGGCAAGCATCGTGCCATTTATTCACCTTGTCCTTATAGAGTTTGGCATATTTGTAAGCATTAAAATGAAACTCTTCAAGTTTGTCTAGTTATAGAAGTCTCTTTTTGCCAGCTTGTTTCCATTCAAAATTTAATGCTTTAATCACCCAGTATGCTCGATGTTCTAATTTGACCGGTAAATGACATGCTTGCCTATAAACTAGCCTATACGGAGATGTTCCAATGGGTGTTTTAAAAGTTGTCCTATAGGCCTATAAGGCATCATCTAGCTTTGCTTCCTAATCCTTTCGAGAGTTGTTCACTCTTTTCCAAAATTTATTTCGGCTCCCAGTTAATAACTTCCACTTGGCCACTAGTCTGTGGGTGGTAAGGTGTAGCAACTCGGTGGTGCACCCATATCTTTTTAAGAGGGCATCGAAAGATCTGTTGCAAAAATGTGCACCCCCCATCACTTATTATTGTATATGGCACTCCAAACTGGTTAAATAGTCATTTAATGAATTTCTGCACTACCTTCCCATCATTGGTTGGGGATGCTATCGCTTCAGCCCAACATGAAACATAATCAACCCACACTAAAATATACATGTTCCTCATTGAAGATGGGAACAGACCCATAAAATCAATGCCCCATACATCGAAGACTTCTACTTCTTGAATGTTGGATAAAAGCATTTCAACCCGCTTGGAAATGTTACCTATTCTCTGGCATCGATCACATTATGCCATGTAGGTCTGCGCATCCTTAAACAACTGTGGCCAATAAAATCCACTCTCAAGTATTCGAGCTGTAGTTTTGTTGGCTTCATAATGCCAGCATACTGACCTTCATGACATTGCTTTAGGATGTCTAGCATTTCCTCATCTGGAACACATTGTTGCATTAACCCATCTGCATAAGCTTTATGTAGGGTTGGCTCATCCCATATATACCAGTTACAATCATGCAAGAACTTCTTTCTTTGTTGGTACGAGAGATCTGACGAAAGTTTACCACTGACAATGTAATTGGCGATATCTGCAGATCATAGTGTAGTCAAGCTCTCGAGTAGCATCAGAGTTTCATCAGGGAAATTTTCGTTAATTTCATTTCTTTGCTCACATTCCCCTCCCTTAAGTCTAGATAAGTAGTCTGCGACCACATTTTTTGCTCCCTTTTTATCCCTCACCTTTATATCAAATTCTTACAGAAGTAACACCTATCGAATGAGCCTAGATTTAGCATCTTTCTTGTTGATAAGGTATTTTAGTGTCGTATGGTCAGTGAATACAATTACCTTTGAACCCAAAAAATATTGTCGAAACTTATCACATGTGTATACTATTACAAGTAGTTCCTTCCCTATGGTGGTATAATTTAATTGTGGTCTTGTAAGAGTCTTACTGGCATAATAGATTGTATGTAGCTTCTTACCTTTCCTTTGGCCCAAAACGCAACCTATGGCCTGGTTACTTGCATCACACATAACTTCAAACATAAGTGTCCAGTTTGGTGGTGATAAAATTAGTGCTGATATTAATGCCTCCTTTAAAGTGTTGAACCCAGACATACACTTATCATCAAACACGAAGGGCACTTCTTTGATTAAAAGGTTTGCCAAAGGTCTTGCAATTTGTGGAAAATCTTTGATGAATCAACAGTAGAATCCTACATGGCCTAAAAATCCTCGCACACCTTTTACACTGCCTGGTGGTGGGAGTTTCTCTATTACCTCTGTCTTTGCTCTGCCAACTTTGAATCCTTGATGTCAGATTTTATGCCCTAGCACTACCCCTTCTTATACCATAAATTGACATTTCTCCCAATTCAACACTAAATGTGATTCTTCACATCTTTGAAGCACTCTATCTAAATTAGTTAAACACGTGTCAAATCAATCTCCAAAGACTAAAAAATCATCCATGAACACCTCCATTATGTCTTCTATCATGTCAGCAAAGATCGACATCATGCATATCTGAAATGTGGCTGGAGCATTGCAAAATCCAAAGAGCATCCATTTGCACACGAAGGTGCCTCAAGGACAAGTGAATATGGTTTTCTCCAAATCATCTGGGTAAATGAAAATCTGATTATAGCTTGAGTATCCTTCTAAGAAGCAATAATGTGAATGGCAGCTACCATTTCTATCATCTGGTCTATAAATGGGAGAGGAAAGTGATCTTTCTTAGTCACTGAGTTGACTTTATGATAATCTATACATACTCTCCATCTTATGACTGTTCTTGTTGAAATTACTTATTCACTATCACTCTCTATCACCGTCATACCTCCCTTTTTAGGTATGCATTGTACTGGGCTAACCTATTCACTATCAGAGATGGGATAAATTATCCCTGCATCTAAGAGTTTTATGATCTCTTTCTTGACTACCTCCTTCATGTTAGGATTTAGTCTCTGTTGACGTTCCCTCACCATTCTACATAATTCCTCTAAGTTAATTCGATGCATACAGACATTCGAGCTTATTCCTTGAATGTTAACAAGCTGCCATTCGATGGCCTCATCCACTTCTTAACAACTTTCACCACCTTACTTTAATGTTTTTCATTCAATTTGTTGGAAATTATTATTGGTAGTGTTTGATCTTCACCAAGAAAGGTATACTTGAGGTGTGCAGGCAAAGGCTTAAGCTCTAATGTCGGAGGTTTCTCTGAAGATGATGGTGTGGGTACTTCAGTCTGAACTAATTTGTCTTGCTGCACTTAAACATCTGCCTCCTCCATCTCAACATTTCCTTTAGATTCAGGATTCTGATATTCAATGTCAACCTCTGCTTCCAATGATTACACTTTTGCTATGCAACTCTCAACTTGTTCTTGCAAATTTTGATCCATAAATTCCACCTTCAAGCATGCACTAGTTGTTATTGGATTCTTTAAAGCCTTATTCATATTGAATTTGACTTGATCTTCACCTATTCGAAGTGTTAATTTCCCTTCGTGAACGTCAATTACTACTTTTCCTATGTTCATAAATGGTCGACCTGAGATTAGTGGGCAATTCTTATCTTCTTCAAAATCCAAAACCATAAAATCCACTGGAATGATGAACTTATCCACTCACATCAGAACATCTTCCACTATTTCAAATGGCCTTTTAATGGATTGATTAGCCAATTGAAGTAACATTGATGTTGGGTTAACCTCTCCCAGCCCTACCTCCCTGAATACTAACAATGGTATAAGATATATGCTAGCTCCTAAATCACACAAACACTTTGTAAATTCAAATTCACCAATCACACAAGGTATTGTGAAACTTCCTGGATCTTTCAATTTCAAAGGCATTTTACTGGTGACTATTGAACTACAAGTGCCAGTTAGAGCTACCATCTAATTATCTTCCCAAGTAATCTTCTTTGATAATATATCCTTTAAAATTTTTGCATATTTAGGCATGTGTTCTAATGCCTCAATAAAGGAGAGATTAATCTGTAGCATCTTTAACTTCTCAACGAACTTTGTAAATTGTTCATCTATCTTCTTCTTTTGTAGTCGTTAAGGAAAAAGAACCAAGGGTTGATATGGTGGAGGTGCAACATAAGGAGGGTATTCGCTCATGTCCACTTCTTTCTCCTTTTCTTGATTTTTCTCCACTAGTTGGACGAGCTCCTCCACTGCTTTGGTGGGTGGTTCAAGTTCTTTCCCACTTCGAAGGGTAACAGCTTTTAGTTGCTCCCTTGATTTTGTTCCTGAAGTGCTAAGAGTATTTTCCAAATTCTGCATAGTAAATGCATTGAAAATTTGATTTACTTGAGCTTCTAGATTATAAATTGAGGAAGCGTGATTCTTAATGACTTGCTTAAGTTATTCTTCTAGCTTCTTTTGTGCATTATCTAAAGTTTCAAGCTTATCCAAAATTTTGTCCAATTTCAATTCCATCGAGCTTGCTTTATCTTACTGGAAGCCCGATTGTTCCTGAGTCTTGAACTGTTCACCAGTGTTATTCGACCAGGAGAAGTTAGGGTGATTCTTCCAACCGAGGTTGTAGGTGTTGGAATAGGGATTGTTACAACCCCCTCTTCTTCCATATTGTGCCCCCATGTAGTTCACTTGCTCTTAATTGTCTTCTTTCATTAAGTAGTAGTCCACAGTGTTATGGCCTAACTGTCCACAAAGCTCACACTTCAACTGTGCAACCTTTACCTGATCTGAGGATGATGCCTTCATGCTGTTTTGTTGCTGTGTCAAGTTATCAATCTTTTCTTGCATCTCTGTCATCTGATTAACCGCGACAATTCCATTTCACTCTCTAAAAGTAGCAGGTTGCCTTCCTCACTCATTTTTCCACAAGCAACTGTTGCTTACCATTTCCTCAATCATCTCCTCCGCTTCATTAATAGTCTTTCGCATCAAGGATACTCCTGACGCTGCATCGATTGTGCCTCTTGTTAGTGGGTTCACTCCATTGTAGAAGGTCTGCAAAAGGAATTCCTTGGGTAGGTTATGGTATGGGCACTTTCTTTGTAAATCCTTGTATCTTTCCCACACTTCATAGATTGACTCCCCGTCACGTTGTTGGAAATTGGTGATTTTCTTTATAATCATTGTTGTCATCGTCAACAGGAAGTACTTCTCCAAGAAAGCCCGCACAAGCTAGTCCCATGTTGTGATGTTAGCTGGGTTCAGTGAATGATACCAAGCCTTCTCTCTATCTCTAAGTGTAAAGGGAAACAGCTTAACTCTAACCACATCCTCCGATATTTGATGATACCAAAAAGTATCATAGATCTCAAGGAAGTTCCCGATGTGCTCTTTAGGATCCTCGTTCACCAATCCATAAAATTGCACGTTCTATTGAAGCATATTGATGAGGGTCGGCTTAATCTCGAATAAGGCCGCTTGAACCGGCAGCCTAGCCACTCCTTGGTTTGACGAGTTAAACCCTAGCCTCATAAATTCCATCAAGGCCCTCAGTTGTCATCCTTGGTTCACTTCGTGATCTATGTTTCTTTGAAACTCCTCGACCATTGATGATTTTCCTATCTGTTCTTCTTCTTCTGGTAGAGCTTTCCTAAGGGTTCATTCTAATCGTGTGATGTCTAAATCTAACGTCTCCGCTACATAACTCGAACCTCTTGTGACTCTTGTGTTCATGTAAGAGCACGAATTCCAAAATGAAACAAAAGAAATGAAATCAAAAATTAAAACTAATCTAACGCCTTAAACTATAGAACTAAACTATCGTCTCCCCGACAATGATGCCAAAAACTTGATCGATAGTTTACGTATGCTAAGTTTTACTATTTTAACCTTAATAAAACCACAAGTGCACGGACCGTTCACATAGTACCTAAGGTGTTGATCCCACGAGGAGGGAAATCTAATCCTAAAATCTAAGGTCGAACTAAATCGTAACAATCTAAATTAAACAATAAATGCAAAAAATCAATCAATCAATTACGAGAATTAAATTTCAGAAAGATAACCAAAATAGCAAATCACACAACCCAACCCAAAATCAACCTAGAAACTACGAATTGAGAAAAAGGGAGTTTTAATCCAAAATTAATAAAAACCTAATCAATTATGCAATTATCGAGTTACCGAGTCTAGATAGTCCTAGGGTGGATTACTCTCTCTCGAGTTATAATCTTTAAACCCTAATTACTAATCCCTAATTTAAATTAAGGAATTGTGATCTCTCGATTCACAATTGACCCAAAACTTAAATTAGTTCTAAAATTGTCTATTAACCTACCGGGAACCTATGCTCAATCTCTCGTTACACGATTTCACCGGACTTAATTCTTATCTAACAATTTACCTAACTCTTGTTAGCCCAAATTGATGATATTCACTTAGCTCGCCCTCTCAATTTGTTACCGAATTATTAAGAATAGATATTGAATCACAAAATAACTCAATCAAAACTCAATGAATCAAATTTCATAAATCTCAAGAATTGAAATTCCGAAGGTGAGTTTAGAAAAAAAATCAACATTCAACAACATTATTCTCAATGACTATCCCAATTTCATATATCAATAAAATTAAAATAAAAATAAAAAATAATGTCAGAAGGGACTCGTGGAGGCAACAACTACGAGAAACCACCTGTTTCGGGAAGTACTTAGCGTCAAACTTTGTCTCCGTGTCTCTCTTCCTTCGTCTCCTTCCTCAAATTACTCAATAGCTCTCTAGGATTCTGAATTTGCTGAAGTGAAAGGCTATGTCCACTGCTGTTCTTTCTGTCTTATAATGTTCCTTTTATATCTTGAAAGCCCTAGGTTTGATTCGGGGTTGAAACGGTCCTAAAAATCACACAAAACTCAAGTTTCTATATCATCCCGACGTAGGCCATGATCGTGGCCCTGCCTGCCACGTTTGTGGCCAGCGCCTAAGCCTTTCTGTCATGATCGTGACCCAAAGCAAACGATCGTGGCCTGGCACGTAGCTCCAGGGTCCCTTCAGCTCTCCTCTTTCTTTCATGATCGTGGGCCGTGTTTTTGGCCCGTAATTCTTTGAAACTTATCCATGTTTCGCTGTTTATCCTGAAACACTAATAAACCCATCAAGGTACCTCAAAAATATAACATTTAAGCTCATAGACTCATACCAACCCATAAAAACAATTAAACACATAAATTAACACAATTGAAACCTAAATACACACTAACACTCAAATTAACATTAAATACTTAACAAATTAAACCCTAAAATACAATGCAAATCACAACTATCAAGTGTGTGGAAAAATGTTGATGAATGAGTGATGAGCATTAAAGAATAAATATATGTGTATATGTTCTATTTTCATAAAAATGATAAATAACAGATTATGTATTATTTTATGGATGATTAATAATAAAAATAGTGTTGGAATGAGAGTTGATAATTTATGAATAAAGAGATGTGTTTATGACTTAATTTTGTGTATAAGATAAGTGCAGAAATGTAAACAAATGAATGATTTAAATATGTTCTATTTTGGGCATATGAGAAATGTGATTTATAAGTTGTTATATAGAGATGAATTAGAGTGAATTAAAGTTAAATAAAAGACTAGTATAGTGTCTTGAAATGAGAAGAACTTGGATGTTAGCTTAGAGATAAGATGAGGATATGAATGACGATGATAAAATCTACTGAAACATTTATGAATGTATGGATACTTGGATGTCCTGTTTTTGAATATAAGATGAACAATGATTTGTGATGTGTTTGATGGATGTTTTTGAGTTAAAATGAAGATAAGAATGAAGAAGAAATGAAGTAGAAAAGATAGACTATATATATAAAAAAGGTGTTGAGCATAGTACGAAAGTGAGAAATCTGGAAAAGTGCAAAAGAATAGTGTAGGCCACGATTGTGGCACTCATCCCACCACAATCGTGGGCAAGGTCTGGAATAGCCATTAACGTGAATTCCCCTTCTTTCGTGGGACGTTTGAAACAACAAAGGCTAAGGTGCTTTCCTATTATGCATTTAGGCTTAAATTAAGCTTGAAATGAACCTAGTTTGATGATGGATTAAGTGATTAAATGTGTGATATGTTTAGGGTGAAAATCGAGGTTATAACTTAAGAATGGATTGTTATACATTAAGTATACAAAAATCTGGAAAATTGGAGATGTTATAGAAATGAAAATGATCTTATAATGGCTAATGTGATTCAAAGGAGATGAGAAATGCGTATTGAGTAAGAATGAATGAGAACTTGAATATTATGTGATCATATAATGCTAAAAAAGAAATGATGAATGATTGAATTGTGATATAACCAAGTTCTTTGAGCTATGAACTTAAGTGTAAGCTTGAGATACGTAAACACTGATGCTTAAATGATCAAGAAATGAGAATAAATAAAATATACCCGGAATAGTCAAATTGAGCATGCATTATTCATTATGCATATACATATATGTATGAACGAATGCTTACGAGATTGTGCAAATTAGTAATGTATATACGATGTGTGTATTGCATAAAGTTGATACACAGGATAGAACATTAGTGTCCAGATGTTTTCAGATCATGGAAACAAATACTAATCTAGAGCGTACTGTGAGTTGACCTAGATGGTCTCACATTAATTGATTGTTCTGTAATTTCTGTATTGAATTATTACTGATGTAAATGTGATTGAGACAATTCCGAACATTAATAGTCTGAGGAGTTTGATGAATGTGAATGTATTGGAAGTGCTTTATTGAATGTGAATGAGAAAGAAATAAGTGTTCTTAACGTTTCGTTGAATGCCGGACATAGATTTGATGAAAATGTGAAAAAGTGAATGTGTACTGAATAACTGTGATTGACTACATATATGTGAATTCATGCATTTTGTTACATGATATGCATGATCAGATAAAGGTAGTTGTGACCAGAGTAGCCACCGAAAAAGAGGTTAAAGCTTAGAATGTGATTAAGAGCCAAAGGCTCACTATATATAATAAGCTCGATATCCCCAACGAATACGGGACAGTTATTAATAAGCCTAATATCCACAATGGATATGGGACAGTTAAAGGTACTCGGTCAGAACAAAGTAACAACTGAAAGTGAGTCACATGTGCATTGCATATATATAAATTGATGTTTATTAAGTTAATGATTGAAATGAGTTATATGAACTGTTACGAAAATGAATTATGTAATGATGTGCAATAGATGAATGGGTAAATTGTCTGTGAATATGAATATATGAATTATTCTATGTTGATATAAGTAAGCCCCTTGAGGATGATTCGCTCATTGAGTTCACAAAACTCACCAAAATTATAATGTCGTCTTTTAGGTTCAGTGGATACCCAGTTAGACAAATTGGAGTATAGCCACTACAATTGAAAAATAGATGGAGGTCGGGATCAGTTCACATTTGCATATGTTTTCTGAAACTGTTGAATATGTATATATGAATTCTACATAATGTTTACTTGAATTAATTTTGCAATAACAGTTATGACTAAACACGTTTTGTAATTGTAATGGGCCCAAATGATTACTAGAATTCTGATGAAGTGTTTATTATTTGCGACACTTGTGACTGGAATTGTTATGAATAAAATGGGCCAAAAATGATTATTGGTTTTTTAAACTTGCATGTGATGTTCAAAAAAATTTTGCAATGAGTTTGACTAATTGTCCTAGTGTGCCACTCTCGTAGAGTATGTTCGGGAATACTATTAGTATGTTCGGGAATATACCTTATGAGAGTTGGGTGCTACACTTCATGTCAAAAGGCTATAGTGACATTACAACCAAGCAACTAAATAAAAGCATGACTTAGTAGAGGAACCAGATCGACATTCATCACCAATATTTGCCTCCGTGTAAAAAGACTAGGTCCATGTCCACAAAAAGTAATAAAAAATGGTTTCTAATAAAACCTACCAAAATTGTAAGTAGCTTAACTTTTTAAGAAATTGTACTTAAGAGTAGTTACAGAGTTTGAATGACCAAATAATTATTAATACATGTGTACAATTGAAAAGGGTGAATAACTTAACATTTGGGTCTTGATTAGTATGTATATTTAGTCCAGAGTTCCCAGATACAGATTTTACATATTAATGATTTGGAATAACTTGAATGATCATGATTAGAATTAAACTTGTTTCACGAAGTTGAAGTTATTGTCTCATTATTACATTGTATGATTTGTGATTTTATGTTGTTTTTGTTTTGTTTGCTTAAGGAAAAGCAAACGTTTAGGTGTAGGGATGATAATAAGTGTAAATTGTATCATGTTTTAGGGCATAGTTTGATATGTGTTTAGCCGTTAATTCAATCAATATGTGTTTAGGTTAAAATTGTGTTAGTTTGTTAATTATTTATGTTTTAAGTATTTCATATATTAGTACAAGTATTTGAGCTTAAATATTATGTTTTTGAAGTACCTTGATGTATTTGCTAGTGTTTCAGGGTCAACATCGAAGAATGGAGGAGTTTCGAAGACATTCGAGCTGAAACAACGAACCAGCCACGATCATGACAGAAGCTCCAGATTTGGCCTATGATCGTGGCCTGCATGCCACAATTATGATAAAAGGCTCATATATGAGCCACGATCTTGGCCTGTAGGGCCACGGTCGTGGCCTATGTCTGGCAGACACTCATGAACGTCAAGTTTCGAGGGATTTTTTGGACCTTTCAGTCCTTATCTAGAGGTTACACACAAGAGGATATAAAAAGAACAAAAAGAGGCAGAGAAACGAGCTTTTTGCTTTAGTCACCTTGAGAAACCCTAGAGAGAGATCATCGAGAGGCAGAGGAAGAGATGAAGGAAAAGAGAAAAATAGAAGAAGCTGACTCGAAGCACTTCCTGGATCATGAGGTTTCCTAACATCACTACCTCCCATCATCCAGTTTAGATTATATTTCTTATTCTTTTTAGTTTTATTATTGTATAGAACTAGATTGAACAATTGATGATATGACATAGAATATCGAAGATGTTCCAAACTCACCTTCAGAATTTTATTCTTAAATTAATAAGAATATGATTATTTATGTGTTTATTAGATATTGTTGTGGTTTGATTATGCTATTACATAATTCGATAATAAACTGAGAGGGTGAATCGAATGAAAAACGATTAAATTGGACTAATGAAAGTTAGGTGATTTAATAGAAACCACAATTAAATTATATCGATAATTTATGCGGAGAGAGATCTTGTATAGATTTCTGATAGTTTATTGGCGAACTTCAGAACTAATTAAGGTTTTGGATATATTGTGAATTGAGAGATTGCAACCTCCATAATCTGATTTGGGTTTATGATTTAGGGTTAATGGTTATAACTTGAGAGAGAGTAATAAACCCTAAGATAGTCTGGAACCAACAATCCAATAATTCATAATCAGTTAGGTTAGCATTAAGGATAAGTAAAATTCCCTTTCTCTCAATTGATAATTTCCTTCGGTTGATTTTTGGGTGTGTTGCAAATTGCCTAATGATTAATATTTTCGTATTTGATTCTTAATTTGATTGATTGAATTAAATCCTTATATTAGTTTCGATGCATCTTGAATTTATGTTATTTTTTCATGGCCTTACGTTTTAAGATTAGATTAGTTCCCTCCTTGTGGGATCGACCCTTTGGTATTAAGCTAATGAATCGTGCACTTGCAGATTATCGAGGGTTAATAATTAAAACTTACACACAACCAAACCCCAATCAGGTCATTTGGAAGCAGTCTCTTTACTAGTTAGAGGTAAGGATGCATACTACAGGACCTCTCCAGACCCTACGTCCCAATGAGATTTATATTGGGTGTTTTTATTATTGTGATTGTTTGTTGAATACGAAAATTTCAGATTTTATAACATCTTGATTCACAAAACTTTCATACTGTTTTAAATAGATATGAAGCTATTTATTGAATAATCAAGTTCTCACACAAGATCTCTCTTCGAATGATAGTTGATTTGTTAATCACGTGACTTATTAAATTACTAACTCTTGTTGCATAATTTAATCAGGTGACTTTTAACTCCCTCTCTCGATTTGTTGTCAAAGTATATGCATGCACAATTAACACAATACTAGAATGTTGTATTGAATCAATAAAGATGAAAGTCAAAAATAACTACAGAATAAACCCTAATCTGGAAATTAGAATACCATGGATGTAATAGACATTTAAAAATTCAGTTTACACATCAAGTATGATGAAAATAACAAACGGAAAAGAAAGGAAAACTCTATTCGGAGCTTAGTTTGGAAAACTAGAAATCTAGACGTCCTTCTTAATCTTTCTTTTTTGATCCACTTTTGTAAGATGGCAGCTACCTTTTAAAAGTGTTTTCTTATTCTTAAATAGTTTATGAGGGTCTTAAGGCTCTTTCTTGGGTTTGCCTACTTTGATAAGTTCCAAAAATGCCCTCGAGCCTCTAAACAGATGAAAAATTTTGCGCCTGGAAAGCTACTATCATGACTATGTATCTGGGTGTCACGATTATGCATATGGATTTTTACTCTCTATCATAACGGTGCACACCCAGTTACACGATTATGCGCTGCTCCCATGTAGCCCATGCACCCTAACTCTCTTATTCTTCACTTATCTAATTTCCAACACTAATAAACAGATCAAACTCCTGAACAAACATATAATTAAGATTGAAAACATGCTAAATACTTAAAATATAAATAAACACTCACATTAACACAATTCTAAGCCTATACATGCAACAATCATCTAATAAACACCAATTAACTCAAAACAAGATTCCAAACAATGATACCTTAAGTTTGATGAGGTTGTTATCACTTTTGACTTTATGGAAAAGTTAAAAGATGCTTGTACTATAAGGTTAGGGGGAGCAAAGTTATCTTTCTACTTTTGTATGTGGATGATATCTTGATTACATCAAATGAATTGACCATGTTGCATGTTGTTAAGCAACTTTTGGCCAAGCATTTTAACATGAAGGGCCTTGGAGAAACATCTTTCGTCCTAGGTATTTAGATTCACAAAGACATATCTCGATGCTTATTAGGCCTCTTGCAGAGAGCATACATTGAGCGAGTGTTGCAAAGGTTTAATATAGCTGATTATAAACCTGTCGTAGCACCTATCTCTCATGGTGAACGATTATCTTTGGCACAATGCCCAAAAAATGATACAGAGATAGAGGCTATGAAGAATGTCCTATATTCTAGTGCTGATGGTAGCCTAATGTATGTCCATGTCTGCATTAAATAGGGCATTACGTTTGTTGTTAAACTGTTGGGTAGATATCTGGCTAACCCAGGAATAAACCACTAAAATGCAATTAGATTAGTGTTGAGATGCTTAAAGGAACCAAGAATTATATGTTGACATACAGAAGGGCCAACAATTTAAACCTCATAGGATATACAAATTTGAATTTTGCTATATGTTCGGATGACACAAAGTCCACATTAGGATATATCTTTATGTTAGCAGATCGTGCAGTATCGTAGAAGACTGTCAAGGAGACATTGGTGACTTCCTCGGCTATGCATGCCAAGTTTATGGCATGTTATGAGGCTACTATATAGGTAATTTGACTCAGGAACTTAATTTATGAGTTATCTGTGGTTAATTCAATGGTCAGACCCATTTGGTTATATTGTGATAATCTTTTTGTTGTATTGTTCAGTAACAACAATAAGAAAATCACATGATCCAAGTATTTAGAGATTAAGTATTTTACCATCAAGGAATTGATCCAAAATGGTGACATTAAAGTGAAGCATTTGAGGATTAAGGATATGATTGCTGATCTTGTGACTAAAGGACTTCGCCCACATGTTTTTTAGTGATATTTATACAACATAAGTGTATTGATGTCCTCAAATACTGCTAGTTAGGGATCATTGTGTTTGCTTTTTATATATTTATATATTTTTCATGTATTATGACAATATGTTTTATGAATAAAGATGATCATCATTTTGCACTTAATCATACATGTTGTCATATATTGTTGTAATATAGGTGAAAGTCTTAAGATTTGTGTCAATCTTATGCATTTTAAAAGATCATTGGGTATATATATAGATATTAACCTTAAGTCTATGTCATTAAGACACATACAAATATATGTATAAATCTATAGATTTTGATATGATATAGGGGATATAGGTATTGAATCTCATACATGTTTTCTCTAATGCAGTTTAACATTCAATAAAAGAAAACAAATTTCTCTAACACTGTTTAGTATAAAGTTCAGAGAAATTTAGATCTACAAACGAAAGATGATACATTTCAGATCATACAGATATCATCCTAGTTTGCCTCAATCTATTTTCTCATTCATGTTGGTAAGATATTAGATATGTGTGATTATATTGGATCTGTGTCACATATGATACATGTATTTGATACTTTTTAGTATCGAAAGTCTTACGAGATAGAATAATGGACTTTCATTATAATGGTAGACTTTCATTATCTTTGAATCAAATGATTTTTTAAACTTGGTTGACCTATACATTGATTCGACTTAACCGTTTTTACTGTTTTTTTATAATTGTTATTATTACTGTAATTAATTATTGTCCAAAGGGAAAAATTTTAGAAATTTTCCTAAGGTTATATAGCAGTTAATTACAATTTTAACGGTTATAATAAAATCACGATTAAGCAAATCGAATTTAGTCCAGTTAAAGTTAATAAAGTAGTCCAATAAAAAATATGAGTTAATGGGCTAAAGTTTGACCAAAAAAATAGACCCTAGTCAATGTAAGCTGAATCTATATTAGACATGTGATAAAAAAATTTGATATGAAAGTTATATATATAAGATTAAGGTCTCCTCCTATAATTACATAAGCAAATCATCAATGTTCCAATTTTCTGACCCATCTAAAGGTTCACGTGTTGAGAAAGTCATAGAAAGATATTAACGACATCCCGATGATCACCTTTCTTAAAGGTTGTTGTGAAAACGCGAAAGTTTCAACTTTAAAAAATTCATTCAAAATTATAGAAACGAAATTAGATCATTTTTGTATTTTTGATATTCATTCACGTTCACGTTCGATCTCCAGATGCGAGGCTCATATTTCGCGCTACATTCTAATTCCATGTTGGCAGCATGACCTCAAATCCCATACTACACGAGCCCATTTTCGCCACGTAGAAGTGCTTGCAAGCGAGAGCTTTTTTTATCTTTTTTCTCGTCTGTATGATATATAGCTGTATGGAAGTCCGAGTTGGAATCGTTTTGGCTCTTAAGCTGCCTTGCTTGATTTTTTTCTGGTTCTTAATGCCATTTATTTAGAGATAGGCATAAAGTCCAAGAATAAACGCCGTCTAGTTTGGTGACGCTGTCGTTTGGACACCATATTATGTTCCACGTGCACTACTCCCAGCGGCAGATAATCAGCCACGTCAGTTCCCGCCACGTACCTGGCGTTTAATGCCGGGAATGCCCACTTGAACCAGATATCGAGGAAGTGTTGAAGGTGGAGTGGCAAGGACAGTTTAGTAACTCTTGACTATATGTTGCTGGAAGTCGGTTTCTTGGGTCGGATTGTTGGCAAAGCTTTCTACTTTCTTCCTGAATTCCCTCGCCATAGATTTTCAGTTTCTGACTTTGAACGACATAGTCTTCGTATCACTTTTGGTTGTTGGTCGCGCGAAACACTAAAACAAAATGGCCCCACAGACGAGAAGAATGCCGTTTCCAAAAGTGGTGATCGAGAGGGACTCGGACTCTAATCAGAGCACTTCTGATGACGATGATGATGGTGAAGAAGCGGAGTGTTCACTATCGGAATCAGAAACAGAACTCGAAGATGCAGCAGAGAATGGGAAAACGGATGAGATTGAAATAGGAGATATGGGTATGATGAAGAAAGGGAAAGAACTATTTTCGAAGAAGAAAAGGGATGTACCCCTCACTATAAGACTCCAAAAAGTTTGCAAAGTAACAACCTTTCCATTTATTTTTTTCGCTTTACTAATTTCGCACTATTTTGGGCTTTGTCATGTTTGGTATAGCTGATTGCTTGTTTCTTTGTGCCTTCTCGTGGGGGTTTTGTTCAGGTTTGCAAGAAACCAGGCCATGAAGCTGGATTCAAGGGAGCTACCTACGTAGATTGTCCTATGAAACCCTGCTTTCTCTGCAAAATGCCCGGTGTGTTATGACTTTGGCTTGATTGACGATAGCGCTTATTTCAAGTCCTATTCTTTTTTATATGAACATACTTTCTTTTTGAAAAATGAAAGAAATTATATTATTCATAGCAAAAGCTATCACACCATTATAATGAGTCACATTTTTAGACTGCAATTTGATGAGATACTACTTCCAGCTATTTTTCAACGCATTGCTAAGTGCACCGTGCCTGTTGTGAGCTATGAATGCGGCTTGAACCCAACTGATGATGTGTTCAGCGATTTGATATTTTCTTTCTTTGATTTCCTTGTATAATCTATTGTTTCTCTCCCTCCAAATGGAGTGGATAAGTGTTCCATTTGGTTCTCCTGGCTTGGTCCTGATAATAATCATGTTAAGTGTCTCCTTCCATTCAAAAGTAAACCTGGATAGTTGTAGCATACTCATTATCCTACTCCAAATTGCCTAGGTGTAGCTACATTCAAAAATAAATTATTCCGACTCTTTGCTAAACTACCTATCCTTGGTTCTGAGTCGATTTTTTATTACTAACCAAGTGAAAATGGATGCTTGCGGGTTTAATGATTGTCTCCAAATAATATCAAACCAACGAACCCGTTCAGCATCACTCGACAGTGTCTTATGATAGGTGCTATTAAGAAATGTACCTCTTGGGTTAGGCAGCCAAATGATGTTGTCCTCTCCCATTGCATCAGGAAGAGGAGGCAAGGACTCTGAAAGTAAGGAGAAGCCTCTAAAATTGCTACCCCATTCTCCATTGTGGATGAGTGAAGAAACCCTCGCATTCAATGGGATACGGTTTCTGAGTTGTGCTAATGCTGCTCTCTGAATAAGTGGACTATAGGACGTCCAATTATCAATCCACAACTAAATGCTTGCACCAATACTTTTGAAATTTTCTTTATTATTGGAAATGTATTTATTAATAATTTTTATTGTTGATTGGCGAGCTCTAATATGATCAGATTTATAAGTAAGCATCTCTTGTAAAATATGAGAAACAACAAAGCCTTCTAGAGCCCAAACCTCCATTTCTCCTACCCGAAAATCAAAAAAGAATCCTATATTTAAAAAAAATTGTAAATTGCTATACAATAAAAAACTTCCTTTTTTTATATTCTAATTATTTCTATATATAATAATTATCTATATATAAGATATATCTATATATAATAATTATCTAAATATAATAATTTATTGTAAAATAATGAAAATAATTCAAAATGCTTAATATAAGGATAGACCAAGCTCCTCAAGTTAAGACTGTAGTTGAAAGTCTAGGAATGTACTTGCTAAATGCTTTTAGCAGTGCCTTGAACTAGCACTATGATGGACTTCCCTACTAATTAGATTTCACTGTCTTTGTGTTGATGTTGATTAGTTTTGTTTATTGTCGTGTTAAATATATTCTCTGAAAGTTGGTTGGTTTTCATTCTTGGACCTTATTAGTTCTCTTACTATATTTGATTTCACGTATTGTATTGACAGGCCATACTACAATGACTTGCCCACATAGAGTGGCTTCTGAGCATGGAGTCATCCCAGCACCTATGAAGAATACCCAAAATTATCTGGAATATGTTTTCCTTCGCCAGATTAGACCAAATATCCATCCAGTAAGCCTTTCCATAACCTTTGTTTTAGAGATTTTTGTTAAGCACTTCTTATTTTCTTCTTTTTGGGCCGGACCAGGGTTAAGTGAAGAGTTTCATACTTTTTTTTTTCCTTTGGTTCCGGCTATTGGACTTTGCTGAAAGTGGTTTCTGATTTAATGCTTCCAATGTTTCTAATATTTTGTCTGATGTTCTAATAGAACTTGCAAAAAACATTTTGCGTAACTTCATTCATGGAAGGTTGTATTTCACTTGCAATTGTGTTAGGCATATTGACTGCCCGACATAGAAAATATTTATTTACTTGAGATCATTCCTTTTGTGGTTGATATAGAATTCAGTTTTAAATGAGAACCGCATGGATATGTTTGTGGTTTTATTGAAAGTGATCTATTGAATCTGTCTTGTGATATTCACCCCGAGGTTTTTGCACTTGTGATGTAGATCAAGCCAGCATATGTAATACCGGATCAAGTATGCTGTGCAGTTATCAGATACCATAGCAGGAGGGTGACATGTTTGGAATTCCACCCAACAAAAAATAACATTCTTCTCTCAGGGGATAAGGTTGGTTCGTTTAGTATCTTAGTGATATGTGGTTTCTTGTTTCATATGTACCTTTTCTTCGTATTTTTCATTTATTGACCTGCAATTGACCTTAAAATCTATCCTTTCTCTGGGATTTTGGAAAAAGAAAGGGCAAATTGGAGTCTGGGATTTTGATAAAGTGCATGAGAAAATGGTGTATGGCAATGTACACTCTTGCATTGTTAATAATATGAGGTGAGTTGTCTTTAGAAAATCGTTTAGTATATATGTATATCTGCTGCTTATGAATTATATGTATATCTGCTGCTTATGAACTACTTTTTCATGTATATTATGTGTGCTTACTTTCCTCAATTAACACGGAAGATTGTAACCTAAATTTTGTAGATTCAATCCTTTAAATGATGGTACCATATATGCTGCATCCGCTGATGGAACTATAAGTTTTACTGATTTAGAGACTGGTATTTCATCCTCTCTAATGAATGTGAATCCTGATGGCTGGCAGGTAAAGGTTTTTCCCGCTAATTGCTGCATAATTTATGACTTTCTGGAGCCATGTTCTGTTCGAATTTTTTACCTGTTCTTTTCTCTGCAATAATTTTGGTTTGGTGTATGAAAAACATTATACGTGTGAAATCTCACTTTTTCATGTTCACCATGTTACATTATTCTGTTGTATATATCTTTTCATCAACCAACCCCCTCCATAGGGACCAAGCACTTGGAGAATGCTCTATGGCATGGATGTCAACTCAGAGAAAGGTGTTGTATTGTTTGCTGATAATTTTGGTTTTCTCTATATGTAAGTATCTTTCCATGCTTTTGCTGCATATATAGAAGTTATATATGCATGTTAAAGAAGAAGAGTGGGATAAAACATGTCAAATTTGAAAATAACTCATTGCAGGTTTATATGTAGCAGTTTGTACACTTTTGAATCCCGTGACCATCGTAATTTTGTCAGTGAGTTCTATATGTCATGTATTCATCTTCCAATGAGCTGCCCTGTTACTAATATCTAAGTTTGTATTGTGTGACGAAACATCAGTTTTGCTTGGGATTTTGATAAACTTCTTGCTTACGAAGCAGTTATGTTAAAACTCACTTGATATATGTCTCAGCTAATTAGGAAAGGATAGAAAAGGAAACCAAAGATAAAGTCTGCCATCAGGCAAACAGTGATCTCTTATCTTCTTGTGTTATTTCCCATGTTCATTTGTTGAACATTAATATACTTGGAAAATGGTCTTTTGCTTTCTTTGCAGGTTGGATATGCGCTCCAACAATAAAACTGGTGAAGCACTTCTGATCCATAAGAGAGGTAGCAAAGTTGTTGGCTTACATTGTAATCCTGTTCAACCGCAGCTCCTTTTAAGTTGTGGGAATGATCATTTTGTAAGTTCTAAATTATCCTTCAGCTTTGCCTTTACTTTGTGATGTTTGAATTCTGATGTTTTCTAGGTTTTTTGGTTTTTAGATCTATAGTGGCTACTTTTTGAGTAATAGATTCTCTTCTTTTGAAGTTGATCTTTTGGAGGTAGTATAAATTTCTGCATATAAATGGATTTGTCTCTGGCTGTTGTTCAATTGTATGTTTGTTGTTCTGTTTATCTTCTTCTGCTCATCTTATGAATGAAAAAGGTTCATTTTGCAGGCTCGTATCTGGGATATGCGTAAGTTGGAAGCAGGATCTTCTCTTTATGATCTTCCCCATAAGCGTGTTGTTAACTCGGCATACTTTTCACCACTTTCTGGAAGAAAAATTCTCACAACATGTCAAGACAATCGTCTCCGGATATGGGATTCCATATTTGGAAATTTAGAATCCCCCAGCCGGGAAATTGTTCATAGTCATGATTTTAACAGGCATCTAACTCCATTTCGAGCTGAATGGGATCCAAAGGTGATGCAATGCAAGAATAAGTCTGTTCATTGACATGTGCATCATATTTACATATTTTATTCTTCTCATTTGTCTTTGAAAATTCTGGGACACTTCTTGGTGCAGGACCCAGCAGAGTCACTTGCAGTTATTGGCCGTTACATAAGTGAGAACTACAATGGTACTGCCTTGCATCCCATAGACTTCATTGACATAACTAATGGCCAGCTAGTAGCTGAAGTTATGGATCCTAATATAACTACCATCAGCCCTGTCAACAAGTTGCATCCTCGAGATGATGTCTTGGCTACTGGCAGTTCAAGGTTGTTCCGTATTCAATTATTGACTCTATGTTTCACTGTGGAACATTCTTTTTATAATTTTTTAAAAGCTGGGCCTTTTGCTTGAGTTTCCGGTAGTATATATGAGAAATCTTCCGGATGCCAATTCTAACACTTGAGACGGAAATTCTGGTTCGTAATTACTCTTCAGCCAGCTTTATGGTCCCTATAAACTCAGTGATTTAGCAAATTGAAGATTATTTAATCTGGGTTCCCTCATTGCTAATGGATGCCTCACATACATGATTGTTAGTTGTTTTGTGTGTTCTAGTTACATGGTTGTTAATTTAAGGAACACAAGTTGATTGTGTAGGGCAAATAATATGCAATGCTTTGTCCATGTAGTTTGGCCTGATTATTTTCCTTTTCGATCTAATGCATGAGGTCTTCAGATCACTTTTCATTTGGAGACCGAAGGAGAGGTCTGAGGCTCTGGAACAGAAAGATGACCGGAAGATCGTTATATGTCAAATCCCAGGTAAGAAATCCAAACAAAAATTCGGAGGCGAAAGTGACGATGATTCTGATGACTATGGGTTCTCATCCAAGGGCAAGAACATCAAATTGGAGAAACGCAAAGCGAAATCAACTCCATGCCCTCGTAAAGGCAAGCGCTAAGATGGGTGAAACAATCTGTTTATTAGTTTAGCTAACAAAAAGATTTATGTATGGGAGTTGACTGGGTAGTAACCTACTGTGGTTTTGGCACTTTTTTAGTGAGAGTACTGACCTATATCTCCAGCCTCTCCTTTTTGTATGTTAGCCACGAATATGCAGCCTTTTCAACTAAGTTTTGGGTGTTAATGAAGTAATGGTTATGGTGGTGGTGATAGTTTGTTTACAGAACATGCTTATATCTACCCACCTTCTGGTTGCGGGCTTGCTAAACTTAAGGTCTCTTCCCAGAGATTCCTTTCTCCGATTGAGCGCATACCTCGAAACTTACTTGTCAATTTCTTCTCAAATGAGAGGCGGTAACAGTGGTTGAAGTAACCTGATCCAATCTATATGGGGGAAATCACACGACTGGAGTTCCTCAAATGGGGTGTTATAAAGCTGGTATAAACAATCTGGGACTCTAAAAAGTATCAACATTGGAAAGTGATTACCATGTACACAAAGCACCAGAACAGGTAAATAAACCCAACCTAAGTGGGCCCTTTAGCAACATCTCAGTTACGAAGTAGGACAATTGTCACATACATCCCTTACACGTGGTGTCAAGCTTGCAGCTAAGAGGGTCTGCTCTGGACGACTCCTAGTGCATGCCCCGGATAAGAGCTAATCCAATTTCAGATTTGACAGTTGCAAAAAGGCCAAGACAACTAGTTAGTTCCAATCCCGGGGCTAAATCTTCGTTTTTGTCCAAACTAATGGAACTGTCGTTTGATTACTGCAGATTCGTAGTTTCCAGTTGCATGGCGTTCTTTACTCTCAATGATCCATTAAGAGTGGCATACAACTTGTAAGTTCACTCACATTCCAGGTACAATGCATTCACGTTGAATCAGTCCCTGCATGATACATTTAAATTTGGTATTCATTAAATTCAGCTGCTCATAAATCAGTAGAGTTCAGTCTCCAGTAGTTAGAATGAGCATGCCTGTCACAAGGTATCTCCATATACCGTATAAATGTGGTGAGGAGTTGAAGACAGTTTGCAGCAACTGTAGGGCTTGAACTAAATAGTCTTAGGTTCCTCTCCTTCCAAATGTAATAGATTATAGCTCCAAATGCAGAAATTGAACAGTTTATGATCACCCTTCGATTTGAAGCGAACAGAACTAACCCATCCTACGACTTGCACCAGGTGGGAGTAAGGACAGAGATTCTGAACAAACTAAGAATATTGCTAGCAAACAATCTAGCGTAGGAACACTACAACAAAGTTGAGTTTTTGCTACGTATTTTTTGAAATCATCACCAAACTTTTGGTGATGATTTTTAAAAACGTGGCCAAAGCGTTTCTATTTTACGACATTTTAGAAAAGGGTCGCTAATTACAAGCCTTTGGTCACACTTTCTTAGAATTGTCGCAAAATTGCGATAGTTTATTGTTTCTTTGGCGACTTCTTTTTAAATTATTGTGAAAAGTAGGAAATAACTTTCTTATTTATAATTATGAATTGAATAACTTTGACTTGATCATTTTGTAATTGAGTATCATATTGAGAAAAATCAAATTTAATATCATTGACAATGATTGTACGTATAAAATTAAATTTAGATAATAAAAATGTCAAATCATTTCAATAATGTATGAAACTATAAACTCAAAACTAATTAATATAATATTGATTTATACTTTTTATTTTTCTCTTTAATTTATATAATTTGACAATTTTATATGGTATCACAAAATTTTCAAATAGTTTTAACATGAAGTTTGTAATATAATGATATATGATTCTTAAAAAAACAACTATTGATATATGATAAGTAATATAATATAATGATATATGGTAAGCTAATTAGAAGTTTAACAATTCTTACAGACAAACAATAAATAAAATTCCATGCTTATTCTTTTGAAAAGAAAAGAAAGAATTATTTTTCTAAATTCTAAGTGACATGAGACTCGATAGATAAGGTGAGAGTTCTTTATGTTTGGATTCCTAAGAAGGCTCCTTTCACGTTTGAAGGCATTAATTGAAACAGCGAAAGATCTTCTACCAGGAGTTGGTTTATTGACACCCTTTTCTAAAAACTTCTTGGCTTTAACCAAACTAGTAAAAGATACAATTAATGATTTCCTAGATGCAATATGGGTCACTAAATTAGATGAACCGCATATACCATGCATTTCACCTAAGGAACAAATAGTATAGAAATTAAAAAGCTAAATCAAATGGTATAAAGAACCTAAATTTGAACACATGCATACCCAATTGAATGACTCCATCCTCACAATGAATGGACATAGTTTTTGCAATCGACGACTGTTCCAAATCAACTATTTTTCGTAATCTTGTACGACACCTCGGGACGTCTCCACCATTTCCTTTTTCATCTATGTTATCTTTAAGATTCGGGGAAGCTTTACATAACACATAGTATATACAATCAGAAGTTCATCTAATAGCTTCCTAACAAAAAATGAGATTTAGATAATAAAGAAAGAGAGGTCATTCGAATGATACTAAAAACCTTGATTGTATATATCAAGCAAAAATAAGATCGGCCATTGAAAGCAAGCGGTGATTAGACTTTGATGAGGAGATCTGTTGTTCATCAATTAGTTCTTCATCAGGGAGAATTCTGCCACATTCCTCCCATCATAACTCATTTTTTCTATTAGAAACTAGTCACCATATGGACATTTTGCGATGAATTTATGTTAATAGTTTTATTGTGAAGAGACAATAGAAACAAAAACAAGTAATCTTCTATAATATATATAGAAGCAGAAACAAAAAATTATATAAAGTTATATGTAATTAACAAAATATTCACAAAAGAAGCAAAGATAATTGGAACTTAATTTTTGAACCATCTAAAAATCTCCTGCATAAGCATATTCTATGTTTGCCACTCATCGTTAATAAGTCAATATAACTAGTTAAAGTTGAGTTTATAACCTATTGAATATCATATTTCTCTAGATTTATACATATCATATTCATGAAGTTGTTACTAAAAATATCATTTTGTTAGCTACCCCTACATTTACCTTTGTTTCTTTTGAAATTCAAGTTTAAATTAAGGTTAGCTTCAATTGAAAATAACTACATTTTACTTCAAAAACCTAAAAAAAAATGTAATTTATTACTATTATAAGATAATAGTAATAAATTTAGCATAAGGTTCTCATTGCAAAAAAAAAAGGATGATGGTGATGATCCATTAATTGAGAAGTTCATATGTAGAGTTCCTCACACAAGCTTTCATTGAAGTTATAAAAAATAGTCCTTTAAAAATAAGCGATAAGTTTCTCCATTATGTAGGCAATCATCAGATCAAACACCAATCCATTTTTAAAGAGCTATTAAATCAACATCCTCAAATATTAAGGTGTCTTTCATGGAATGGATGACCATTCCAGTAAGTTGATAAAGCTAAAAACTCACAAGAAAACCTCCAAAATGATTATATAATTTCCTTTCTCAATTGATATTCCTTGAAAAATAGATGCAAATACTAGTGGAATATTAAGTAAATTTTTATTTTTTTGAAAAGGAAAATGTTAGTAATTAATAAAAATGAAAGTAATACAAAGTAGACAAAATGTTGAGGGTTTTACCCTTTTACAATCCTTACAAAGTCATGTAAGGAGTAGAGACAAAATAAGAGTAAAGAAAATAGTAGATCAAGAATGAATATTTTCATATGTTTAGAGAAGATAATATATTAGTAGTGCAGTGCTAGTTTAGGTTTTTCACAATCAGCAGCTCTCAAATTTGTCTGATAATTTTAATTAAATGGAATCTATTATTGAACTTTGACTTGCAAAACGTCTGAAATTTCTTTCTCTCCAAAGTGTATAAACACAAATCCCCAAAGCAAGAATGAAGATGAGTTGGTCATGTTTCTAATGAGCTGTCTATGCAAATAATCTTTGCATAATATCAGTAAGGGAATGCCCCAAATCAGACCATAAACATTTTCTCTTAATATTTTGCCATATGTGAAGGAACATATAAAGAAAATATGATCTCTTGTTTCTAAATGAAGACAACATATGGGACAATTTTTACCAACTTGTAAGTAAGGCAACTAGTCTGACGTCTTAAGCTTTTTCTGAATTGCAAACTATAAAATAAAAGAGAGTCGAGGTTTAATGCTTTGCTCAAAACAATTGTGTGCTAGTCAACTTCAGGGCATCTTCTTCTTAAGAGATCCTTGGTAGTTTTGTTGGTTAATGTGTGAACCGGATAGTCTTTCTAGTAAAATATATCAGGAGGGTTTGGATTTGGGTGATATATGGGTTGTAGACGACTCAATCGATGTGGGAGCTGCTAGGAGTTTTCATGAATAACTGAGCTTAGCCTAGTGTGTACTGAAGAGATACTTGAGATCTTGGTTGTGTATAAAGATTGCAAGATTGGTCTATGACCTGACTAGTGATCATATGATAGTGAGATTAATCTACCATTCCCAACTCTACTAGTGACATGAACTTGTACCATGTCTCTCAAAGTGATTAATTGATTTAAGAAGTGTAAATGGGAGGTGCTTTTGTTTATTTGCCATATGCATCTAGTTTGGAGGAAATATGGATGTAGCCATCAAATCCATAATGAATGTTTATAAAAAAAGATTGACCAAAGTCTTTTGAGAATCAATGCCTGGTTTTATGGTCTTGATGGATGAGATGTTCAAGCCACCTTCCTTTTTAGGGAGGCATATGTCATTCCACTTTACCTTAGCTGCACCTTTGGAACCATCTGGATGACTCTATAGGCAAATTTTTAGTAATCTTTCTATGACTTTAATGATGTTTTAGGAAATGAAGATGTGGGACCTCTAATATATATGTAAAGAATTGAGCACATACTTTATAAGTTATAACTTACCCACATAGGATAGGGTTTTATTCACCCAGAAGTTGATTTTTTTATGGATTCTTTTAATTAGAGGTAAACATTCAAGAAAGTTGAGGCGTTTAGTTGTCACAGGAAGTCCTAAGTACATTATTAGAGGACTTGTTGCATACCAGTAGATTGTGCAATGATTGGTTTGAGATCGTAGGAACTTTTGGAGATGAGAAAATGGATTTTACTGAAGTTGATCTGCAGCCCCGAGTAGCTTTTGAATTTGTCAAGGGCCTTCGTAAATGTGTTGATGGTATCTAGCTGAACTTTGTAAAATGATAGGTGATCGTCTGCAAAACCAAGGTTAGTTAAATCAATCTTTTTTCAATTTGAATGATGTCTGAATTTGGGATTTAGATTCACTTCTTGATTAATGATTGAGTTGAGGATTTCCATATAAAAAATGAAAAGGTAGGGGGATAGAGGATCCCTCTGTCTAAGACTGTGGCACCCCACTCCCTCCTGACGTATAAATGTATGCCCATTCGACGTTCGTGCACGTGCCTGACGGAAATGGCGTGTTACTTTTTCACTTTCACTACGTCGCATGGCATCATAAATTAAAATCATAAATATCATAATGGGTAAAACTCAAATTCCTCATCTCATTTCATAAACAGTATGTGCATTGTAGTTTTACATCAACATCCATATGTGTACATTCTCAAAACTAATCAGAGTTTACATCTCTGTACATAGAACATGCTACATACATGAGGAATTATACAAAATTTATCTAGAACCCTAAGTCACAGCTAACTGACCTCTGAGCCATGTTGTCTACCAAAAAGCTGTACTAGATCCCTTCTATGTGACCTTAGAAGCTAATTCATCACTCTTAAACCTGAAAAGTCAACATTGCAATTTTGGTGAGTTTTGTAAACTCAGTCGGGTAACCATCCTCGATGGTTCACTCATATCACATACGTCACAACCATTCATACATTCACATAATTTCATTTATCAACATATAGAATCACAACATACTTGATCATAAACTTTCGCATTTTTTAATCAATTTGATTCCACATTTTAGTTGCAATCATTTAAATCATATAATTCATGTGTATATGTAATGTTCGTAAGACTCACATTCATTTATTTCGTTGTTATGACTAAGTACCTTTTTCACTGTCCCATATCCGTTATAGATATCGGGCTTATTTATACTGTCCCTTATCCGTTGGAGATACACGACTCATTTTTTATAGTGAGCCATAGGCTCTTACCACAGTCTGAGCTTTAAGCTCTTTTTTACTGGCGACTCTGGTCACAACTGCCTTTATCTTTCACGCAATCATTATACTTATTCAGTCACATTCACATTTGTCATTGAACTTTTAGTCCGACATTCAACATTTAAGTTAAGAAACAAGTAGTCAATCACATTCACATTCAAGTATCACTTCTAATGTTTTATTTAAGCATTAAACACCTCGGACATTAATTGTCCAGAAGTCAGCATATAGATATCACATAACAAGTGAATACATAATTTAATAAGCAACAATCATAGTGTGACCATCTTAGATTACTCACAGTTTGCTATAGATAGCTTATTGCCTCGACGTCCCGACAATGTCTGAATAAGCTCGATCTAGTTGCTCCTTTATAGATCATGCAATTACACACATTTACGCATTACTATTTTGCACCATTACATAAGTACTCATTTATGCACATATGTATATGTTATGTATGATGCATGCTCAATGATAATTCCCAGGTATATTACCTTAATGCACTTCCTAAAAACAACTGACAACCCTTTTTAATCAATCTATAATCTCTAATACTCTTTACTCACTTTAATCACCTCATTCATCATCAACTAGGTCCATTTAGGATCCAATTGAACCCTAATTACCTCAAATGGAAACCCCCTGACATTGATTAGTTCATAACTCATTCAAAAGAAAACTCTCTTTTCCCATAAGTTTTCCCACGATCGTGATGTCCCTGTCACGATTGTGACAGAAACTTTTCCTATCGGGTCACAATCGTGGGGTGAGGGCCACAATCGTGCCCTGCAAATTTTTCCCTCCTTTATCCAGATCCTACATACATTTAAACACCAATTCACCCCAAAATTTTCAGAATTCATCACCTTTCTTACAACATCATTACCTACTGATCCATATGCAATTTGGTTGCATTCAAAAACTTAAACTTCAAGTCATTTGGTTTATCAATTACATCTAATCTTTCATCATTCATGTAATCCTATCATTTTCTCATAACATCTCATTTATAGGAATCAAACAATCCCCTATCAAAAACATCATGTCTAATTCATAACCTCTTCATTTATGCATCCATTTCAGCTCAATGACATTTAAACACAATTTATAACTTATGATAGATCATGACACCCAAAAACAAATCATTTCCATATATTCTTTCATCATCTTTCAATATTATACCAAATTCTCATTTCAAGGTATGACTCCAACACATTTTTTATACCTTCAAATTCTCCATCTATTCCTTACAAATAAACTATAATTCATAGCTTTCATAACCTCAAATTAAGAACACATATGCATGACCTCATCTCTCAATTTACTGCACTCATCATTAACATAATAAGCCGATATAAACATCTCTTCATTTATCATCTATCCACTCTCATCAAAACCTCATTTAGCACATCTCATAATTTATCACTCATCAAATATACAAAAACAAGATATGATTATGTCCATTTATTCATTCACGATACTCATACATTTAACACCATTTATACTTTCAATCAATCTCTATTTATCATCATAAATGTCCCATTTACACTAACCTATAAAGATCAACATGCTACTTACTTGATTTAGCTCCAAATCCTTCAAAATCACATAAACCCTAGCTTTCCTTGCATCACACAAACATCAACATTCAAGGATGGTAGGGTTGGGTCTTTAGTGCGAAATGAAAGAGAGAGCAAGATGATGGTAGAAAATCAAGGGTGAAAATGAGCTTCAACGTTGATGATGGTGGGTGAAACAAAATCGTGAAAAAAAGAAGAAGAAAGACGAAGATGCTAAAGATTACGAAGAGGGGAAGAAAAAGCAAAATACAAAACCATTTAATGGTCTTTCAAAGTTAAAAAGAATCATGGATTAAAGACATGGTATGGCAAGTGACACATGTCACTTGCATCATGTCCAATTTCTATTGGTTTGAATTAGGTTTTTTCGTTATCTAGTCCAATCAACTCCAATTTCTACCTCAATTGTCTCCAAATTTCAATGACATATGTCATTAAATCCAAATGTCACTTAAGAAAAATTTCCACAACCTACTGACTCTTAACTCTACTTCCATTTATCACTTGTCCTGGCACTTGACATTTTTCCTAGTCCAAAAATACCCGAAATTTCCAATAATTTCTTAAATTTCACCAAAAATCCTAAATTGATTTTAATACACACCAATTCAATTTTCAAGACAAATAAGCCACAATTCATAACAGAATTCACATTTATAAATCAATTATACCCGAAAAATGTCAATGAATGCATATACAATCAATTTATTATGTGCAATTCGTAACAGAATTCACATTGATATTCGCGTATGTGTGTATGTCATATTATACATGAGCATGAAATACACTTTCTAACTTCTCAGTAATCTCTCATACCCCGTATTCTAGGGTCCTAACCCTTAACATGGGATAACGGGATGTTACAACTCTCCCTTCCTTATGAAATTTCGTTCTTGAAATTCTTACCTAATTGTTGGAACAGGTGAGGATAATGCTTTCTCATATGCTCCTCCATTTCCTAAGTCGCTTCCTCACTTGAGTGATTCCTCCACATAACTTTCACCAACAGAATTTCTCGGTTCCTCAACTGTCTCGTTTGATATCCTACTATCTTGATCAGCTTCTCATTATATCTTAGATTACTGGCAACTTCAATTTCTTGGGCCAGTAATACATGCATCGGATCTGACTGATACCTTCTGAGTATACTCATATGCAATACATTGTGTATTTATGACATCTCACTCGGTAAGACTAATGTACCTAGGGCTCAACTTAGCCTTCTTGCCAAATCTCAACTCCCCTTGCCAAGGCGAAACTCTCAGAAATACTTTGTCTTCCACACTGTATTCCATATTTCTTTGCTGCTGATCCACATAGCTTTTCTTTCTATCTTGAGCTGCTTTAATTCTACTTTGGATCAGATTCACCTTATCCACAATAACTTGTATCAACTCTGGAACTTCTACCATTCTCAGACCTTTTTCATCCCAATACAGAGGCGATCTACATTTTCTACCATAAAATGCCTTGTACGATGCCATTATGATAATACTATGATAATGGTTGTTATATGCAAACTCGATTAGAGCTATATACTGATCATATGTTCCTTGAAATTCCAATACATATGCTCTGAGCATATCCTCCACGGACTTGATTATTCTTTCACTCTGTCCATCCGTTTGAGGATAAAATGCAGTACTAAAGTTTAACTTCGTACCCATAGCAGTCTGTAAACTCTTCCAAAACCTTGAAGTAAATCTGGGATCTCTGTCCGATACAATGGACACTAGAATCCTATACAGTCTAATAACTTCATCTACATACTTCTGAGCCAATTGATCTAGTGAACTACTGTATCTCACTAGTAAGAAATGTGCCGACTTAGTCAATTGGTCAACCATGACCCATATGGTGTTGTGTTTCCTCAGGGTTTTTGGCAATCCCATTACAAAATCCATAGTAATTCATCCCCATTTCCATTCCGAAATAGGTAATAAACGAAGTTTCCCAACTGGAGCCTAATGTTTAGTCTTAATTTGTTGACATGTCAAGCACTTAGCTACATAGTCAGCTATTTGCTTCTTCATCCCTGGCCACCAGAAATGTTGCTTCAGTGTGTTATACATCTTGGTGGTACTAGGATGCATAGTATAAGTCACTACATGTGCCTCCTCCAAAATTTCTCTCCTCAGGTTATCAATATCAGGCACACAAAACCTCTGCTTCAACCACAGTGTTTCATCCCTCAACTCAAACTCAGAATCTGGATTTACCTTAATCTTCTCAATTAGCTTTACCATTTTTGGATCTTTACTCTGAACGCTTTTAATCCTATTATGTAACATCGGTCTCAACTTTAGTGTGGCTATCAATGCCTCATCTTGTTCTAGATTCAACTCCACATTCAAAGCTCTCAATTGAATCAAGTTCGGTAACCTTGATAACTGAATCTGAGCTATATTGCTATTCGACTTCCTACTCAATGCATCTGCCACCACATTAGCTTTTCCAGGGTGATACTTAATCGTACAGTTATGATCTTTTAATAACTTGATCCATCTCCTCTGTCTCATGTTTAACTCTTTCTGACTCAATAGATACCTCAAGCTCTTATGATTAGTGTAAATCTGAAAAGTCTCCCTATACAAGTAATGTCTCCATATCTTTAAAGCGAAGACCATTGCTGTAAGCTCTAAGTCATATACCAGATAGTTAATCTCGTGAGACCTTAATTGTCTCGATACATAGGCTATCACCTTGTTATGTTGCATCAACACACTTCCCAATCCTCGATGCGAAGCATCACTGTATACTACATAGCCACCAGTTCCTGATAAAATAGTCAGTACCGACACTGTGGTCAACCGATGCTTCAGTTCCTCAAAACTTCTTTAACGATCGTCATTCCATCTGAAAACTACATTCTTCCTCAGAAGTTTAGTTAGAGGGGATGAGATCAATAAGAACCCCTCAACAAACCTCCGGTAATATCCGGCTAATCATAGGAAACTCCAAATTTTTAATAAGTTCTTCGGAGCCTTCCATTTCATTATTGCCTCTATCTTCTTTGGATCCACTTGAATACCTTGTCCATTCACTATATGACGAAGAAACATCGCTTGGCTCAACCAAAACTCACATTTATTTACTAAATTTGGCATATAATTGTTTCTACCTCATAATTTGTAGGATTACTCTCAAGTGCCTAGTATGCTCTTATCTACTCTTTAAGTACACTAAGATGTCATCAATAAAAACAATTACAAAATGATCCAAGTAGGGATAAAATACCTTATTCATCAATGCCATAAATGCAGTTGGGGCATTAGTCAACTCAAACGGCATTACTAAGAACTCATAATGCCCATACGTGCTCCTGAAAGCGCTCTTTGGTACATCAACCTCTGCTATCTTTAACTGATAGTACCCAGACCTCAAGTCCAACTTAGTAAACACCTGAGCTCCCTGTAATTGATCCAAAAAATCATCGATTCTAGGTAATGTGTAACACCCCATTATCCTAGGGTACGCACCGAAACGCCCGTAGGTCAACCCGATAGATATCCTAAGATAAGGGAGCGCTACGTGCAATCTCTACAGACTTCACATGGCATCACATACATTTAAATAATAAAACCAGTAAATGGAAATTACAAGATTTTTGAAACCAAAATCCTCCCTCTTTCATTACTCATAATCAACAGTGTATACAGCAAATGTACAGTCTGTACATACAAAACCTAAT
>JAOTAY010000008.1:26782911-26804670 GCA_025629805.1 Erythroxylum baracoense | reverse complement strand
ATACCATATCATGTATGGATTGGCATGATGATTTGGATTTGTTGCTTCTGCTGGAAAAATGATTTCTTAAAAGTTTTGAAATCTACAGTTTCTCCAAATATAGCATGCTTTCTTTTTCCAATCCAACAACATATATTTTGAATTATGATAGCTTCCTCTAGAAAGATAAACCAATCACTAATATTTTCAGCAAGTTATGTAGGAACTCGATGCGATCTCAAGGAAATAAAGTGTCTTCGTTCACTATTGTATGGAATAAGTTCCCATTACCCAAAACATCATTTCTGCCATAGTCGATTATGAAGAATAGACTAAGCACAATGGATAGGTGATAGGTATAAATTATACTATGTTTTGATAAATGTTTAAGTGTGCTTTTGAGTATTTCTTAGATGATTATCATGTATATAAGTTTAGAATTATGTTCATTATTAGTGTTTGTTTATATTCTAAGTGTTTGTCTAGTTTTGAGCATGATTTGGATCTTAATTTTATGTTTCAAGAGGCATGTGGTGTGTGTTTAAGTGTATGGAAACAAAAAATTGAATAAAAGAGGAGAGTTGGAAGTATGGAAGCAAGTCACGATCATGATCATGATAAGTGAAGCAAGTCACGATCACGATTATGACTTACTTGTTATGATCGTGACAACGAGCACAGACAACAATTCTAGCGAATTTTAGCTTTTTCAGCATGGACTCTTTTATAATTTTAATGTTTTGTGGGTAAACCATAGAAAAAAACCCTAGAAGCCTTAAGAACTATTTAAGAACATAAAACAATAAAAAAGGATAAACACCATCTTACCAAATTGAGATTCATCTAAGGAAGATTAAGAGGAGCATTAATTGTCCAACATTTTCCAAATCTGCAAATTTAGCTCCAAATCAAGTTTTTAGCTCCAAATCAAGTTTTACTTTCTTTCCTTTTGTTATTTTTATTAAAATTGATGTGTGAACTAGAATGGAAATTGTTAAACATGTTGATGATGTTTTAATTTCATATTAGGATTTATTCTCGACTTATTTTGTGACTTGAACACTTTTATTTCAACACAATGTTTTGGGTGTTATGATATTTGTGTTTGCTTTTACTTCAACAACAAATCGACAGAGTGAGTTGATATAATCTAATTAGGTTGGATAATGAGAGTTAACAACCTAATAAGTCACGCAAATATCAAATTGATGGTCATACGAAGAGAGATCTTGTGTGAGAACTCGATTATCCAATAAATTGCTTAAGAACTAGTTAAAAACATTAGGCTATTTTTGTTAATTAAAAGATTGCAAATCTAGAATTTCTTTATTAATTAGGTAATATTAATTGGGGTTGATGATTAGATCTTGGGAGAGAATAATCAAACCCTTTGGAAATCTAGGATTGACACCAAATTGAATAAAAAATGGTTAAGGGAGCAAAATGATGATAGAACAAATCATATAATTTCATATTTAACCATCCTTGTTTTATTATGACAGCTAACTTGTTAAGTGGTTTAGTGGTCAATTTTATTTTCTTATTTAATTCTTGAATTTTATTTTCTCCCAAATCATATTTCACAACCTTAGACAAAGTTAGTTTCATTTAGTTTTAACTAATTCCTCAGATTGACACCTCAATTACTAAAAGTTTACGATTCGTATCCTTGTGAAATATTAAGGGCTTTACATTAGGAAAAACTTGCTCAATAAGTTTTTGGCTCATTGCCTGGGAATTAGTTTAGGATCTTCTGGATTCGTTTTTCTAAAGAAATTATTACCCTTTGTTGTGATTGTGGTTTAAAAAAAAGAGAAGGAAGTTTGGATACAAGGTAAAAGACACATCAATTTGGACATCACAAGGAAATAATAAGGAATCCAAAAAGTTAAAGGCTAAAAAGAAATAGAAAGAATAAGTGATGGATGAAATACATTACGGGGATTAAAGGGACTTAATTGACTTTATGAGGCCAAGGTACAATGCCTATCATCAAGAAATTATATGACCACCATTGCAAGCGAAGCATAATTTATTTAAAGAGATGGAGAATAATAATTGTCTTTGGGCATCGAAACGAAGTATACAGCAGTCAACCTTCCCGAATCCAGAAGGAATGATTGCGGTAGATTCAGTGACAACATTGTAGGCTAAAATTGACAACCTCTCTAAGGAATTGAACAATCTAACAGTTGCTTCTTTCTCTCCATTCAAAGCAATTCAGTAAGGATGCGACCTACATAGATGAGAGAGTCATAATATAGCTGATTGCTTTCTTGTGGAAATTAATAATGTAGAGAAATTTAACTTTAATGAAGGACAATTTGGTTAGGAAAGTAATCATCCTTATTTGAACATGTACAATCCAGGGTGATATAATAACCCAAATTTCTTTTGGTATAACAAAGCAAGGACTTAAATGGGAAATCCAGACCTACTAAGATTTCAGCAAGATGAGACCAATTCATGGGATTCAAAATTGGACAAGATTACGAACAAGCTCATGAGCATAAATGAGTCCCAGAAGATACTGGAAGGGAAGTTTGAGCAAGTAATAGAAGATCATGCCTCTTTTATTCACAACCTAGAGATTTAAATGGGCCAGCTTTCCAATGAATTATGTAAGAGAAGTGTGGAAAATTTTCTGAACAACATGGAAGTACATCAAAGAGAGAAATGTGGCTATCACACTTAGGAGTGGGAAAGAGCAAAAAGAACAAACAAAAAGACAAACTGAGACTATCCTTATACAAGACCAAGAGAAAAAAGAAAAATGACGAAGAAAAGAATAAGGACCCTCCTTATACTCCTGCTATACCTTACTCACTAAAAATACCATTCCTACAAAGACTTCAGAAGAAAGAATCGGATGTACCATTGGCAAAGTTCGTAGAAAAGCTAAAGAAATGGCAAATTTACTTGTCTCTTATGAAAGTGTTAAAAGTACGCCTAAGTACGTGAAGTTCCTTAAAGACATATTATCTGACAAGCGGATTTGGGAAGATGACTAGATGGTAGTCATGATTGAAACTTATAACTCCTTAATTACCAACCATATGGCCTCAAAGTTGAAAGATCCAAAGAGTTTTATGATACCCTGTGCAATTGGTAATTTAGAGATTTTGAAATGTTTGCATAAGTATAAACCTTACGCCTTTGCAAATTTTTAAGAAACTGGGGCTAAAAGATGTGAAATCAACATCTATGCGTATTCATTTGGTAAACCAATCGATAAAGAAATCGTTAGGCTTAGTGGAGGATATGCCTGTAAAAGTGGACAATTTTATAGTTCCTGTGGATTTCATTGTGCTTGACTTTGAAGAGGATCAAAATTATTCGTTAGTTCTTAATATACAATTTTTAAACACTATAAAAACGTTGGTACATATCTGTGAAGACAACCTCATCCGTCAAATTGGAGATGAACAAGTGAAATTCAACTTGAATAAGGTATTAAAGAATCCAAAGGAAGGTAGCTCGTTCATGAGAATTGAAGAAGTCAAATCTTTAAAGGAGCGAGAGGAAGAAAAATAGATGACAATGAAGATTGGTTTTGAAGAATATGAGGAAGTCTCTGTTCAAGAAGAGATTGACAAACAGATGACAGTAGAGATAGAGGTCAAAGAAGATACAGTGGTCTCTGTTCACGAAGCAGAAGAAGAAGAGGAGAAGAAGGTGAGTAAGGAAGAAAGAGAACAATTCACCTTCTTTGAAGTCAACCTATAAAATTCGATAGAAGATTCAGGAAGTTTCATTATTTCCTATTTTGTTCATAGTTTGTTATCGAAAAGGAAATTACTGAACTTACTAGGTTTTCTTAATTTTATTAATTATGTCCTTATAATTATCTTGCAATGTGTAGCTTATTATAGGTTACAAAACTAAAATTGGGTGACACAAGTTGATGCAAGCCACTCATTATTAACCCAGGTGAAGTATAAAAGGAAGAATATGTTAAGCTAATGGCATTAACTAAGCGCTACTTGGGAGCCAATCCAAGAATTAGGATATGTTATGTTATTTTATTTTTTTTATTAGTATTTTTTATTTCTATCTTTTATTTTATCTTTTAGGGAGTGAATTGCTAGAATTTCATGACCGAAACTATCTCCAAGTTCTAAGTCCAGCACCATCACTGCTGAAACATCATAAGTTTTCTTGTTCTAACCTTTTCTTTTTGTTTTTCTTATCATTTTTATTTCCCTTTATGTGTTGTTTTTTTCTTATATTGAGGATAATACATTGTCTAACTATAGGAAGAATTTTGCATTGGCATGTCATGTGTGTGAAGTTTGCATATCATATTGTTAGTTTTTTATTAGGTTGAGATGGTGTGAGCATAAGTGTGATTATATTAATGTGTCAATGGCAATAACGTAATGGAAGTAGTTTAGATTTGAACATAGTCATTAAATTTGTAAAGGCAAATTGGCTTCTACATTTTATGTTTTAAGTATCTTTGGTTAAATATGCGTGTTAATTAGGATATGACGTCATTTTATTCATATTATTAAATTTGTTACATTCATTTATAATTATAGGTCAATTGAATATGTTAGTATCATTAGTAGTCTATTATTAAATGAATAACTATTTCACTGGCCCTTTTGAAACAAAAATTAAGTTATGAATAGAACTAGTAGCATGTGATATAGCTAAATAACCAAGGGCATTCATGACAAAATGTTTGTCTTTGCGTCAAAAGGCTATAATGACATTCCAACCAAGCTAATTAATAAAATATGGCCTAGTTAAGTAACTGGGGGACATTCATGACAAGGTGTTTGCCTTCACATCAAAAGACTAGGTTAACATTAAAGAAAATAAAAAAGGTGTTGTTTCGACAAATAAATCCTATTGATCTTTGAAAATAGCAAAAAAAAAATTTTAAGGATACTTAATGATAGTTGCAGTTATGGTTGATTACTAATTATCAATGTATGTATATAAGTGCTTTAGGTGAATGAATATGATGTTAATGTCTTGATTAGTATGTATATTCAATCCAAAGTTATTAGCCATAAATTGTATAGGTTAATATGTTGGAACAACTTAAACAATTGTTGTTTGAGGTTAAATTGGTTTCATCAAGTTAGATGCAATTGTATCATTAGTGCATGTTGCATGAATGTATATGTTATTGTTTGGTTTGTTTGAATTTTTTTTTTGCTCAAGGAAAAGCAAAATTTTAAATATGGGGATGTTCATAGGTGTAAATTATACTATGTTTTGATAGATTTTGTAGTTTTGAGCATGATTTGGATCTTAATTTTATATTTCAAGAGGTGGGTGAAGTATGTTTGAGTGTATGGAAACAATAAATTGAAGAAAAGATAAGAATTGGGAGTATGGAATCAGGTCACGATCACGACTTGCTTATCATGATCGTGATAGAGAGCGCAAACAACAATTTCAGCGAATTGTAGTTTTTCTAACATGTGACTCTTTTTGTAATTTTAATGTTTTAGGGCTATTTTTGGAACCAAATTAAGTGGGTAAACCCTAGAAAAAAACCCTAGAATCCTCAATAACTATTTAAGAACATAAAACACTGAAAAAAATACTAACCTCCATCTTACTAAATTGAGATTAATCTAAGGAAGATTAAGAGGAGCATCAGTTGTCGAACATTTTCCAAATCTGCATAGTCAGCTCCAAATCAAGTATTTTATTTTTCCTTTTGTTAATTTCATTAAACTTGATGTGTGAACTGTATTGCAAAATGTTATACACGTTGATGATGTTTTACTTTCATATTAGGATTTGTTCTTAACTTATTTTATGACTTGAATACTTTTGATTTCAATATAATGTTTTAGGTGTTGTGATATTTGTGATTGCTTATACTTTAACAACAAATCGAGAGAGTGAGTCGACAATAATCTAGTTAGGTTGGATTATAAGAGTTAACAACCTAACAAATCACGCAAATATCAAATTGATGATCATACGATGAGAGATCTTCTGTGAGAACTCGATTATCGAATATATTGCTTCAAAACTAATTGAAAACATTAGGTTGTTTTTGTTAATTGAGAGATTGCAAACATGGAATTTCATTTTCAATTTTGGATTATTAATTGGGGTTAAATTATTAGGCCTTGAGGGAGAATAATCAAACCCTTCAAAAATCTAGGATCAACACCAAAGTGAATCAAAAATGGTTAAGGGAGCAAAATGATGATAAAACAAATCCTATACTTTCATACTTATTCATCCTTGTTTTATTGCGAAAACTCAATTGTTAAATGGTTTAATGCCGAATTTTAATTGAATGTTTAATTTCTGAATTTTATCTTCCCTCAAATCATATTTCACAACCTTAGAAAAAGTTAAGTCCATTTAGTTTTAGCTAATTCCTCGTGGTATTGACTCCTTTATTACCACAAGTTTGCGATCTATTTACTTGCGAAATATTGAGGGTTTTACATTAGGCAAAACTTGATCAACAATAAGCTACACTTCCTGTCAGAAGACAAGATATTTTCCTTATGTAAGGAGTGTGATGAATGTAGGGGCCATCTAGTCTTTAAATGTCACTTTGCTTCTGGTTTGTAGAATATGGTTAAAAAATTTAGTCAGTGGAACCTCAAAGGGAATTCCTTCCCTGAAACTATTCAATGGCTAATGGATCACTCTTACATTCCTATGGACAATTTGGAGGAATTGTATTCTTTCATTTGGTACTTTTATCTAAAGTATATGGAATGAAAGCAGTAATGGGAGATTAAAAAACAAGTATTTTACTTTGAAAGAGACAACAAATGAGATTCTTCGTACCATCAAGGTGATCCTATTCTTTAGGAGCAAAGTCAATTGATTTCAAGGACATTTAGTTATTGGTTTCTTACATAAGTTGTAATCTAGCTATTCTAATATAGAGATTAGTTCATCAATTTTCTTTATTAGTGTATGGGATTTCCCTAGTGGATTGATTTTAGTTGTTATATTAATATATTCCTTTAATTTTTTGTAAAAAACTCATAATAGTTATTTAAGATCTTTAACCATATAATATTTATGGAATTGCATTACTAGTATAAGAAAAATTTTAGAGCTAGAATATAATACTTGATAGAGTCCTTAATGTCAAACCTTTAACATAATACAGGCCAAAGTATAGAGGAATGGACATGAGCAACAACAATATCCCATATTACTTTGTAATTGAAATTTGTAGTGAGAAAATTCACGAACATTTTCTTACAATATTTAGTAGTAAACCTGTCAAACATTTCTAATGCCCAAGTCAATTATCTTGAAGAGTAGGGTTAGGAGGATATGTTGGCAAGTTAGATAGGAAAATATCCTTACCTTTGAAGGTATGAAAGGAAAAACCTAGAAGTTAGGATTGATGAAATTCTACATTCTAGCATTCATAGGAATAATGGATCTTAAGGACTGAATCTACCTTTGATCTATAATGGGACTAGCAGGGTGCCAATCGTCAAACCAATAGAAGGTATTGCTTTCATCTCTATTTTTGTATTTTACGAATTGATGAACTAGTTCCCTCATATTCTCAATGAATGTCTAAGATATGCTAGGGGAGGACTTAAGGTTTCAGGTACTCAAACCTTTTAGGATGTATTTATATGACCATCTCATCTATAAATTTTCACCTTATAAACAAAGTTTTGCAAATCCATTTGTAACTCCTTTGGAAATATTATAGCCATTAGTTTTTTTAGGTTCATATAAAAGTGATGCCTAGTCCTCCATTCATCTTAGCTTGGCATACTGAGCTCTATTTAATCTCAGGGACCTTCAGTTTCTTATTAGTGCCACTCTAAAGAAAATCTCCTAGAGCCTTGTTAGTTTCCTTCATTACACCTTTCAAAAAAGTAAGATGTGAAATCCAAATTGCTTAGGATCGGGGATGATCAATTATAATCTGCCTTCATAAGATAAAGAGCTAATGCACAAATTGTTGAGTCTCTCTTTATAGAGTTAAAGAGAGGAAAGCATTCACATTGTTAACTTCCTCACTTCTATAAGGACTTTTAATAACTATAAAGGGAAATTGTTGTTGAGTTAACCCTCTAGAGTTAATGGCTAAGCTTGCAGAAGTGTTAGAGCCAGTAGATTAAATGGAAGAACTTTTATTGGGGTTAAAGACCAGACCTAAAATTTCTCCAAATTCCTTAATGGAGCTCTAAAATAGCTTAATGTATTTGTGATGAGCACCACATAATAATACCAAGTCATCAGCAAAAGTGAATTACAATATTATTAGTCTTTCACTTCTGTGATGATATTTAAAGCTAGGCTCCTTTGCACTTTTCAACTTAGTGAGCCTATGGAATACCTTCATATAGATGACAAATAGGGAGGGTGAGAGAGGACACTACCTAATGCCTCTGTGGGCTTTGAAAATGCACGATGGCTACCTATTAATAAGAACTGAATAGGAGATAGAAGTGAAGTGTTGAGTGATCCAAGTGATGAAACATTGAGGGAGTGCTATGGCCTAAAGAGATTCACATATTAAGAACTTAAAGAGGCAAATGCCATAGTAAAGTTTATCTTTAAGGTACAACTCTTAATGGAAGATTTGAGTTGTAGCTTTAAAATAATTCTTGAGAAAACATAATGTTATCATCAATGTTCCTACCAGGAACATAAACACCTTAGTAAGCATTGATGAAATCAGGGAGAATTCTCTTCAATTTGATGGTTAATATTTTTTCAATTACTTTATAAATTACATTGTAACATGTAATTCAATCTATAATCATCCAAAGAAGTAGGATTGGCAATTTTAGGAATGAAAAAAGGCCATTTTAACCTTAAGGTTTACATCCTCCAAAAAATTTAACCTTAAAGTTTCAGAGAGCACAAATTAAATCATATCATTTGGAAATGTTAAAATTCAACACTAAATTAATCGAGAAACTAATATAATATGACATCATCAGTTTTATGCCATGTCAGTGCTAACCTAGCACATATTTATAATATTTTAATATTTAATGGGTCCCATGATGCCACATGGAGCTTATGTGGCAATGTGGGACCTTAATACTTAAATTATAAATAATAAAGAAGAAGTAGAAAGCCAACAAATAGCCCACATTATTATCAAATACAACTGCTATCAACAAATGAACAACCACATTATTATTAAACATCTTTGACAAAGACATTGACGAAGGTAGTGAAGGGCAAGAAGGTGTGTGACAAAGGGTGGGAGTGCAAAGGCTGGTCAACGCTATATTGTAATAAGACTATGTCTGATTACTTCTAGACTTACCAATTTGAGAACTTGTTCTCAAAAAGGTTGGGACTACCATTCGTTTATCACTGTAGTTGTTATCTACCAGGATCATAGTTTTGGCACTATAGGAAGGAAGTTTATAGGACTGAAGGAAGTTGTAGCTTTTCTGTGACATGTTAGGAACAAAACTTCATGTAAGTTTCTCTAATGGATCTGCACAAGTACCTAAGAACTGATCTTATCCAAGAAATTTTTATTGGTGGTTATAGAGTCACAACAGGAGGGCCATTGGCTTGGATTCTCTAATATAACAAGGAAATAAGCCCCCCAACAAGATCTATTGTGATGATTATTACAAGGACACATATCCTTACACTCTAAGAGTTTTATACCATAGCAGGGGTGCTTTTCTTATCTACCAGTATTGTAAATTTCCATCTCATATCTTCACTTATTCTTTTTTTTTACTATTTCATAAAACCTAAAACTTGGATCCAAACCTTTTTACCATCCTGAAAAACCACAAGGTATACTTTTCTTTATTGTTGTTTTATTAGCAACAACTATAACTATGAAAAAACTGTAGAAGCCCTAAGATCGACTTACTAAACCACCCTAAGTATATAGAAAATAATGCTACACTAGCCTTCTAAGCCACGATATGGAGGTGGATAACACTAGAGAACAAGAACCAGTCGTTGGTGTACAATGTGTTCATTGACAATCGGAAGAAAACAAAAAATGATACTCTACCCAAGAGAGTGCCTAGTTTCGGTAACACCCCAAATGTCCTTTATAGAGATCAAGTTTATGGTAAGGGTGAGAATGAATAGATGAACAACATGGTCTCTTATAAACTTTGAAAAAGGTGCTAACTTTCTTTTTTTCATGCTCGAAAAGGTTGACCAAGTATCCATTATAGGAGGTGCAATAGACTTTGTGAACGAACTAAAATAGCTACTACATTCTCTTCAAGCACAAAAACAAATGCGAAAAATAGAGACAAGAACAAATCATTCTTTAGAAGGTTTATTTACTCCACCTCCGAATAGCAGTATATAGACAAAGGTTGGCCATTATGAGGTGAAGCAGAAGAGATTAAGAAATTGGAAGCGGTATAGATAGAAGTGACCATCATATAGAAAAATTATGGGACATTGTAGATATTAAAATATTATAAATATGTGATACGTCAGTACTAATCTAGTAAAAAAATAATAGCGTCACATCACCATCAATGTTTTGGTTAATTTAGGGTTAAATTTTAACATTTGTCAAACGATAAGGTTTAATTATAACTTGGCCAAAAACTAATGACATCATATTGCCATTAATTTTTTGGTTAATTTAGGGTTGAATTTTAATATTTATCAAACGATAGGGTTTAATTTGTACTCTTTAAAATATTAGGGTTAAATTTATTGGAGGATGTAAACATAGGTTAAATGTGGCCCTTTTACCTCTTAAGAACCAAATATAAGAAGGTTTTGTCCAATTCAATAAGGATTCAACCTAGTTTAAAGAATTTAGAGACAACATTAATCACCATTTATCCTGTTTGATTCTAGTTCTTTTAAAGAACCTGTCATTATATCTAGTAGGCTTAAGTGCCTTGTCAGGTAGGAAAGAGAACAAAGTGGTTTTGATTCAACAGTGACCCCTCTTAAGAGTATTTCAAAGCATCAGTGGAGAAGGAAGTCTCTAAATCATTTTTTAGCTCTTCCAAGAAATAGGAGGAGACTAAAGGGGTACCTAATACATTTTTGAAATGCCTAGGAGCTAGTTCCTTCAAACTATCTTGAGCAGATATTAAATTTCCATTTACATCCTTTTATGTATATATATATTACTATAGTGCCTTCCGGCTTGAATATTCCTGAAGAAGAATTTTGAATTCCTGTCTCCTTGTTTTAACCAACTAATCCTTGATTTTTGCATTATCTAAGAATGATAAAAATCTAAAGCTTAAAATTATTTCCCTAGTTCAATTAACCATTGGTTTAGTAGTTAGCATAACTTGGCAATTAGTTAGAGTGCGGAATGATGTCCTCTAAATCATTGGATCTACATTCATCCTTTACAACTTAATTAGCTCCCTTATAATAGCCTTAAGTTTATGAACACATTTATAAGCCTAAGAGCCATTAACATCAAACTTTAGTCCCTCAGACAGAATATAGTTGAAAGAGGAGTGCTTAAAGAGTGAATTGAAAAATCTATAAGGAGATTTCCTTTTTCCACCGTAAGGGAGACATTGAGCATGGATTAGGGAATGGTCAGAGATGAGTTTGCTACCAAAGAAAGCATGACTGAGATGATATTGGGATAAACATTTTGAATTCACCATACACTTCTCCATTTTTTTTATTGAATCCATTAGTGTAGAATCTGCTAAAATAATTCAGATCATTTATTTCCAATATTCTAGTGATTTGCAATAGTTCCTTAAGATTAGGATTGTAACTTCTCTAAACTCTTTGGGCTTCATATGGTGTAATAATATAATTGAAGTCTCCATCTATAATCCATAGGCGAGAGTTAGTGTCTCTTAACATCCTAAGAACCTCCCATTATTACTTTCCTTTAAACTTAAGATTAGAGGTATAAATCACTAAGATATTGATAAGGTTTAAAGCAAGTTTATCCAGAAGTTCACAGTGCAACTATTAGTCATAGCATTTCTAGTTTATAAGCTCAAAGTAGGAAGGATCCAAAGATATAACTATTCTTCCATTGTAATGTAAATCATGGTTGCTAATTATGTTATAGTTTTTATATGAAAACTAAAGACCTTTTTAGGAAACATTATGCTTGATTTTGGTTTCAACCAATCCCACAAAATGTGGGTTATTAGTAATCTTTAAAAGAGTCGTTAGGCCCTCTTACATTCCAAAAGAGTATATTCGTAATTAGGAGAGGAATTTCCCTTCTTATTTTTTGGCTTCCTACTGATCTACCTTTGCTAGAGCTAGTATCAAGGGCTAAAGGAGGATTATTATTACAAGGTTTAGGGTCACAATTGCCAAAAATCATAGAACTATAACTATTAGTAGTAAAAGGATAAACTTTAGTGATATTTACAACTTCGATAAGTGGAGAATCACTAGAGTTAAGAGTTATACCATATTCACTAAAGATATGCTCCATATCAGTATGAATGATTGAGTTAATAGTTTTGATTTGCAAAATCAATTATGAGTTTTAAGCTAAAAACTACAAGTATAAGTTACTTATAGCAAAAAGCAGATATCGTCTTACAGAGATTGTGTTTAGGCACCACTTACTTTAAGTTGCTCTTTGTTTAAGATTCAAATTCGAATATTGAACTGAAAGGTAAACTAAATCAAACTAACTAATAACAAACAAACAATGTAATAATGGAAATCTGTCAACAGAAATAATCGAGTTATGTAAGAGGGGATTTTTTTTATTATTAATGCTAAACTAGTCAATTGTGTATTCACGGGGTATCGGTTTTAGATAATCGTAGGGTTGATTACTCTCTCTCAAGTTATAACCATTCCCTAAATTATAAACCCTAATCAAATTATAGACTTGCAATCTCTCAATTCACAAATTACCTATAGTTTTCATTAGTTATAGCACTAATAAACAATTAGGTCTTGCACAGGATCTCTCTCTATGAAATTACTGACTAGATTGATTAAGTGGTCAATTAGATTGTTTAACTCTCGTTAATCCAATCTAATCATTTTTATCTAGTTCACCCTCTCGGTTTGTTACCAAACTATGCACATACATCAATCAATCACAACACCCAACTCAAGTAAACATAAATAAACTAGATTAACATTAAAGATAAGCAAAATCCCAAAGGAAAAATTAGAACATTATGAACAAGTCAAAATCCATATCCATACAACCTATCTCAATCTTACACATTAAATGAATAAAAAGGTAAATGGGGAGGAAATGAAACTCAGGTTGGATGATTCGGGAGAGCAGCGGAGTCAGGAGATCACCTATTTTGGGAAGCCTCTAATAGTTGTGTAATTACATGTGTTTTACGGTTGAAATTGCTATTTATTTAGTGTGAATTTGAGTGGTGTGGGTGCATTTAGGGTGTAATTATGTTAGTTTGTATGTTTTAGTATTTTATGGGTTAGATTAAGTATTTGAGCTTAAATGTTATAATTTTGAGGTGTCGTGATGTGTTTGTTAGGGTTTCAAGGTAAACGGGAAAGAACGACGAAGATTCGAGGAGTTTCGGCCCAAAGCCATAGGCCACGATCATGCACGGTAGGCCACAATTGTGCACGGTAGGCCGCGATCGGGACAGAGAGTGTCAAGTTAGGCCACGATCATGCATATTGGGCCACGATCATCATAGAAAGGATAAATAGCAGGCTACGATCATGGTAGGCAGGGCCACGATCATGCCCTGTGTTAAGCTGACAGAAAACTCAATTTTTGTGAGATTTTATGGACAATTTAGACCGCAATTTTAACCTAGGGCTTTCACAGAATAAACAGAACATGATGTGACAGCCAATAGGAGTCTTTGGAGAGCCTAGAGAGTTGTGCAAGAGAGCATCATTCTGTCAATTACAAGAAAAACCTAGAGAGAGATCAAGAGATTAAGGAAGGAGACGAAGGAAGAGAGACACGAAGATAAGTTTGAAGCGAAGTACTTCCTGGAACAAGTGGCTTCCCACAGTCGTTGCCTCTGAGATCCACTCTGATAGTATTTCTTATTTTTATTTCGATTTTATGGGTGTATGAAATTAGGATATTCATTGGAAATAATGTTATTGAGTGATTTACTATCTATACTCACCTTTGGGTTTTTTAGTTCTTAAGATTAATAAAGTTTATTTGATTGTGTTTTCTTTAGATTTAATTGTGGTTCAAATTCTGTTCTTAATAACTTGGTGATAAACTAAGAGGGTGAGCTAAGTAAAAAGATTATGAGAAGGACCAGTTAGTACAAGACACCATCATGGTGTCTTACCAATGGCACCCTTTTTTAAGAACCTTGGGAAAAGAATGGAAATAAATAGGAAGGAGATTTAAGATAGGTTACTATAAGGAGCTTATGGTGTTTAATGAAGAGCCCATTAAGGATTCTGCTAACTACAAAAACCAAATAGATTCTAAAACTGAGCAGGAAGCATATAGCGTAAAGGTAACTAAAGCTTCAAAAAATCATTCAAAGCTCTCTGATGCTGTAAGCCCCCAAACTCAAAAAACAGTTAACCAAAACCCTAAAGTTTCCTCTCCTAACTAAGAAGAATAAGCCAATAAGATAGAGAAGGTACCAGTAATTCCTGTGGCAATTAAACCACCACGAGTTTCTAAAATTAATGGAATAGAGCCAATTGATGTTGCTTATACCTCAAAAGCAAATGGGAAGTAGATAGTTCAAAACATTATTGTAGCAACCTCTGAGCAAGAGGAGTTCACAATAGTAGAGAAGAGGAAATTTGGGTGCAAAACCAAAAGAAAACTAACAAACCCTCTTAATATGTCAAAAACTGCTTAGAATACTAGAGGTACAAATAACACTAAAAAAACATCTTCTAATAGTTGAATTTATTAATAGAGTGAGACTATTCATTTTTGGTTTGCTTCAAACTAAGCTAAGTAGTAAAGCATGTAAAAGCTCCTAATTATTGCAAAAATTAATCATAATTTACAATTATATCTATCACCATAAAGGGAGGATAGTCATTTCTTATGACTCTGATCAAACCAAAATCCTACAGATGCAAACATTTATTCAAGGAATTCATTTACACATTGAAAATGGAGAGTTAAGGAAAATGTGGATTGTTGAGCAAGTTTTACAATTTATAAAACCCTCAATAACCTGTAAGTGCACAGGTCTTACTTTGTAGTATTGAAGGGTCAGTCCTATGAGGAGGGTACTAACCTAATCCTAAGTCATCTAAGGCTCAGAGAAAAGAATATAAAGAAATAAAAACTACACAAGTGAACACGGAAAGTAAACGCTAAAATTGATTCAAGAAATGTAAAGTGGAAAATTTAACATGACAGAATTAAACTGACCAGTCACATGTCACAATGGAAATCTATCAAGAGAGTTAATCAAGTTATGAGAGAGGGGATTTTACCTATCATTAATGCTAATTTAGCCATTTATGTGTTTACGAGGTGTCAGTTCTAAACGGTTGTAGAGTTGATTACTCTCTCTCAAGTTATAACTATTAAACCCTAATCAAATTATGGAACTTGTAATCTTTCAATTTACAAATTACCCACAATTTTAATTAGTTCTAAAGCTCTCTAATAAACAATCGGGTCTCACATGAGATCTCTCTCCATGAAATTACCGACTAAATTGATAGATTGCTTAACTCCAATCAATATGATCTAATCCTTTTTATCCGACTCACCCTCTTAGTTTGTTACCGAAACATACAAATACATTAATCAATCACAACACCTAAACCAATAAACATAAAAATAACTAAATTAACATTAACTCAAAGTAAAATCCCAAAGGAGAGTTTAGAATATTATCAACAACCCGAAATCCATTTCCATATAATCCATCTCAACTTTATACATTCAAATGAAAAAGGAAATCAAGAGAAAATGGAACTTAGGTTGGACAAATCGAGAAGGCAATGGCGTAGAGATATCACTTGATCCAGGGAGCAGCGGCATCAGGATCCACTTCTTCTTCCTCTTCTTCTTCTCTCTCTTCTTTTTCTCTCCCTTAAAGGTTTCCAAGAGTGGCTGAATGTAAAGCTTCTACCTCTTCTTTGTCTTATTCTTTAAATACCTTTTGTGTTATAAGCAACCCTAAGTGTTTTTGAGGTCTGAAAGGTCTAAAAACTCCCTCAAAACTTGACGTTTTTTAGTGTCTACGTGTCTACTCGACACAGGTCACAACCGTGGCCTTGTAGGCCACGATTGTGGGCCATATCTAAACATTCTATCATGATCGTGGCAAGCAGGCCACGATTGTGGGCTGTGTCGGGGGCTTCTGTCACGATCGTGGGCTGACTCCAGTGCTTCTGTCAGGATCGTGGCCTATTGTGCCATGATCGTAGGCTGTTATTTTGGTCCGAGTGTCTCCGAAACTTCTCCATTCTTTGATGTTGACCCTAAAACACTAGGAAACACATCAAGGCACCTCAAAAGCATAATCATTAAGCTCAAAGACTTGTACTAACCCATAAAAATGCTTAAACACAAATAATTAACAAATTAACACAATTCTAATCTAAACACATACTAAACGATTGAATTAACAATTAATTACATATCGAATTAAGCCCTAAAACATAATGCAATTCACACTTATCAAAATCCCCACACTTAAACGTTTGCTTGATCTTAAGCAAACAAAACAACAAACACACAAAATCACACAACACACAATGTAGTAATGAGACAATGGCTTCAACTTCATTAAATAAATTTAATTAAAAACACAATCATTCGAGTCATTTCAAATCATTAACATGCAAAATCTGCATCTTGGGGCTTTGAACTAAATATAAATATTAATCCAAACTCAAATGTTAAATTATTCACCCTTTTCAATTGGATACACATATTAATAATTCTCTGGTCATTCAAACCCTGTAACTACTCCTAAATACGTTTTCATAAAAAGTCAAGCTATTATAAGTTTGGTAGGTTTTTATTCGAAAACCTTTTTTATTTATTTGTTGTGAACATAGACTTAGTCTTTTTACATGGAGGCAAACATTGGTGATGAATGTCAATCTGATTACTCAATTAAGTCATGTTTTTATTAAGCTGCCTAGTTAGAACATCATTATAGCCTTTTTATGCAAAGGCACACATTTGTGATGCGTGTCGATCAGGTTAGTCAGCTACATCATGTTCTCAACTAACTACTAGCTCTATTAATAAACTCGAAGGCCAGCGGAACAGTTATTTATTTAAAATTAACAAACACGATTTTTTTATTTGCCTATCTCATTGCTTTAGCTACTTGTTTCTATGAAGATACTAGCAAAGTTACTTAAGTTGAAAGGCCTCAAATTATGAATGAATGTGACAATTTAGAGAGTGAAAAACTAACACTAAATTATAATTAAGCTATATATTTAGTCAAAGATCCCAATTCACTAATTTTTTGAGCTAATGATTCTTCACAGCCTAGTAGACTAGTCTCAAAATTAAATCAATTTCAATTCATCTAAGCCATTGACACATTCACACGATTAACAAAATGTAACCTAACACACTATCATTGAGTTCAGGCCATCTCCTTCATCCTTTTGGAGTTCTCCACAAGTGTATCTATAATTATCTTGGTATTTACGGAGATTGTATCTAGTACTTTCTTCCAATCCAATTCTTTTGTTTCTTCTTCTTCCTCTGATTCCTCGCTGGTCGAATCCTCTTCTTTTTGTGGTTGAGCACTTGAACTCACTTGACTAGTCCTGCCTTGATGTGTGTCTTGGCACTAATATACCGAAGTTCTGTATTATGGGATTATAGGATTTCAGCTCACCATAGATGATGATGGTTTCTGAATTCAGGATGGTAGACTGTGAATTTGTGGCACTCAACTCTATAGTAATTATCTACAGTCGAGACCAAGTAACCTATTCCTTAGTTATTGCTCCTCTTCTTTCGAGTAGCAATAATTGCGTTAAAGATGTGGGTGGTTGTGTAAACTAGAATGTTGTGGTCCATACACCATAACATGAAAAGTTCTTTTGTCGAACACTTATTGGTTTCGGCTTTGTCAAAAACAATTTGACATATGAATTTATGCATCAACAAGTGTTTGTAGATCTTGATGATGTTGTTGTGTGCATTCTTAGCGTCGAAACACTCTAACGCAGTTAGTTTGGTCTAGTAAGGGTTGACACAGAAATCATCATGCTAATCCACCACAGATGACTCCGGGAAACCACAAATTTCATGCAAAGTCTCATAATCTAGCCCATAAGGTTGTCCTCACAACCTAAACCATAATTCCTTAAGTTTGTTGCATTCGAATTGAATGGATGTAAAGAATTCTAAGCTAAGTTCTTCATAAACTAGGAATTGAAATTGAATGAATTGTCCCTAATGAATTCTCTCTGCTAAACTTTCAACCTTGTCTCGTAATTCTAATCTATCTAAAGTTTCAAAATGAAAGTACTTTGGAACCATAATTTGCTTATTGCGAAGAGAATGAAAGCGGGTCCCTTCCTTATTTGAGAAGATCAGGAAAGGTGCATCGTAATCAGCTGCCTTGTTCCTTTTCCCTCATCCCGAGACTTAGTTTCGCCCTGCTAATTGATCGCGCCTTACTATTTACTTGATGCACAACATACTAGCTTGTGAGTCAATAAAAGTTGGGAGAAATTTGGAAATTTGAAATTTGGGTAAAGAGAAGTGAGAATGTTTGGAGGTTTAAAGCTTAGAGGGATAAAGTAAAAAATGAAAGTGAGTGAAAAGTGAAGATAGAAATGAATATATAGGTGATTGGAGGGTAAAATGGTAAAAATTGAAAATGACATTTGCATGTCCTTATTTTTACCTTGCCGCAAGCCACGATCGTGACCTGCAATTTATTCACCAATTTTTTAATATTTCTTCTTCTTTTATTCTTCTCTACTCACCTCTCTTTTCTTACTTCGTCGATCATTTAATTCATGTTGAAGTCCTATACCTTCCTGATTTTATTTGGAAACGAAATAACCTAACTATGAAATTCAAACCTTTTAAAAACAAAGGAAATAACATTCCATAAGTTGCCTCCCATATAACACTTCTTTTAATGTCAATAGCTCAATGTTCTTCTTTTGCTCACGGTGGTTTAATTGAATGATGCAATGGTAATGCAGTCATTGATCTTACAATTTGCACATGAGCTACCATGCCCTGGATTCCACCTTCATTGTGATTATCCTTCCTTCACCTTCTTCTTCGCAATCGTTTCTTTCTGAATGCATTCCCAGGATCCTCAATATCTTCCCATTGTCCTCGAGGTTCGGTTTCCTTGATATTAGTTGGAGATAAAGGAGAACTATTGTCTTTTTTGACACTTTGAAAGTTATTTGATGCTTACCGACCCTCAGAGTTAGTTCACTCCCTTCAAACTCAATTATGGGGAGAGCAATGGCCAAGAATGGTCATTCAAGAGCGATAGGGGTTTCTATATCTTCTCTAATATCATATATATAGAAGTTTGTGAGGAAGGTAAATTTATCAATTTGTACTAGCAAATCTTTAATAATCCCCTTCAGTTGATGAACTATTCTGTCTGCCGTCTTTACTAACATCTTTTTGGGTTGTAAATCTCTTAACGCCAACTTTTGACTAAAGGTATAAGGCATCATATTGATACTCTCTCCCAAATCCGCAAATGCCCTATCTATATTGACTCCATTGATATTGCAAGGAATGTAAAAATCCCCTGGTTCCTCTTTTTTCTGTGCTATATTAGGGTTTTCTTCTGCTATGTGCTCCTTAACCTCATTCTTGACTGATTCCTTTAGTGTGAGCCTCGTTTGTAGATGTTCTATTATGTTCTCAACTTTGTTTGATTAACCTCCTTAGAATTCCTTGTCGCCCTACTTGAAATTGACTTCCACTAAGCTAGAATAGGGTATGGAAATTCAGGTCGAGGTTCCTTGATTAGCTCAATTTTGAGCTCACTTGGAAGGAATTCCGTAATTACTTGGCCTTCTCACTTGTTTCCATCTTTCTTTGTATGTTCAAGTTTTGTTTCCTAGGTTTGAGTAATGGCCATGATTTATTCCTTTGGGTTAGACTCGGTATTGCTTGGAAGGGGTTCCTGCATTTTGAGTAGAAATTGCCTCCATTAGTTGACCTACTTGGACCTCTTGATTGTGTATTAAAAAGGCGTGGTTCTTAGTGACGTGCTCGAATTTGCTTTCAAGCCTCTTATGTGTATCCTCCAAGCCTCCAATTTTATCTAAAATCTTATCCAACTTAGATTCCATTGAGTTTTGTTTGTTTTGTTGGAAGCCTGGTTGTCTTTGAGGTCTAAACTGTCCTCCAACATTGTTTTTCTATGAGAATTTAGGGTGATTCTTTCACCCAAGGTTGTAAGTGTTGGAATAGGAGTTGTTTCCCCCTCCTCGTCCATATTGAGCTCCCATATAATTCACTTGCTCTGGATCACTTTCCTTCATCAAGAAACAGTCCACTGTATTATAGCCCAGTTATCCACAGAGTTTATACTTGAGTTACATGGCTTTCACCGGAGCTGAGGATGAATTCTTCATGTTGTTGATCTGTTGAGTCGAGTTATCAATTTTAGCTTGCATTTCAGTCATTTGATCAACAACTACAATTCCTTTTTGTTCTCATAAGGTAGCAGTTTGTCTACTCCGCTGGTTCGCCATCTCCTCTATCAGCTTTTTTGCTTCATCAATTGTCTTTTTCATTAATGATCCTTCCGAAGCTATGTCGATGGTGCCTCTCTTATGTAGGATTACTTCGTTATAGAATGTTTGCAATAAGAATTCCCTAAGTAAGTTATAGTATTGGCATTTCTATTACAAATTCTTGTATTGTTTCCACACTTCATAGATCAATTCCCGATCACTTTTTTGGAAGTTAGTAATTTCCTTGATGATCTTAGTGGTCTTAGTCAAGTGGAAATACTTTTCTAGAAAACTAATCCCACTTTGTGACATTGGCTAGGTTAAGGGAATGATACCAATCATTCGCTCTATCTCTAAGGGTAAAAAGGAAAAGCCTAATTTTAACCACATCTTCTATCATTTGATGGTACCAAAGGTATCACAGATTTCAAACAAGTTCACTATATGTGCATTAGGATGTCCATAAAACTGCACATTCTGTTGAAGCATGTTTAGGAGGGCTAGTTTGATTTCAAATGATGTTGCTTGTATGGGTGGCCTAGCTACTCCTTGGTTAGCCGCATTAAACCCTAGTCTCATGAAGTCCATAAGGGTCTATTGTTGACATCCTTGGTTTACTCTATAGTCCAACTCCTGCTGAAATTCCTCGACTATTGTTGCTTGTGCGATTTCTTCTTCTTCTTCACGCTGAGCTTTCTTAATGGATCATTCTAGTCAAGTGATGTCTAAACCTATGGTTTCAGCTGCACAACTCAAACTTCTCGTGACTCTTGTGTTCATGCAAGAGCACGATTTTAGAAATGGAAAGAAAGAACAAAAAATAAAAAAAGAAAAACTAACTAAACGCCTTAAACTATGGAACTAAACTAATCACCTCCCTGGCAACGGCACCAAAAACTTATTGACTAAGTTTTACAATTTATAAAACCCTCAATAATCCATAAGTGCATGGGTTATACTTTGTAGTATTGAAGGTTCGATCCCACGAGGAGAGTACTAGCCTAATCGTAAGTCGTCTAAGGCTCAAAGAAAAGAATAAAAAGAAATAAAAACTACATAAGTTAACTGTAACATCCCGTTTTCGTATAACGGGTTGAATTATAGAAACAGGTACACGTGAGATCAATAGGAAAACACATCTTATGCTCATGCATTTGTAAACAGTGATTTCTGCACATGAAAAATGTTTGTACATGCATTCATGACATTTTCCCGGTATAATTGTGAATAAATGGGAATTTTAAAAAA
>JAOTAY010000008.1:26740785-26769278 GCA_025629805.1 Erythroxylum baracoense | reverse complement strand
AATTATTAATAATTAATGACAATAGTTATAATTACAATTAATTTTATATTTATAAATTTCATAACAATCACAACTATCAAATTAATAAATTAAGAAAAAACAATAATACAAATAATAATCTTAATTTATTAACAAATAATTATTATTATAATAATAAAAAAACACATTGTTATAATGATATTTGAACAAGTATAATAATTTCAATAATATTAATATGTATTCTAATACAATTTTATTATTATCATAATTATAATAATTATAATATAATAATTGATACACATAATAAATTGTAATAATAATGAAATTAATGTTAAATAACACATTAATAATAATCATAATAAAACTAATAATAATAATATTAATATATTATACAACTAATCTATCTAATGAATTATATTAATAGTTATTATTTATAATTAACACTTATTAATAATAATAATTATTAATCATAAAAGATAATATTTATATATATAATCAATTCACAATTAAATGTTAAATTTATAAATTATAACTTTGGACTAAACATTTTATCAAAATTACTTATTTAAATTCTCAAATTAAAATATAAATTACACAAAATTATTCAAAGTTCATACAAGACATATTATCGAACATTTAATACACAATATCCATAATCTTATTCTATGACTAAATATTTACGTTTAAAACTTAAAAACAAGCTATTTTAGTAAAATAATACACTAATAAGAGAGTTTACCTCAAACACGATCGAAAAATTCGATAGGAGGAGTCGGAAAACTCAGAACCTTAAGACAAGAGTAGAGATGAGACGCGAGGGAGAGGTGAGACGCGAGGGAGAGGGGGGGCTCGGGCGCGATATATAGACGCCCGTTTACCGACGGACAACAAAATTCTGTCGGTAAGTGGGCGGGATCGCCGACAGTTACCGACGGCAAAGAAGCACCGTCGGTAAAAGAGCGGCAGGAACATTCAGGAAGAAAATCAAATACCGACGGAACATAATGTTCCGTCGGTGAAATAGGTTTTCCTGCCGACACTTACCGACGGTGAAACGTTACCGTCGGTATGGACCGATACATATACCGACGGAACGATTCTTATCCGTCGGAAACATTATAAATATATCTTAAATACCGACGGTTTGTAAGGTCCGTCGGTAAATAAGGTTTACTGCAAATATTCCCCGACGGTAGGCTAATATTCCGTCGGTATATAATTCAATATTCCGACGGTCACTTCTGACCGTCGGCAATATTAGCCAGTCAATAATTCCCCGACGGAATATTCGTAGTCCGTCGGTATATTTACCAACAGACAGAATACCGTCGGTAAAGGGCGAAGCAATTAAATTGCGGGAACGGTTCCCGCTTTTTTTACCGTCGCCGAGACATGTTCCGTCGCTATTGTCTGTCGCAGATTTTGGGCCGAATTTTTCCCTACAATATTTCCGACGGAATGGTTAGCCGTCGGTAAAATTTTATTTTCGCCGACGGTTTACTTAATTACCGTCGGTAAAAGGCGACGAACTTTGTGTCGTCAGTAATATTCCGACGCTAATTCGTGATTTTCTTGTAGTGATTGTGATATTTTTAGGGAGAATTCCCCATACTTTGGTAGTTTCTTTAGTGAATGTGCCAACATATACTTTAGTTAGGAGTAAATATGTGTCATCTTCAACCAAAGTTATCATTTTATTCGATATGATGCTTAATGCTGACCAATTATCAACCAAAACTCTTAAAGTTGGCCTACCATTTATGTGGGCCTTAATATAGAGGTCTTATATGTTGCGTCACAGCCTCAACTATTTTTCTAACACCACCTTTTCTGAAATTCCTAGTACCTTCACCAATTCTAATACTCTGTATTCTCTTTTATCACAAGGGAATTCTACCGTCATCACATATGATTTTTCGAATAAAGTAGGGAGTTTTATAAAAGAAACGACAAATGATACTTGAATGTGAATTTTTCTAATCGTAATGAATTCATTAGAGTCCCCCTCTTGAATCTCTGAGCGTTCCCACTTCTTATGAAATCTACGATTTTCTTTTTTTTTCTTACTTTGCATTTCACTGATGATTTATATATGTCCCTTCTTGTTATTAGGGTCTACAGTACCTTCTTTTAAGGAAACATGTCTTACAAAGGATGGCTTTTTTGAATTTGATTTTTTGAGCTATAAAGGCTTACTTCTTTCAATCCTAACAGTAGACCTATGTCATTGAAGCCTTCTTTTTTTAGTTTAAGTTAAGGTACTAGATTTTTGGGATGCCTTACTACTCTCTAGCATTGTCGAGATGGCATGGTGGTACTATAAACTTATATTGTCTACGTTAATCTTGGGATTCGTGAATCATATCTTTGCTAAAAACTTGTGTTAATTCTATTAAGTGATTATACCCTAAAATTTCTTCTTTTTACTAAATTTTGGAAATACACTAATTCTCAGTCCTAGCTTGGTTTTAAAATTATATTTAGGAATAAAAAACTTGTACTGAAATTAAATGATGATGCTAAATGATCCTTCATAATCTTTAGCTTTTTTTAATATCTAGTAATAGGTATAAATCAAGTTCAATGGCATTAATGGTTTCAACTGGCATAAATGGGTCTTTATCTATCATGGAATTTAGTTTGCTTCAGTAAATAAGAAAATTTCCTTACTAATTCAGTCTTGGACCACATTGCTAAACCCTTAACATTAATTCACTGAGTGACTCCATATTTTGTGATATTTGCAATAGTCTCTACCTCTAATTTCTTCTTTTATGGGAATTCTATAATCTAGTGATAAGGTGATGAATTTTTCTTGTGACAAAAAAAATCAAAGATCTCCTTTATTTTGGAGTTGTCAAATTTATACTAAATTTGAGTAGATAGGGCCTACATTTTATTTTTGACTTCAAGATATTTATACTCTAGAGAGGGGCAAACACAGGCTTCAAGAATGTTGATTTTGGCTATTTTCAAATTGTAAGAATTTGTCTCTATAACATAAGTTCCCACCACAATCTTCTTTCAATGTCATTCTTCCTGAAGAAGTTCTTTACATTCAAAGACTTCTATTGTCACTTTATAACAATCATGAATTTCTTCTTCAATTCAATATCTAGACCCTTTTGAGCAAATTTCATGTATTCAATTTCTGGTAACACAATTGAACATCGACTTCTCATCTTCTTGAAACATGTGATGAACATGTTCCTAGTCTCACCATTTTTTAGTAGCTCTAGAAACCTCAACTATTCTGTCACTGATCTCAATTTAAAAAATTGAATATGAAATAATCTTTCTATTTTAACCCAGGTAAGGATAAAGTTCCTAGGTGATAAAGTATACTAGGAGACGGTTAAACCTGCTAATGAATTCAAGAATAGCTTGAGCTTAAAATTATTGAATTTTTTATAGTCAGCTAACTACCTACATTATATGGTGAATTTAGCAATTTGCTCGATAGTTAATTGGCCATTTCTAACAAAAAAAGTTAAATTTAGGAAATTTGTAGACACAATAATAAGGATTTTTATGGTCAACATGCTTTAGATAAGATTTATGGAATTTTAGGCAGCCAAGCTATCTCGAACTAGGCCTATGCCATTCCTTAACAGCTTTTTGGATCACTTCCATATCAACTTAGAGTCTCATTTACACAGAGAGGGTAGTGGATAATAGGATTGCAATTTACAGTTGTAATCTTGCCGTTGAATCATGTTGTGGTCCATTAGCTTCTATTTGAAATCCTTTCCTACCCAAAATCTGACCCTTAATTGCCTATCGACAATCATCAAAATTATGGCCTAGAGGTGTCACATGAACATCTTCTCTTTTATAAGGAGGGATGTACCTTACTAAGGAAGCAACTAGAAGATGACTACACTCCTGAACTTCCATCAGATTAGGTATAGGATACCCCTTCAGTCCTTTAAATATTTGCTTTGTTAAAGTAAAAGAATTCTAGCTAGCAATCTGTACCAGAGTGGTATACATTTTTCAACCTTCTCTATCAACATCTTGATTGCCTCATTCATAAAGGTCATGTTGGATTTTAATTTTGAAATTTTATTCGTTCAAACAACATCATTCTATTTCAATAATCTTGGATACTTGGCAGTATGAGAGGTAACTGAATGCAAGGATACCTTCTCGAGATTCTCAACAATCTAGGATACAAAACCTTTATTCCTTACTACTATAGGAACATTTTCATCCACGGTTAAAAGGATAACAATTTCTTCTCCATTCCTTCTTTGTGGCATCATGTCCCATCAAGCGTGCAAAATTGTTGGTATTAATATTGAATTTAAGGGTGTTAGGGAGGATTTCTCCCATAATTTATATATGATTTCTTATCAATGATATATGTGGGTTTTGAAAAATTTACAAAATAAAATTCTAAGCTACCAAAATACTAAAATGTGTTGGAAAAAGGAATGATTTGATATATGTAACAAAGAAAACATAAGATACAAAGGGCATTTCAGGTAACAAAAATGTATACATAATGTAACAAAAGTTAGAAAAATAATAACAAAGTGTTTATAGAGTTACTTGTCTCTTTGGAGATTATCTGGAGGTTATGTGTTGCGTAGATTGTTCCTTGTCCTCATAGTGCTAGTAAATTTATATAGTCCTCTTATCCTTATTTTCCTTAAAAGGTTTTCCTATAATTACCTACTTCCTATATTTTAGCTAAATACTTGCCAGTATTTCTCAACTTCCAGGTTTTGGACTTCTACCCTAGGCATCTCTCTTATAACTTCCAAACTTCTAACCCACTTCCCCATTTTTCATCTTATATATTACGCACTCGTAACATGTTCATTATCCATATCCTAGTCTTCCATGAATTCAACATGTTCCTCTTATGTTCTAGTCGTTCATCATCCACGAATTCTCTAGCTAAATATTTACTATACATTTATTTTTGGGATCCTTTCACTTGTGAGTTGAATTCATATTTTCTTTGAGCTACCGAACACTCTTTTACTTCTCTTTACCTATTCATGCAATCTAAAGGCTTGTCTTGAATTTTCAGCAGTTAAATTTGCATAAAACAAAGGAAAAGACCTCAATGCCTAGAAATTGTTTAGGTTATGTGAACTATATTCTTCCTTGCTTTCTTCTACTTTATTTTAATGTTTTCTTTCTTCTCTTTAGAATTTTTTTTCTAAATTTCTTCATCTTACTAGTATTTCCTTTGCTTTGATCTTGAGGCCACTTATTAAAAGTCATCTATCATAAGGCTTTAGATTATATGAAAGCCTCAATTTTGCTTCTTGCAAGTGTTGGGGTTAAGGTTTAAACATGCGATGACTTTCTTTCCTACTTTTTCTTTCATTTTCTCTTTCTTTATTCATCCACCTAACCTTCTTTAATATTAATATTATGAATTGAATTGCTAAGTCTTAGAAGGTATAAGAAGCTGAAAATTCCATTAACTATCTTTTTAGTGAATTCCTTTTCTATCAATATTTTTGGTCTCCATTTTTCTCTTTCATGTATAACTAGATAATCTTCTATTACTTTATATACCATTGTTTTAGCTATAGGAATTTAGGTTTTTGTTACTGGATATTCATCATTTAAGCTTTCAATATAGTCTTTATTATTCTATCATAGTTTAGGGAGATGTTGATTATGTTTATTGAATTAGGATAGTTAAACAAAGGCTAAAGAATGAAAGAGGTGAAAGGAAAGCCTTTATAATTATTTCCCATGAAAATTAGAGTTTAAAGATTAAATCCTTCACTTTGTTGCTCTAGAAAGTTTTTAGGGCTCATAAGATTGTTTAAGGAAGTTAATCTTTGTTTGTTGTTTAATCTTTTTTAAAATCTTATTCCTGCATAATTTTTTTAACCTTTTGACTTTATTTAGGTCTATATATAGAATGAGGCCTTTAGGTTTTTCCTAATTACTGTGTCAAATTTTAGATAAAAGTAATTTAGTTGGTCTTTTTACCCTAAGATTTTATTTATTTTACTTTTTATAAATCAATTTAAATCTATAGGGACTCATTTTGCATTTCAAGACTGAAAAGAACATCAAAAAACTAAGTTCATATCATTGGAGAAGGTTTATTAACAAGCTTAAAAGCCTATTTTTATATGTTCATATAAAATAAAGAGTGAATATTTGTAAAAAAAAATTTTGGACTTAGATATTTAAAACATGAAGCAAACACGACTAGCTAAAATCAATGATCCATTACATATAGGATTAGGTCAATTATAAAATTTGAAGTTAGAGAAAATTTGGAAGCAAAACACTTATTTTTATCTAAATACGAGCTCACAAATGGGTGTGTTCCACCCTATTCCCCACCTTGGATATAAGAGTTAAAGTTTCAATGAAGAGCACGGTTTAACACACAGTCATGTGCCAACTTATGTCAGTCTTGGGGAAATAAGTTATAAAGACACACCCTCCTAAATATGGTTGTATCCCAAACCATGTCCATTTATGGTAACATTTTTATAACAAATATGGTTTATAATGCGATCGTGTCCTAATTTGTGTTTTTTGCCTAAACCTTAATTTTGGTTTCATATTTAAGGATTTTTTTTAATTCATTTTAAGTTAGTTTTGACATCTTAGTATATTAAGAACCATGAATACTTCTTTTTTCTTTTTTTTATAAATAAACTTATTATAGAATACTTTCTTTATAGCCTTCAATTAATTTAATGAATTTGGTTCTTGATTCTTTATAATTAAAGGTCGATTCTTTTGACATACTTGAATTAGTTTTCTTACGTTTAGTTCGAACTTGTTTTTGAGTTCTTTCAATCTTGAGTGGGTTTACATTAGTTGGTATTACAGCTAAGCTCTAAATAAGGTGTGGTTATCCTTTCATTTTTGTGTTATTTAAACTCTATTATATTTTTATAATAAAAATTTTGTTCTCATTATGACTCTACAATTATTTCAAGTGAATGCTATTCTTATTTCTAAAGCATAAAAAATCAAATTAAGTTATTTTTATTTAAAATTTTCTATTTCTTTTTCTTATATCAGGGTTTCATCTTTATTGAATTCCTTTTTTCTTGTCATTATACTAGATTATTCCTATGGTGGTGATAAAAAAGGGGGAAAAAAAGAGTTTTCTTAATAAGAAAAGAGTATAGGTATGATTTTATCACAATATTAATCAATATTAATTAAGGAAAGTCTAGTCATAATATTAATCAAATTTTAATTAATGAAAGTATAGTTCTATTATATCACTTCTAGTTTTTCTTGTTTTATTTAATTCCTTTATTTCTTGCTTAACTCATAAGTTGTTTTCTTTTCTTAACTAATAGTTTCTGGGATTTTAGAATTTATAAGATGGAATTATTGTTGGAATTTATTTAGTTCTTTAAATAACTTATGAAGGAAGCAAAAAGTGAAAAAGGCAAAAGAGCATAAGATTAACATTAAGAAAAATCATAAATAAAGAGTAAAATACAAGTGATTTGTCATCTTTGAGAGTATACATGTTAGAAAGTACATGAGAAAAGCTATAGAGACAAACCGGATATATCCATTCTAATTTGAGGACTTTTTTTCTAATTGCCACCATGACTTCATTTTGTGAATGATGGAAACAAGCTTAACCAATATAGCTAAGTATGTATGGCTAATTGATTATCCAATGTAACTATAAGATGTTTCATTATACTCCTATTGTAAATGCAATTAATTTAATTTCCAAAAAAAGTTTCTTTACTAACTTTTCTTACAAATTTTAAATATATCTTCTAGAAGTGTTTTAATACTAGAGGAGAGACAACATGTACATTATACAAACTATGTGCCAATTGTTTGATATGATGAATATTATATATAATGAGGTGAAAGACATATAGGTAAGACAATTCCATTAACTTGCAAAACTAAAAAGGGGACAATACCTTTAAATTTCTAATTAAAAGATGCCTACTAGATGTTATCCAACACCTCTAATAAAATTTTATAAAAAGAAAAATGGATCTGCTGCATATAGGTTTAGGTAAATTAAAAGAACTAGAGTTGGAAAAAATTTGAAGGGAAAATACATATAGGTTGAATATGGGGCACACATGGCCATGTCTAAACTTATGCCCCTTTATGCCTATAGGAGTTATAATTATAGTGAGGAATGCAACTTGCCATATGAGTGTATGCAAATCTATGTAACTTTTAAGAAACAATTTGTAAAGTCACAAAATCCAATGTGGGCATATCCAAATTGGGTCCATTAATACCAAAATTTTTGTAATAAACATAATTGTATTCCAATACATATCTTTTAATTAAATTTTAAATTTAGTATTGTATTTAAGGAGCGTTTCTATTTAGTTTTAGGAAGATTTTTGGTTATTTTTTATTATAAACATTTAGAGCTTATTTTACTTATTCTTAATCAAAATTCAAGATTATTAAGGAATTATTTCTTCGTAGCGTTCGATTGGTTAATGATTTTTGTTGTTCATTCATACTAATCAACATTTCAATTATCTTTATATATTTGATTTAGCTTTCTAAGGTTTAATCCTACTAGGTTTGTATCATAATACAAGCTAGAATTTTGAACCTTAGATCAAGAATACCATAATCAAAATGATGGTTTTGAAATTGATTGGGTAATGGGATTAGTTAGAGATAACACTACCCCAAAATCCTAAAATCAACCTTGTAAAAAGATTCAAATTTTGTTTTGTTTTTTCTTTTTGTGTATGTATTTGACCCTATAAGGACTTAAGTGAAGTAGAAGAGAACTTAGCCTAATTTGGTAAAATAAAAAATAAGTAAAGACCATTACCAACAAAAATCCCATTTTTCTTAACCAAAAATTTAATTTGAGCTTGTAAACCCAATAGGAATGTTTTCTTTTACTTTTGCTAATTCTTTTTAATTTAGGATTAAGATCATTACGAATATCTTCATCTTATTTTTGTTAATCCCTTTTTTAGTTTAAGGCACAAAGGCCCATTAGGAAAGTTTTCCTTTTTTTATTAATCCTCTTAAGTTTGATCATGGAAGCTCATTATATTTATGAAATTTTATCTCTTTATCTTTATCTTGCAACATTTAGGTCTATTTAACATTTTTTGGATATCCCCTTTTTCTTAATAAATAACCGAGTCCATTCTATTCAACTCAATGTTTTTATATCCCATTAACCATGTAATTTATACTTTTTGCTCATCTCTTTTAATTGCTAGATAATTTGTAATATCCTAGTTTGATTATTGTACTGTGTATTGTGTTGCATATGCATTTTTTAGAGTATGCTTTATTTATGGTATACTAGAGTAATTTCAACATTTAATTTCAACATTTAAAATTATTATTGAGGTTATAATAGAGATCACAGATATACTAGAGATGGTTCTGGACTCAATCAAAAATTTCTTGAAAACTCTAAAAAGCTACGAAATCAGTCTAAACGAGCTTCAAAAAGCCTTGACATGTGCTTTGAGGATTTAAATGATACTTTTGAATGAAATCTAGATGATTTCAGTGAATAGTATTTTTGGATGAATAGTGAATCTGGATGAATAGTATTTTTACTTGAATAGTGATTTTGGGGACTTATCCTCGAAAATTTGAATATAATCAAAATGGGTATTAGAGTCTAATGATACTGAAATAGATCAAAAATAAGCTCAATCAGATGAATTTCAGGAGTTCCAAAAGTTTATGATTAAAATGTCCTTTTAGAAAATAATGGGTATTGAGGATTCTAAACCCATTCAAAAATTTTCTGAAGCATCCAATCAACAAGTATTAACCCTAATTAGAGTATTTCATGGTCAATTTGATGATAAGATGGTTGTAGAATATTTTTGGGATTTAATTTGGATAGTTGGTGAATTAAATGCATTAAAGAGCAATTTGGTCCTTTTGTACTCATTAAGGGCAATTTGGTCTTTTTATATGTTATTAGTGGATTGATGAGTCATTAGAGATGACCAATGAGAAAATGACATGTGTGATGAGTCATTAGTGATGACAAATAGGAAGGTAACATGTGTAATCCAATAAATGAGTATAAAAAGCAAAACTTAAAGGCATTTTGCTTCATTTTAGGGGAGTGCCATGAGAGTGACATTAAAGAGCCGAAAAACTAAAAGAAAATAAGAGAGAAGTAAGAGTGGAAACATCAGCCATGGATGAGAGAAAGGAAGGAAAAGAGAGAAAAAAAGAAAAGAAAAGAGAAAGGATAAGATAGGTTTAGCTATGGCTATGGAAAAGTGATCCAAACCTTTTTTCATGCTCTTGTACTTCCAATCAAGCATCCAATAAAGTTCCAAAGCCATTTAAGTGAAGAAGAAGAAGAAATGGGTTGGTAAGCTTACTAATCTCGTTGAAAATTTTGATTTGTTGGGTTACAGTTTAGATTTGGTTTTGATGGTGTAAATTGCACCTTTTTAATAAGATATCAAGGTTTTATTGCATTGGAGGCAATTGGGAGGAAAAAATCATATGAATCTAGTGTATGGAATCTTGGTCAAACTTGTTCAAATGTGAGATCTGTTGCCTAAAGTGTTTTATTTTGTCATTTAATGATTTAAGATTAATGAATGGCGTTAGGAAGTTGGTTTAATGATGAAAGAATGAAAGAAAAACCATGGAAACGATTGGATGAGTCTTTGTCCATGGTTAGGGTTCTTAATGTGATATGATCCAAACTCCTATTTTGATGTTTTATGTTGTTTATAACATGATTTTGATGCTAATGAAGTAAAATAAATGAAAAAGAATTGGTTTTGATTGAAATTTGGTCTAAGGTGCATGATTTTGTAAAAAATTTTTAATGAAATTTTATGGCTTAAATAGGAGTATTAAAATGTCATGGAAGTGAATTTAGATTGGTTTTTAAGTGTTAGAAATCAAATGGAATTGAATTGGAAGAGTTTAATGTATAATATGTTAAGTTTAGCCTTATATGTTAAGTTTAGCCTTAAAGGCATTTTTAGTACAAAAATATGGTTATGAAGTAATAACCATGTGAATGTGATTAAGGATGGTTATCAAGTGTATTTGGGATATTCGAATTATTAAATAAATTGTTATGTTATTATTTGGAGAAAAATTAGTATATGGAGTGTATGTGGAAAGTAATGAAGTTGGTATGGTTTATGGTATATTTAACTGGAAAATGTAATAAGTAGTTGAATGTATCGGTATTAGGTTTTCTGATCGAAAAACGAAGCCAACTGAAGGGTTTTGAAGTGGTGAAAAGGAAACTAGCAAGTTGTGAGTGTATTTTAATTGCTTTATATGAATAAATTCTTTGCAAAAGAATTGATGACATGTGAGTGTACTTTAAATTGATTTTATGGAAATGGTTTTCATTTGATCATGAAATGAATATTTATGTTGAGTTTTATGCAAATGATATTTTACAAGTGAATATTGCTAGCATAAGTGTATGATTTGGCAGTATGAGTTTTAATTTGAAAGTTAAATATTATATGATTGGGAGTTACATTGAAATAATTCAATTATGAATCCTCCCATATTGATTTACAAAATAAGATGAGTCATAAACGTAATAGTTGCTTTTGCCTATGATACATTACTAAGCTTTATAAATGTTATTATACATATTTATTTATAGCGGTTAACTTATTACGAGTAAGCAACATAGTACCAACTCTGTAAATAGTGGTTAACCAGTCATGGGTAAGCAATGTAGAACCAGCTCTATGACTTGTTACAGGTAAGCGATGCTGAACTAGTTCTGTAACTACCAATATATAGTGGTTAACCTATTACAGGTAAGTGATGCAGAACCAGCTCTATACATAATGGTTAACTTGTTGCGAGTAAGGGAAACAAAATCAGGTCCGTGATTTTAGGCCTAGTGCACTCTATAGTAACGAAACTAGCGGTGGGCTATGTTGAGTAAGAAAAATCATGTAATGATAATGCCACCACTAATTTTTTTAAAAAGTGATTGGAGAGGTACCATATAGTAACAATTCTAGTGGATGACTTATTTTCAGTATCAAAATTTTCAAAAAACTTATTGCCATCACTGTTTATTGTTTTAAAAAAAGGAAAATAGAAAAATGAAAACTTTTATATTATGAGTTTAATTTTGAAAAGTATTTTGAAATAGTATTTGAATTGAAATTGTGTTTTACAAAATGTTATGTTATTACCAGATTTGATGATTCACGAATAAATTGTTATGGCAAATGCTTTACCATGAGCTTTGTGATTATATGAGAATATTGTGGTTATGTTGTTATGAAAAGTTCAATTTTTTTAGTAAACTGATTACACTCATTGAGCTCTTTTATCTCACCCTTATTTTTATGTTTTTAAACAAACCACTCCAAGTATATGTATAGATGATGCAGTAATTAGGACTCTGCCATAGGATTAGTTGTATTGTCGGGTGCTACTATACTTATGTGATTTTGATCTGTACATTTGTGTAAATAATAGATGTTGATAAAGGATTTTAAATGAAATGTATGAATATGTTTTAGCTTTTTAAAGTTTATTGTAGTGATTGCTGAGAATTATTTGTTTGGGGTTGCTTGTGAGTTGAATTGAAGTCTAAATTTTATAGTTGAGAAATTGGTGTGAATATAGTACAGGGCTTTTGAAAATTTTGCGAATGTCAAAATGTAGTTGTTGTTTTGCCGAAATTTTTAATAAAATAATTTTTAAAAAACCCCACTATTTTCCACGCTTTTAACTTTTAAAATATAAAAAAATTTAATAGTTGAATGACTTGGCTTTACATGAACCCTTTTCTTGAGTTAGATATTAATTGGAGGGCTACAGTGGGTCATTGAGAGGGCTCCACTCGGGCTCTAAAAGGGAACTTCGGGATGGATCCTTTTATAATTTCCTTAATTTAGGTTTAAAGTTTTATATCCTTTCACAATTAGTTTAAGTTTTACAAATAAAAAGCCACATTTTCCCTAAAATCAGATTATTTCTTTTTATTAATAAATTTATCTTTTTTAAGGTTAAATCCTTTCCATTTTTCATACTCAAAATGTCATTAGAAATGATATTGGCTTACTCACTAGAAATTCAAGAGGTTCTCAAAGAAGAAATTATATAAAAGAAAGATTTCAAGGAAGGTAAAGGTGATTTAAATCATAAAGGGTTAATTACCAAAAAAAGCCCAAACTTTTGTTAATTTTCCAATTATAGTCAGACTTTAAAAAATAGTAATAAAATGCCCAAACTTTGATTTTTTTTTCAATTATAGCCCAAACTTCAAAAAACGGCAATAAAGTGCTTTAAATTTCAATTTTCGTCAGTTATAGCCTGATGATATCTGTTGTTCTCCTGGTGTCCTCAAAACTTTGTTTTCTGTTTGTTCTTCTAACGCCTCAAACTACTCTCGCATAACAGCATACTACACTAGTAAGCTCTCCATTTTTAGTTTGTTCTTCAGACGCCCTTAGTGTAAAGGTACCGAGGTTGTGTAATCTGAAAATCGAAGGGTGAGAGCATCGAGAGAATAGATTGAAAACGAAAGAAAAATTGAAATCAAAGCGTAAGGTCATCGAGGCTATGTAATCTAATTTAGGTCATTTTTAAACAATGACGTTGTTTCATTAATCTTCATTTGTTTTGTTAATTTTGGCTATTGTGTATTAATAGTTAAGGTTTCTGAAGTATGTGGCAAGTCACGTTAGCAAACTTAACGGAAACACTAACGCTGAGCTAGAATTGAAAAAAATTAAAAGTTTGAGCATTTTATTACTACCTTTTGAAGTTTGGACTATAATTGAAAAAATTAAAAGTTTTGGCATTTTATTACTACTTTTTAAAGTTCGGGCTATGATTGAAAAATTGATGAAAGTTTGGGCTTTTTTTGGTAATTAAACCAAACATAAATTTTCTGACATTATTTGCTTTAAATGTAGAAAGTTTGGCCACATGAAGTCATAACATACTTTACTCAAAGATGATGAAAGTATGAAAAAAATTATAAGAAGAAGAAGGAGGATGAGAAAAAAGCACTTAAAGCCTCGACTTAAGATGACATAAGTGAATCTAAAAATAAGCATTCAAAAGAAGAGATAACTCATATATGCTTTATTGTTATGGATGATGATGAGGTAAATTCTAATTCTAATTTGTGTGATAGTGATAATGATTTTACATACGATAAATTAATCCAAATTTTAGAAATCATGAGTAAGAAAAAAAGAAATTATCTTCCAAATTTAAGAAAGGTTAAAAATAGTTAGATGCATGCGTGAATGAGGTTAAAAAATGCAAAATAAATTGCATAACATTAAAAAATCCAAAAATGTGATCATTGATGACAATCATGCTTTAAACATATTAAACATGAAAATGAGACATTGAAAAAGGAGATTAATATTTGTAGGATTTAATATCCAAATTCAATAACGGAAGTGAAAAACTAAAAAAACATGATAAGAGCTTAAAAGGCATTGAATAGTATACAACTATGGATGTGAAGCCAATTTTAAAGTTGTTAGCTCAAGATTTATGATTAATGATTTTATGATAACAATATAATATTTCAAAATTCAATTTGGATTTATTTCCTTGTATAATTAATGGTCTAATTCTCAAAATGAAATAAAGTCATAAGAAATATGTTTTCTTTCTTAGAGGAACCTTTGTTATAAACTTACCTTATTAGAAATGGTTTATCTGAAAGGATCCTACTAATTATGGACATATATTAGGCTTGTGATTACTGGAAGATTTTTGGCAAAGATGACATCGAAGTTATTCATATTTAAATCCATCTAGTTGACTAAAGATGTAAGTGAAACAAGGGCTAGTTGAAGAAATTGACTATTTAAAGAAGAGCAACAACACTTATGAATGAATGAACATATACAGACTTTCGAAACATTCAAGGAGCATCTATATTCTTGAGAGTGATATTATTCTTGCACCTTATTTGAGAACTTACTTTTGATTTTACATTTTATTCTTCTGTAAGCTTTTAAAAGCTTGTTAAACACTTTGAGTGTGGAAGGTTGAAGAATCTTGAAAAATATGTACTCATGAGCTTGAAGAGGCTCATCAAATTACTACTTGGTTTTTATAGTGAAATATTTAAGTTGGATACTTGGGGATTGAACTTAGGCTTAGGTTGTAAGCCGAACTAGTATAATCGACTGCGTTCTTCTCTCTATTCTTTGAATATTTAAATTTTTGCATTATATTGTGTGCGTGTGTGTGTGTGTTTATTTCAGTAAGAGGCTGCTTCACTTTATAATAGGCTCCTTCTCTTTTAAACTTTCAAGAGGTTCTTTTCAATTTTAACAGGTGCCTTCTACATTAAATTGTTTTTAACAGAACTTTTCATTTAGTAGGCTCCTGTCGTTTAATAAGCTTTATATCACACAATAGGTTCCTACTATTTTAGTTATAGACAGGCTCCTATCATTTCTTTTTGAACTGAAAGTAACTAGCAAAATTTGTTAAGTCACATACAATTCACCCCCTCTTGTGTGTGTTTGCTCTATCAAGAGCCACACTTGTAAAAGAAAAATATTTGCATAGTGAAGAATCTTTACCTAAAGTGACAAATAAGTATAGAACATTCACATCTAAGCATAAGCGTAAGTATTCATATGCTACTTCCACTAAGACTAATTTTAAAAGCAGGCATCATTCTTTCATACATGGCTCACAATATAGGCATTGGTTCAATACTCTCAAAAAAAAATACACAAAATCTATGATAACACATAAATCCACTTATACCCTATTAGGCCTTAAAGTAGCATACATCAAGCCTTCATTCGTAGTATGCATCATATATATAATCTTGACAAGACATTTCACTACCATAGGAAAACATTCAACAACTATAATTTTTATAAGATGATTCTTCATAATACATACGCACATAGAATACCAAGAAATAAACTTATGCTTTACCATCACTCATATAACATGGTATCTCGTTTTTGTAACATCACTTATATAACATGGTATCTCATTTTCGTTGTAAGAATAGATATCTTCATAGATTTTGTTCTATTAAAAAAATGGTAAGGAAACCCTTGAAAGTGTGGCTTAAGAAGAAGAAGGAGCCTAACAATTAAGGAACCAAGCATATTCTGGTAACTAACACATATTGATTGTCATGTTTTATCTAATTTTTAAAGACTAAATGGTATATAAAAGAGAAGGTAATATCATATTTGAAGAGCTTATGTTTTTTATCTCGATGAATCTATCCTTCTTATGTCTAATTGATTGGGTGGTTGGGGTAAGTTTTAATAATTAACCTCTAATAATCCGCAAGCGCACGACTCGTTAGCATAGTACCAAAGGTGTCGATCCCACGAGGAGGGAGTTAATCTAATCCTAAAATCTAAGGTCAGAAACAATAACAGAAACCCAAGATGGAACGAAACTAAAAAAGAGAATTTAATTCAATCAATCAAATTAAGAATCAAATATTAATATACTACTTACTAAGCAATTGTAACGCTCCTAAGAACCAACCAAAAGAAATTACCAATTGAGAGAAGGGAATTTTACCTATCCTTAATGCTAACCTAACTAATTATGAATTATTGGATTGTTGGTTCTAGATTATTATAAGTTTGATTACTCTCTCTCAAGTTACAACCATTAACCCTAAATCACAACCCCTAATCAGATTATAGAAGTTACAATTTCTCAATTCACAACCTATCCCAAACCTTAATTAGTTATGAAGTTCTCTAATAAACTATCGAAAACCTATGCAAGATCTCTCTTCACATAATTTCTTGATCTGATTTAATTTTTCTTCCGTTAAATCACCTAACTCTCGTTAGTCTAATTTAATCATTTTTCATTCAATTCACCCTCTCAGTTTATTATCGAATTATGCAATCGCAGAATCAAAAAACAACAAATCCAATAAACACATAAACAATTATATTTGATTAATTCAAGAATAAAATTTCGACGGTAAGTATAGAACAACCTCAACACTCTAGATCCTATCATTATCTATTTAATCCAATTCTATACAATAATAAAACTAAAATTAAATAGGAAATATAATCTAAATGGATGATGGGAGACAACGACATTAGGAAACTCATAATTCGAGAAGTACTTCGAACCAGCTTCTTCTCCTCTTCTCTCTTCCCTCTTCTCTTCGTCTATCTCTAGATGATTTCTCTCTAGGGTTTCTCAAGGTGGCTGATGCAAAAGCTCCCTTCCTGCCTCTCTTATTATTCTTTAAATATCCTTTTGTGTTCTGAGCAGCCCTAGGATTTTTTTGGGGTCCGAAAGGTCCAAAAATCCCTCAAAAATTGACATTCTTGAGTGTATGTGCTTCTACCTGATGCAAGCCATGATCGTGGGCCACATCTGAGCCTTCTGTCATGATTGTGACATGTAGGCCACAATCGTGGGCCATTCCATGTAGGCCACAATCGTGGGCCACTCCCTGCACTTGTGTCATGATCATGGGCCAACTCCAATGCTTCCGTCACGATCGTGGCCTGACATGCCATGATCGTGGGCTATTGTTTTAACCCGAATGTCTTCGAAACTCCTACATTCTTTGATGTTGACCGTGAAACACTAGCAAATACATCAAGGTACCTCAAAAACATAATATTTAAGCTCAAAGACTTGTTCTAACCTATAAAATACTTAAAACTTAAATAATTAACAAGCTAACACAATTCTAACTTAAACACATAATAAATGATTGAATTAATAGCTAAACACATATCAAACTATGCCCTAAAACACAATGCAATTTACACTTATCAACATCCCCATACTTAAATGCTTGCTTTTTCTCAAGCAAACAAAACAATAAACACACAAAATCACAAGCAACAATGTAATAATGAGACAATAGCTTCAACTTTATAAAATAAATTTAACTTTAAGCACAATTATTTAAGTTATTAGAAATCATTAATATGAAAAATCCGCATTTAGGAGCTCTGGGCTAAACATACATATTAATCAAGTCCCAAATGTCAAGTTATTCATCCTTGTCAATTTTACATACATATTAATAATTATTTGGTCATTCAAACTTTGTAACTACTGGCTAAATACATTTTCATGAAAAGTCAAGCTATTTACAAGTTCGATAGTTTTTTATTAGAAAACATTTTTTATTTACTTTTTGTAGACATGAACCTAATCTTTTACATGAGGCAAACATTAGTGATGAATGTCAATTTGGTACTCAACTAAGTCATGTTTTTATTAAGTTATTTGGTTGGAATGCCATTATAGCCTTTTGACGTAAAGGCACACATTTGTGATGCGTGTCAATTGGGTTACTCAGCTACATCACGTTCTCAACTAGCTACTAGCTCTATTCATAACCTGAAGGTCAGCAACATAGTTGTTATTTAAAAATTAACAAACATTTTTTTAATGCCTACCTTGTTACTTTAGTTACTTGTTTTCATGAAAAAAATACTAGCAAAGCTATTTAGTCGAAAAACCTAAAATTATGAATGAATGTGATAATTTATAGGGTGGTAAACTAACACTAAATCCTAATTAACTTGCATATTTAACCAAAGAATCTCTACCTAGATTACTAATTTTGCAAGCTAATGACACTTCATAATCTAATAGATTATGTTCAAAATTAAATCAATTACATTCCATTGAAGCCATCAACACATTCACATAATTCAAAAAATGCAACCTAACAAACTATTATACAATATGCAAAATTCACACTCAAAGCAAAATAGATAACCTTTCCTACACTTGAACAATACATGGTCCTCAATGTGAGAAGGAAGGTAAACAAATACACATGGAAACAAGAAAGGTAAAATAAATAAATAAAATAAAGATTAAATTTAAAAGGAAAGGGTTAGAAATAAAGTCTCACGGTGATGGAGGCGAAGATGGAGGCGGACGTGGCAATTGGACACCTTGACCATCAAAATATCGATGAATTTGGCATATATCTCGGCTCTGTCACCGTTGTGTTCAGGCCATCTCCTTCATCCTTTTAGAGTTTTCTATAAGTCAGAGATTGTATGGAGCACTTTCTTCCAACCGTGCTCTTCTATGTTTTCTTCCTTTTCAGAATCCTCATTATTCAAGTCCTCATTTGTCCGCTGAGGCAGCACTCTGCTAGAACTCGTCTGACTAGCCCTAATCTTCACATGAGTCTTTTGGCTAATGTCCCAGAGTTCAATGTCATTGGAATTTAGGATTTCAGCACATGATAAATGATGGTGATTTAAAAAATCAAGGAGGTAAACGGTTAGGCCACTACCATCCACGCCATAGTACTCAACAACGGCAGAAACCAAGTATCTTATACCCAAATTGTTGCTCCTCTTATGCAGATTCGTAACAATAGCATTCAGTACATATGTGGAGGTGCACATTAGGATGCTGTTATCCATGCACGATAATAGAAAAAGTTCCTTTGTTGAGTACTTGTTGGTTTCTGATTTGTCAAAAATCATTGGACACACGAATTTATGCAATAACAAGTGCTCATGGGTTTGTATAATGTTGTTGTGGGCATTTTTAACGTCAAATTGTTTTAACCCAATGTACTTATTCCAATATCGAGAAGCACGAAAATCATCGTGCTTATCGATAATGGAAGATTCAGGGAACACGCAAATATCACACATGATTTCAATGTTTAGCTCATAAGCTCGTCCCCACAACCTAAACCACATTTCCTTAGGGTTACTAGGTTTGAAATAAAGGGAAGTGAAGAATTCGAGAGTGAGCTCCAGGTAGATTGGATATTTAAAGTGTATAAACTTCACCCATTTAATTCTTTTTGTTACGTTCTCTACCCTATCTTAGAATTCTAGCCTATCAAGTGTATCAAAATCAAAATATTTTAGGACTACTATTTGTTTAACATTAAGGGATTGGAAATGAGTTCCTTCCTCCTCTGCGTGGATTGGGAAGGGTGCTATTAATTCTGCCACCTTATTCCTACGCCCTCATCCCGACACTTGTTTCGTCCCGATGAATGGTTGTGCTTCGCTAATTGCTTAATGCGCAGCATACTAGATTGCAAGTAGGTGGAAGTTAGAATAAAATAGGAATTTGGAAGTTTGGTTAGATAGAAGTGAGAGTGTTTGGAGGTTCTAATCTTAGAAAGATAAAGTTAAAATGAAAGTGAGTGAAAAATGAAGTATGACATGAATATATAGGTGAAGGAAGGGTAAAATGGTAAAAATGTTAACTGAAAATTGCACAGACTGTTTTATCCTGCCATAGGCCACGATCGTGGCCTACAATATTTTTATCAATTTCTGATGTTTTTCTTCTTTTTTCGTCTACATTCTCGTGATCACTTCCTACTCTTTATAGTTCTTTCACCTCTTTTTTGCTTACTTCCTTGATATCTAATTCATGTCGAAGTACTATGCCTTCCCAACCTTATTTGAAAATGAAATAAGCTAACTACAGAATTCAAACTATCTAAAAATCAAAAGAAATAACATGGAGTTAACAATCCATAGTTTGCCTCCCATGCAACACTTCTTTTAACGTCGATAGCTTGACACTCTTCTTGTGCTCAAGGTGGTTCTAATGAATAGTTCAATGATAGTGTAGTCATTGATGTTACCATTTGCACATGAGCTACCATACCCTAGGTTCTGCCTTCATTCTACTTCATATTCCTCCGCGATCGTTTCTTTCTAAATGCATTCCTAGGATCCTCAATATCTTCCCATTATGCTTGAGGTTCGGTTTTTTTAATGTTAACTGGAAGTCAGGGAGAACTGTTGTCATTCTTTGACACAGTGAAGATTATTTGAAGCTTTCTGATCCTCAAAGTTAGTTCACCACCATAAACATCAATTATTGAGTGGCCAATAGCCAAGAATGGTCGTCCGAAGACCATAAGGTTTTCACATCTTCTCTAATATCTACTACAAAGACCATAGGGAAGGTAAAAATATCAATCTGTACTTGCACATCTTGATAATCCCCTTTGACCGATAAACTGTTGTCCACCATCTTCACTAGCATCATAGTGGGTTCTAACTCTTTTAACCCCAATTTTTGACTAAAGGTATAGGGCATCATACTAATACTCGCTCCCGAATTTTGAATGCCCTGTCTATTTTAACTCCATTGATACTGAAAGGAATGTAAAAGTCCCATGGGTCCCTCTTTCTTCTGTGCTATATTAGGGTTTTGTTCCAATATACACTCCTTAACCTTCTTCTTGATTGATTCCCTTAATGTGAGCCTCATTTGTGGATGCCTCATTGTCTCCTCAATATTGTTTAATTAAACCTCCTTAGAATTCCTCGTAACTTTACTTGAAATTGACATCTGCTGAGTTAGGATAGGGTATCAAAATTCAGGTCAAGGTTCCTCGATTGGCTTAATTATGAGCTCACTTAGAAGGAATTCCATAATTGTTTGTCCTTCTCCATTGTCTTCATCTTCTTTCATATTTTTTAGTTTCTTTTCCTAGGTCTGAGTAATGGCCATGATCCATTCCTTTGGGTTAGATTCAATATTGCTTGGAAGAGTTCCTACATCCTGAGTTGAAATTGCCTCTATTAGTTGACCTACTTAGACCTCCAAATTGTGTATTGAAGAGGTATAGTTCTTAGTAACTTGCTCGAACTTGCTTTTAAGCCTCCTATGCGTATCCTCCATGCCTCCTATTTTATCTAAAATCCTATCCAACTTAGACTCCATTGAGTTTGGTTTATTTTATTTAAAAACTAGTTGTTGTTAAGGTCTGAACTGTCTTCCAACACTGTTCATCCACGAGAAGTTAGGGTGATTCTTCTACCCCGGGTTATATATGTTAAGAGTAAGGATTGTTTCCCCCTCATCGTCTATATTGAGCTCCCATATAATTAACTTGCTCCGGATCATTATCCTTTATCAAGAAGCAGTTCACTGTATCATGGTCCATCTATCTATAGAGTTCACACTTTAGTTGCATGACTTTTACCAAAGCTGAGGACAAAGCCTTCATGTTGTTAAGTTGTCGATTTTTACCTACATCTCCATCATTTGATCAATAGCTACAACTCCTTTTTGTTCTCGGAAGGTAGCGGTTTCTCTACTCCACTCAACATAGGCAGCTATTACTCGCCATCTCCTCTATCAGCTCTTCTGCTTCATCTACAGTCTTTCTTATCAGTGATCCTCCTGAAGATGCACCAATCATGCCTCTTGTATGTAGGGTTTCCCCATTATAGAATGTTTACAATAAGAACTCCTTAGGTAAGTTATGATATCTGCATTTTTGTTGCAAGTCTTTGTATCATTCCCTCGTTTCATAGATCAATTCCCTGTCACTTTAATGGAAGTTGGTAATCTCCTTAATAATCTTCATGGTCTTGGTAAAGGGAAATACTTGTCTAAAAAGGCACAAACTAGTTGATCCCAAGTGGTGACATTAGTTGGGTTAAAAGAGTGGTACCAATCCTTTGTTCTATCCCCTAAGGTAAAAGGGAAAAACCTAATTCTTATTACATCCTCTGACATTTGATGGTATCGAAAGGTATCACAGATTTCAAGGAAATTTATTATATGTGCATTGGGATCTTCATTCGTTAGTCGGTAGAATGGCACATTCTGTTGAAGCATGTTTAGGAGGGCTGGTTTAATTTTGAAAGAAGCTACTTGTATTGGTGGACTAGCTACTCCTTGGTTAACCACATTAGACCCTGGTCTCATAAAATCCATAAGGGTTCTTTGTTGACATCCTTGGTTCGCTCCGTGATCTAAATCTTGCTGAAATTCCTTGGCCATTGTTGCTTTTGTGCTTTCTTCTTCTTCTTCACATCGAGCTTTCCTAATTGATCATTCTAATCGAATGATATCTAGCTCTAAGCTTTTAGCTGCATAACTCGAACTTCTCATAACTCGTGTTCATACAAGAGCACGGATTTAGAAATAGAAATAGAAAGAGAGAATAGGAAATAAAAACTAAGTAAAAAACCTTAAACTAAAGAATTAAACTAATCGCCTCCCTGACAATAGCACCAAAAACTTGATTAGGTAGTTGGTTGTGTATAAGTTTTAATTATTAACCTCCAATAATCTGAAAGCACACGGTTCGTTAACATAGTACCAAAGGTGTCGATCCTACGATAAGGGAATTAATCTAATCCTAAAATCTGAGGCTAGAAACAATAACAAAAATTTAAGATACAATGAAACTAAAAACAAGAATTTAATTCAATCAATCAAATTAAGAATCAAATATGAATATACTAATTATTAAGCAATTACAACACACCCAAGAATCAACCGAAAGAAATTATCAATTGAGAGAAGGGAATTTTACCTATCCTTAATGCTAACCTAACGGATTTTGAATTATTAGATTGTTGGTTCTAGACTATCCTAGGGTTGATTACTCTCTCTCAAGTTATAACCATTAACCCTAAATCATAAACCTTAATCAGATTATGGAAGTTGCAATTTCTCAATTCAAAACCTATACCAAACCCTAAATAGTTATGAAGTTCTCTAATAAACTATCAGAAATTTATACAAGATCTCTCTTCACACAATTTCTCAATCTGATTCAATTCTTTTTCTATTAAATCACCTAACTTTAGTTAGTCCAATTTAATCGTTTTTTATTCGATTAACCCTCTCAGTTGATTCCTATGCAATCATAAAATCAAACCACAACAAATCCAATAAACACATAAATAACCAGATTTCCATTAATTCAATAATAAAATTCTGAAGGTGAGTTTAGAACATATTCAACATTCTAGATCTTATCATCAACTATTCAATCCAATTTTATATAATAATAAAATTAAAATTAAATAGGAAATACAATTTAAATGGATGATGGGAGGCAGCGACGTTGGGAAACTCCTAATCTGGGAAGTACTTCGAGTCAGCTTTTTCTCCTATTTTGTCTTCCTTCTTCTCTTCCTCTATCTCTCGATGATTTCTCTCTAGGGTTTCTCAAGGTGGCTGATGCAAAAGCTCCCTTTCTACCTCTCTTGTTGTTCTTTAAATATCCTCTTATGTTCTAAGTAACCCTAGCATTTTTTTAGGGTCTGAAAGGTCCAAAAATTCCTCAAAACTTAACGTTCTTGAGTGTCTTCATGTCTACCTGATGCAAGCCACGATCCTGGGTCACATCTGAGCCTTCTATCATATGGCCACGATCATGGGCCGTTCCTTGCGCTTCTGCCATGATCCTAGCATTCAGGCAAAGATTGTGGGATTATTTTAACCTGAATGTCTCCGAAACTCCTCCGTTCTTTGACATTGAAACACTAGCAAACATATCAAGGTACCTAAAAAACATAATATTTAAGCTCAGAGACTTGTTCTAACCTATAAAACATAAATAATTAACAAACTAACACAATTCTAACCTAAACATATACTAAATGAATGATTTAACAGCTAAACACATATCAAACTATGCCTTAAAACACGATGCAATTTACACTTATCACCAATAGAGACAAAAAAAATTTGTGTAGAATATGAATAAAGTATCCCTTAGCAAGAAAAAGAATGATCAAAAGCTCTTCAAAAGAGTCAATTACTAAACTAAGAAAGGATGATAAAAAGGATGAGGTGTTTCCAATGGATTGAAAATTTAAAAGGAATCTTCATTCAAATCATATCATAGATAATGTTCAACAAGAGGTACTTATTAGTTTATGATTTAGAAATACATTACATCTTACATTTATATGGTAATTTGAGTTTGCACTATGAATTAGGAATTGAAATTCTATATATACTATAAGACTTAGATTTAGAGATTATGTATATTGAGTTAAAATTTATACACTAGACTAATTGGGATATATTTTCACCAACGAATGATGATATTATGAGAGAAGTATACATGTCCCAATATGATAAAAGTTTCTTTTAATGCTTATAATTTTCCTTGATTGGCATTTTCATGAATTGTTAGGTGTTTAAATGTTTTAATTTAAGTTTTGAATTTGATTTGCCAATTTTCAAGTCATATTGGTTAACAAACATTATAGTGTGTTCAACTAATAATATAAAAAATCATAAAAATTAAACATAGAATGAGTTTATTCATTAGTTGGTTGAGGTTTTGGTCATCCACTTACTTATGTTGGTTAACTAATGTCTTTGAGTGGTCAACCATTGCCTCCTCACATAAGAAAATTTTCCTTTGAGTGAGTTTATAAGAACATTGGATGCATGAATAGTTAACCACAAGACCTTAATGATCAACTAATAAAGAGCATTAGTTGACCAATTTCTTTTTCAAGGAATAAAATGAAGTTATAGTGATTTTTTGGCCTATTTGGTTGATATGAATGTTCTACTATAATCTTTAACTAATCGACTAACTTTTATGAGTTGTTGACTAGTACACATAATTTAAAATCCTCTTCCTTTGCCTTTCTTCTATTTTCTTTTTGTCTTTTTTATGCCTCCCAAAACCTTACACAACTCACTCTTTTCTTTGAAAAACACCACCCATTGCAACTAGCTACCCTATCTTCAATTTTTTCTTTCCCCATCATGTTAAAGATCATTAACACTCACAATAGAAAAAATCTTAAACTTTAAGATTTTTTCTATAATGTTTATGTCAAATTGTTTCTATAAATTTCATTATTTATCCAATTTTATATTTTAATAATTAAGTGTGATTTCATCTTATTGTTCATACCAGAGTTTCAAATTTGAGTAATTTATTATATCGTTATTTTCAAAATTTTGGTACTTACAAAATTATATTTTTTTAGGAAATTATTTGTTGGACATTACAATTATGCTTATATTTTTTATAACTCCACCTCTAATTTGTTAAACTCTTGTTGCTTTAATTGAAATTTTCAATATAGGCATAATTCCACAAATGGGGATTTTTCAATTTAGAAAGAATTAGGAATATTTATATCAAATATGACTTTTAACAATTGTTTTTACTCTTTAAATATTTAATAGCACTATTTCTTCAATAAGTTTATCGATCTTGATCAAATTTATTTTTATATTTTAACTAAGTTAACTTGATACATGACACTTTGTATTTTGTATTTTTAGATAAATGATTTCTTTTGTGATTCCAAAAAGGGGGATAAAGATTGGTAATATTAGTTTTATGGGGAGTGATGAAATTAGGGGAGTGAATTTTGTATATGTGGTGACTTTTGTAATATTATATTTTTATGCTTAAGTAAAGTTCTTTTATCTAAATATATGGATAATTTTATGAATTATCTCTTTTATTCTTGATATTAATTATGTTTTATGCATTAATTAAAGGGCAACTAATCATTATCTTAATATAGATAGTTGGTTGTGTGCTTATTTTATTATTGCTCTCTAATATAATAATTTTTTGTCATCATAAAAAAAGAGGAGCTTATTGAATCAAGTGAAGTTCCAATCGATGTTTTGATGATAATAAAACATATTTACTACTAGTGGGTTTGTTATTTTGATGAGAAGGAATGCGAGAATAAGATGCATTCATAAACTCAAGAAAATTGTTCATGAAGTTGATAAAATAAAATATGAAGTTTGCAACTTACAAAGTGAATATCAACTCAATAACAAAAGAAGAATAAGGAACGTCAAAGGTCATTCTTTAGTTTGTAAGGTTAATTTTGATTTCATTTAGTCACTTTAATGTTTTAAAAGGCTCACCATGCATGAACATTTCATATCCCCTCATTGCATGAGTCTTTTCATTCATCAAGAGGCATTGAAGCTTTTAGTTTTAATAGAGGGCCTTATCATCTTTTAGACACTGTTAAGGTAACATTTTTGGAAGTGTTTAAATCATAATTTCATTAGAAAAATTAAGTTTAAGCATTTGAAATTGTTAAAATAATGTTTTTATATAGATTGGTTAATCTATATGGGTTGGTAATTGAGTATTAATCACCAATATTGTATGTTTACTATTTGACTAGCATCTCAATGGCTAATAAATCTATGCATAAAATGCATATGGGTTAGCCTATATGTTATAATAGTTGACCAGTACTTTACAACTAGTCATTTTAATGACTGGTTTTTAGCTTCAATAGTTGTTAAGGGTCCCAAAACCCTATAAATATGTGTTTTCTAATTTCCCTTGCAATAAAAAGTATTTGGGCGTCTTTTATACACAATTTTAAAGTGTTTTCAATCATTTGAGCATCATTATATCATACTTACGTAAGTGAGCCTCTTTGGAATTATCAAGAGATAAAGTGAGGTATTTTAAGTTTTAATATTTAGTTAAGGAATTATATTATTATACTTGGGGTTGTTTAAATAGGATTCATGTTCTTCTTTACTATGAAGGAAGATTATAAAAAGGTTTTTCTTTGTCAAAAAAAGATTGTGCAAAGTTATCCTTCATCTTAAAAGAAGAATTATAGTAGAATTCTAAAAAAAATGCTTAGGAGTAGATGTAAGCAAGGGTTGTTTATCAAACCACTATAAATTAATTTTCATTCTCTGTCTTATCCTCTTTAAATTATTATTCAATTATTTAATTAGTTTATTTTAAGTAATCCTTTTATTCTTATATATATTGATTGTTACTAAATTGAGTTCAATAATTAGAAATTTGATTAAGTTCTTTAAACAACCAATTCACACTCGCCACTCCTCTAGAGTGCCATTAAATAATAAGATAAACAAATCCTGCTAAGGTTTTATTAATTAGGTTATCGTAATTGCAATTTTAAAAGAATTTGATCTTATAATAACACCTTATAATGTCAAATTTAAACTCTTCAACCCCGTATTTAATCTTTTAATCCACTAGTTTCTTCCTCGTATATTAGTTCTTCTCTTTGATTCCTTTCATTTTGAATTTGAGCTTAACTAATTACTAGCTAGACCTCTTTTCCATCACTTCATACTCTTCCTTAAAAATTTTAGAGTCTTTTTAAGAGCATAAGAAGACAATTTCAGCTTTGCCCCTCTCCTGCATAGCCCTGTGCAACTCCCTATATACCTTACCATAACATTTAATGATAGAGTTAATAATATATAATATGATAAGTGTTAGTTATAGGTTAAAGATGTTAAGAATAAGCATGAAAAATTACGTTAATAAAAGCTCCCTCTGGAAGATACCTCTCAAAACAAGTTTGAAGGAAGTTATGGTTTTTCTCTTTCGAACTTTACGTATTAGCAAGGGTAATAAATGTGTAAACAATCTCTCATCTTTTCTAATATATTGTTAATCCTCTTCATCATTGTGAATAACCTTTTACTTTTTACCCCTCGAGGAAGAGTTCACTATGCCTTTCTTATTAACAACCTTAATGCAAGTATATTCATAGTTACAAATAATATAGGTATTAAAAGTTGGCCCCCGAATTTTTTCGTTAAATTAAGCATAATAGTTTATGGAATAAGCATGAGGTTTAAAATTTTTGCCTTAGAGTAATTTTTGAGATCATTATAGAATCATTTTTGGAGATTAATTATTTATTACAATGTGAGTAAAAGTTTATTTCTCTAATTAGTGAAATAAATGCATAAGAATGAATTGAGGGCATTTTCGGCATGTAACTTAAGTATCAAAAGAGCCTAAGCTTATAAGGAAGGGTAAAGTGGACTTTTGGGACTCATTAAGGGTA
>JAOTAY010000008.1:26709367-26725547 GCA_025629805.1 Erythroxylum baracoense | reverse complement strand
GGAGCATAAAACCTTCAAGGTGACCATTAGAGAATATGGAGCTCCTTCACCTCCAGTGGATCTTAAAGAAACTGATCGTTGAGGTGAATGGGAGGACATAGAGGATCCTGCAAATGCTTTCTAAAAGAAGCTCTCGCGAAGGAGAAGGCGAAGTAAAGAAAATTGCAAGGACGGTGGTAATTGCAGTATGGTAGCTAAGGTACAAACTCTGAGATTAATGATGACGCTACCATCAAACCATTCATTCCAACCACCGTGAGCTTAAAGGAGCGTTGAACTACTAACGTAAAAAGAGCGTTGTATGGGAGGTAACCCATGGAAAAAAAAATTAGTTTCGTTGTTTAATTTTGTTAGAACAGTTGAGTTTCATAGTTAGGTTTATTTTTGGTTTTGTTGAATAAAAGTGGAAAAAGAATAGGATTTCAGAATCATAAGAAGATTGTGCAAAAATAAAGAGAGAAGTGAAAGAGAAAAGAATTGGGAAAGAACAAACTGGAAGGACATTAAACTTAGGGTACAGCTGCTGGCCACGACCGTGGCTTAGCAGGCCGTGATCGTGGCTTACGATGGAGCGTGCAGTTGATGGCCTGTGACTATATAGAAACAGGATAGGCGTGAATTTTTAATGGAAATTTTACTATTTTACCCTTTTACCACCTATATATTCAGTTCTTACTTCTTTTTCACTTTCACTTTCATTTACATTTTATCTCTCTGGAATTCAAGCGTCCAAACACTCTCACCTCTTACTAGAAATTTGAACCTTCTAAAATTCTTCCACACTCTGATCATGCCACGCATTAAGAAATTGGCCCGACGAGAACCTTATGGAAGACAACAAGTTGCGTGATAGTGGGTAAGGAACCGAGCTGTAGACTTCAGAGCACTATTTCCCATTTATACTGAGGAGGAAGGTATTTGTTTTCGATCCCTTTGTTCTAGGCAAATTTTAGTTCCTAAATACTTTGATGTCGACACATTAGATAGGCTAGAATTATGTGAGCAGGTACAGAACTTGGCCGAGAGAATCTAGTGGGGCCAGTTCATTTAGTTCCAATTCCCCTTTTATGGGGAACTTACACTGGAATTCTTTACTACCTTGACCTTTGACCCTAAGAATACTAAAGAATTGTGGTATAGATTGGGAGTACGAGCATATGAACTGAATGTTGAAATTATGTGTTAGATATGTGGATTCCCCGAATCCACCATCATTGATCAACATGATGACTTTTGTCCTTCCCAATACTAGCATGAGCTAACTGGAATTGAGCAATTCCACGATAAGAATGCACACAATAACATTATCTGGTCCCATGAACACTTGCTACCACACAAATTTATGTGACAGCTGATTTTTGACAAGTTGAAAACCAGCAAGTGTTCTACCAAGGAACTTTTTATATTGTGGTGCATAGACTATAGTATTCCAGTATGCACATCCACGTATGTGCTGAATGCCATTGCTGAGACTCCGCGTAAGTGAAGCAACCATCTTAGAATGAGATACATAGTGTCTGCCATTGTAGAACATTTTTATGTGGAACGGAGGGGGTTAATAGTTCACCTCTCTCACTTCCTCAACCATCATCATTTATTTCAGGCAGAGATCATCTATTCCACAAATATGAGTCTGTGAGATATCAACGAGAAGACACATATGCAGACTAGAGCAGGTCAAGCGAGTTTGAGTTTAGTGCCGCCTTGACAGGAGGAATCAATGAGTGAAGAATAGGAAGAAGAAGAAGAGGAAAAGCAAGGCTAGAAGAAGGTTTTGGATGCAATATCCAAAACCAATAGAACACTTACAGAGATGGCGCTCACACAACGACGCCAGAGCCAAGATATCCGATGGATCCATCGATATTTTGAGTCTGAGGGTGTTCAATTGCCACCTCCGACACCATCACCACCTCCATCTCATTGGGATTTCTGTCTAACCCAATTTTTCTTTTCCAAATTAGCCTTTAATTCTATTATGTTTTTAATTTTTATTTTAATTTTTTTATTTTTATTGTTAATTTTGTCTATTCTTTGTTACTTTAATTTTTGTCTTTACCCTTCGTTCATGTGTTTGTGTGTGCTTCCTTCTCACATTGTGGATAACGTGTTGTTCAAGTGTGGGGAGGGATTGTGTGTTTTGCTTTTGAGCGTGATTTTGCATATTGTATGATAGTTATTAGGTTACATTGTGTGAAATGTGTAAATGTGTCAATGGCTTAGATTGAGTAAAATTCATTTAATTTTGGACATAATCTATTAGCTTGTGAACGATCATTAGCCTACAAAATTAGTAAATTAGGGGGCCTTTGGGATAAATATACATCCTAATTAGGACATAGTGTAAAATTAGCACCCTTTATATTATCACATTCATTCATAATTTGAGGTCTTTTAACTTAAGTAGCTTAACTAGTATTTTTCATAAAAACGAATAGCTAAAAGCAACAGTTTAGGTAATAAAAAAAGTGATAATAGAGTTAGAAGCCAGTTGAAAATGTGACAATAGCATCAATAGTAAGTAAAAAAAGAATTTTCAAACTCCCTGAAAAAGATGTTTGAAAAGGAACTTCCATCATGAATGACTCTATTTGGTCTACCTAAACAAAAACTCAGAATTTGTGGAGAGATGTAAATATATATATGGCATTCACACTACATTTTAGATTTTTAATATCTTTAAATTCAAATAAAATGAAAAATTAAATAAACTAAACAAGTAAAAATAACTAAAAAAACTAAACTACACTATGTATAAGTGGTGGTTGCCAAAGTCATTAGGGCAGTAGGGGAGACAGAAAGCACTAAAGATAGGACCACATAGTATCCAGTTTGATATGAACACCCAAAGGTTCTCTTTGAATAATGTCACTCTATATTGCTAACAATGGCTTAGCAGTTACCCTTGTGTATTCTCCTTTCTCATCAACCTCTTTGTCATCATCAAATTGTCTCTCCTCTTGTCACAAGTTATTTGGATACCCTCTGCTAGTTCTTTGTAGATTAATCCATTTTTTATTTTCTCAAGTGTATATAAACAACCTCAGCCAATCATTATTATTGTAGTTGGCCTCTTTAGTTGTTGTAACCTCAAAATTAGAGAGGTCCACTCCTTACTTCTTTAACAACTACTTTATCAATATTAAGAGTGTAAAATTTTTATCGTGTGACCGACATCAAACCATATTGTTGATAGACTAAATCATCAAGGACAATATCCTAACTAGTGAAGCCTCATTGAGACCATTATAGAGTCTATCTATAAGTTATAAATTGAAAGTTTCGAGTTAACTCAAACCACTGGATTAAGGTTGTAAGTTGTGCCTTAATATGTAAGCCATTAGTTGGAATTATATGGTGATGTGTTTTAGGTAAGTACATATATCACTATTATAGCATAGGTTATAAAAGTACTAAGTGTGGATCCTATAGAGACTATAAGTACTAGTATTAACCATTTTCCTTTCATGTAACTGATAAATTATGATGATGGTGATTGATCAAAATTAAAATTAAAGTGGTAAACTAAAATAAATCAATACATTAGACTTATTAGAATAAATATTAAACCAAGAAACTACTAATATTAACAATGGTACTCAGATAGTGAATCTTTCTAGAACTTCTCATAAATATATGACTTCATGCATTAATTTAACCTAAAGTTCATTATATTGAGGAAATTCCTCAATTATGACAATATCTTTTTTAGGATTATTAACAACTAATCTTAAGTTGATTAATCAAACTATCTTTCAAATTATAAACCCTAGAGTTGCATTAACCAATTTATGAATTCCTCTATTAGGTCTAACCCTAATATAAAAGATTTATATCAAACTATCTATAGGATTACATATGACTTTTTTTAACTATTCTAGATCAATTCATGTAAAGGATTTCTCAATCTTAAATGTATGAATCAAACATAAGTCAACATATTGATACATTTTAATTTAATAATGATAAAGAACAAATAATTGAATCTTAATGAAGCTAAAGAATAAATTAAATTAACATAACATCACTGGAAAATCTATCCCGACATTCATCATATCAAGGTATCAAAAAGATTTTGCTCCTAATTGTAGAAGATATATCATAAAATGAAGGGAAAATAGAAATTTTAAAAAAATAATGAAATACCTTTTAATCTTAATTAAATATACTTAAGATTGATGAAAATTCACTCCATATATGTCTTTTTATTATTCTTCATTTTCTATATCATTTTAAGTTGTCTTTTTGTGCCTCTTAAACCTCCTTTTTCTTCTACCCTTCAATTTTTCCTTTTATATTTTAAAAATTATGTCTTTGAATGGAAAAAAGGTAAGTACATAGTTGAGTAATTGGGCGTGTGCTTAAATATGATATTTAAATCCAAAGCAAACACAAGCATAAACATATGCTCATTAGTATAACATACAGGTATATATCTCTTAAACACGGTTGTGTAACACTTTAACATACCTCAAAAGCTTTAAACTTAACCATGAAGGCTTAAAATTTAGACAAAATAAAAAATAAAATAACATATTGGAGTTCTTAAATTCTCTCCACTATTGGTATAGCACAACTTATTGTGTCTATCTTGAATTCCGTTAGTGTTTATTGGGTAGCTCACATTGCTTTGCCTAGTAAAGTTATTAAAATCATTGATCAAATCTTCAAGCGATTCTTATCGACTGGTTACAAGGGAAATCCTAATAGGGTGAAGATGAAATAGAGAGATGTATAAACATCACCCCAAATCTATGAACATTGTTTGACTCACTAAAAGACTACGAAGGTAACTTTTAGATAAGCAAGCTCTCTAAGGTAAATGGATTTACAATTATTTCATTAAGAACAGAAAAATTTGGAACTTGAATGCATATAATCTTGCTTCTACCACTTTGAAAGCTATAATCAAGATGAAGGAAAGATTCAATTTAGGTATCTTATTGGAAATGGTGAAACTACTAACTTCTAGCTAGATAACTAGTTATCTGTAGGTCCTTTGAAGAAATTAGATGAAGCTTCAGCCCACATACCATTGATCTAGCAAGAGAATTCAGCTGTAAAAGCTCTAGAAAAAAGGAGATCATCAGACAAGCTACAATTCCTATTTCATTGAAGGATAAGATCAGTCAAACTTCATTCAATATGGATAATGACAGGGTCATATGGAAGCACACCTCCAATGAAATGTTCACTAATCAATCTTGTAGACAGAAGCTTGTTACCAATTTAGAAAGTCTTCCTTGGACTAAAATATTGTGGTTTAGTCACTAATGACTAAGAGCTTCCTCCATTCTATGGCTTGTAATGAAGAATAACTACAAATTGATGACAGGATAGCAAAATTCATGAACTTCACAAATTAATGCAGTTTCTGTAAATAAGTTGAGGAAAACACAGATCATTTATTCTTCCAATGGAGCTTTGTTTCTGAGATATAGAAATCTTTAATGCATAGATTTCTAATCAATGAATTCCCATGTAACTTAAATAGAATTAAGGTTGACAACAGTATGAGATGAGAGAAACAATAGCATATTCCACAATAGGTGCCTTTGCAAAGAGCATTTTTTCAATCAACTAATGAAGCTTATCACATTGGCATTTACAATTTCAAATACCAAGATCTATAATTCATTAACTATAGTTGAAAGGCATAATCTCTTCCTAATTTGAACCATAGTTGAATTCTTGAGCAAGCTTATAGTGGCATTGCCTTGTAATTTATAGGTTTCCTATAATTGTACTTTTTAATTGCCTTCTGTGGCTTAATTTAATTCAACTTTCTAAAAAAATAGAAATAATGAAGAACATGGGTAAGTATATGGCTTTGTACTAGTTCATGTTATTTCCCTGTAGCTTCATAACTTAATCAAAATAACTTCAAATCACCCCAAACTTATCCCAATTAAATAAACAAAATAAATGCATTAAATATAAACCTAAAAATATATAAAAAATTAAGCACTTATCATATAGCCAGGTACTTACATTAAAAATGTAGCCTTTTAGCTGAATAATTGATCCTTAAATTGAAATAATGTAATGCATCACTTTGGGTCCACTTATAATGACTTGATGGCTTTCCATTAAAAACAATTTAGCCTCTTACCCTTTGATGGCAAACTAAGATGTCGTTTGATAGCTTCTTTAGAAACAAAAATCTTAATGCCATGAGTAAAGGACTATATTAAGGCCTATCAGTGATGTTGGCATGTAACTCCTTCACCAACTCCAGGTAGTAATCTCTCAAAAAAGTTAACAACCTTTCCCATATTATAATATAAAAAACATTATGAACTTATAAGGTTGTATCAAGTTCTACACTCATGGTCTTTTTAAACATCAAATTATTGTTATATTTCTGATATATTCCTTAATTTGTAAATCTAGGAATTTCCTTCGAAGAAGTTGGTGCTAATGAAGAAGCAACATGACTCCACTTTCTCTTTGCCACTATGGTTATTCTAAGAGCCATCTTTAAGCTTACAAAAATAACTACAACAAATTCAACACAATTCATAATATTCGCACCAAAGTTCACCAATCAACTAATTGTGCAAAAACCAATTAGTTAACACAAATTCTCATAATAAAAACCACATAATACTAATATTAATTTAAATTCCAACAATTCCAAGTCAGATATCATTAATAGTCCACCATAGCAAATATGCCCAAATTAAAAATTTATCTAACCTAAGCAACAACTTAAGTTTAATGTTCTACTACTATAGGATTGAAGAAAACACTTACTTATAGGATGAGGAAGGCCAAGATATGTATCAAATATCTCCACAAATGCTTATGATGTGATAGCTTCTAGTTTTTGCTTCTTATGGGAAAGATTTGATGAAGGAGGGATCATATAATGTTTAGAAACATGGGTATATTACTTTTTGGGTATGATTTTGGGTTTAATAGGTTAATTTAGTGATGAAAGTGAAAGATTAGGTGAAAAGGATGATTTAGGGTGTTGGGAGGTGACAAAGAGGAGGGGATTAAGGTTTGGAGAGGAAAAAGGTCGAGTTTGGCTTATATATTACTGGGGTTCATGATGCGACCAGTGTTGAACACAACTTTAACATTGGCATCAATTTGCTTTCATTTTCTTAGTGTGTTGTTTTTTCTTAGTGTGTCGTTTTTTGTAAAGCTTAACACCAAGTTGAAACTAGTGAATCTTAGTGATTATATTTGATTTTTTTGATGAATTATTTCCTATTTAAGTTTTAATGATGGAATTGGTTTGCTTAATGATAAAAAATTATTTAACCATGGGGGAGTTTAATGTATGCTAGACGTATATTATTTTTAGCATTATTTCCATAGCATATTACTTGTATTTTAGATGGTTTCGGAGGATTTGGTACTTAATATGGGAAGTGTTTTTGTTTCAAGTCTTATTTTTCAATATTTAAGGAAAAGGAAAAAAAGTGGGAGAATAATTGGATTAACTTGGAGAAATTTTGGAAGAATTAGAGAAGGAACCTTGACCATGGCACTTATACGCTACTATGTTAAGGTCGTGTTACAAAGTGAATATTTTTGGAGACCCATATTTTCATGTACAAGCATAACATAGTCAAGTACACAGACCCATATTGGGATCGTGTAACATATTAAAAAGATAGAGTTTTATATTTAAAAAATGAAGGTAGAAAGGAATAAGAGTCTTTTGGCCAAGAAATAGTGGGAAAGTAGTGAGAAATCATTTAGAAGCATTTCTGCATTTGTTGTTGATTAAGATTATATCATTATTAGAAGTTAGACAAGATCTTAATAAGGATTTGTTAAAGATTTAAGATTTAATAACAACGATTTCTTTATCTTGTTTTCTTTTTTATTTATTATTCTTTTTTAATTACGAGCTAATTGGGATATAAATTTCAGTAGGATGAACATTAGGACGTAATAAAGTTTGATTGATTCGTTGGTTTAATTAAAGTTTCTATTTTTCTTATGATGTATCCATGTTCTTGTAATTGACTAAATTAAAGGAGCAAATTGGATGATTCAATTATTTAATTCATGCATCCAGATTTGAAAGATGAGATATGTGGTTAAATGAAAACATCAGTAAAGACAATTATGTATGAGTTATTTGAGAAAATTTATATGATCTTCTTAGGTTAGGGTAAAACCTATCAAAAGAGTTCATAGAAATAATTAGAGAATTCTTAGGTTTTCTTAATTTGAAAGGAATTTTGGTTGATGAATTTAACAATATGGCTTATACGTATTAAGAGAGAAAATAATCAAAGTTAAGAATTCTCTTTAGTTAAAAAACTAGAATAATTCATTATGACTAAGTGGATTTGAATATAATGAAGTCTTAGGTTAAATCTCACTTAAATCTAGTTTATTCATAGATTGGTTAATTCTTGGTCACTGTTTTATTTTAGTATTTAGATTTATTTTCTATTCAATCAATCATAATTATTGATTTAGCTTATTACGTTTGTAGATAGTTGGTAATTAACTACTATTCCTTGTGGAATTGACTTGTACCTGCATGTGCTAACTATAGCTACATTATATGCTTACAGTTAAGATATGTATAGTTCATATAACAATCCTCCCCATATTTCACACCTAATACCTTTTGCTTCTTTTCCTACATTTATTTCATACAATATGGTCCTGTGTCTATTCTTATATTTTGCTAATGTTCTGTTAACATTGTCTCGTGTATTTCTCGTGTTTCCTTTATTTAGTAACATGCTCTTGTGCTTACCTCCTATATGATAGAACACACCTCATACATGGTACTATATGTAGGCTATGTTTCAGGCCTATAAAAGGCATTATCACCCTATGTTCACTCATATTTCATCATCCCCTCTCTAGATTTTCTCTTAAATTCAAGCTTTTCTAGAGGTTTCTACAGAGAATTTCACTTGCCTAACCCATCTTTTACATTAATTTGCAACCCACAACCATACATTCTGAGCCTAGGAGCTTCCTTTTCTTATAATTTTTTTTTATTGATTGATATATTTTTAGATATCAATATTAAATTAACCATAAATGCATAGTGTAGCTGTAGCTAACACAGGCAAGTATGGGTCGATCCTATGAAGACAATAAGTATCGATAATTACCCTCTCCTATTATCTAGCCTATGAATTAGGTATTTGGTTTTTAATTAAAAATAACACTTAAAAAACAAACCAAAATTAGAAACAATAATGAATGTAGAAGACTAAGGAAATTATTTAGAAAAATCAATATTAAAGATTAGTGTTTAGGTGATGAATCCCCAAAAAACCATTAAATAATTAACCTTTTATCATGCAATTATTTTGTTGACTATTAGATCGTGGAAATTTTTACCTTATGTTAATAACTTTCTCAAGACAACTAATCCATAGGTTAACTAACTTAAATCTTTCTAGTTAAAGTTCATAAGATTACTTTATCGATTTATGAATTCCTATGTTAGGTTTGACCATAATCTAGATGACTTATGTCAACCTATCTATAGGTTTTCAATCAACTCCTTTCAATTATAGTAGATCTATTCATAAAAGGGATTTCTCAATCTCAAATATATGAAATCAAATCATACACTAATATTTCGAACTTATTAAAACATGCATAAAACACACAATTGAATCACATTAAATAAATCAAAATAATTGCATTGAATAAAAGATTAAGGAATATTGTTATCACAAATTAGGGTTCATCACACCTAGACACTAAAAAGTGTTTAGTTACATATAATAGAAAGTGAAATCAAATATAAACATATACAAAAAATTAATAGAAAACACAGAGTTCATAATTCTAAATCTCTCTCTCTATTCTATTAAATCTTCTTATAAGTTTGGATTTGATGTCGCCTTCTATCAAATCTCTTTTGATTTTAACTTTGTGTTCTCATCTCTGGATCTTTATCATTGCCTCTATGAGTTTCTCATGTCTGAAATCTAATGTAAAAGTTGTCTCTCTTCTTGTTTACCTCCACTCATGTCCTTCTATAGTAAAATGTATTCTAAGACATACACGGTCTAATACACTGGCATGTAAGAGACTTTGCATATATAAAAACTCCAAAATTTGCAGTTCAATATGGGCACTAAGACTTACAAGAGCACAAACATGGTCATGTATCTCTAATTTGCTTCAAAACTTTATTTTATGCCACTTTTTCATGTGAATTATTCTCTTTTTGGTATATGAAGGCAATTATCACTTATAAATGCACTTGGAGTGAATTAATTACTAAATATATAATAAAAATATAAAATATCAAGTAAAATACTTCTAATATGGGTGTATAATTATATTTAAATCAGCATCTATCAAACATCCCCACACATAAGCTTTTACTTGTCCTTAAGTAAATTATAATCTAAATTATTAACTTTACAACATCTATCCCTTATTAATCTTAACTTGCCCATCTATACTTTAAATCATCAAATCATATTAATCAAATTAACATATAATTAGAATAAAGTTATCCTATAACTAACTTCATAATTCAACATAAATGGAAATCATGTCAATAATCTCATTTAAATCAAAAGCATAAACCTTTACACCATCACCAATATTTCTCTCAATGCGCTCAAGTTTCTAGGGTGAAAAATATCAAACTTTTATTCAATTCATAGTTGAATTCTTGCTATAGGCTTGCAATATTATCACATCTCCACCACTTATAAGTAAACTAGAAGTAAAATCAAAAGGTCTTTACAGGATTGTAATGGGGCTTAGGTAAGGCATTATTGAGATAATAAAAGGATTTATCTGAAGGAAATTTACAAAGGAAAACATTACAAGAAACTTGTTCACAAAATATACAAAGGTCCATTCATTATAAATCCATTGGTATTATACACTTAATCACAATTCTTCTATGCTCATTTTTTAAAATTAACTAAAATAATTTTAAGCATTCATCATGTACCATTATTAAAGAATATTGAACCTTTCAAAACTTCAAGTTTCCATAAAAATCAAGTAATGTAAATAAACTTCAAGGTTCAAAACAATAAAAAGGATTTAAAGAAAATAGGATAAAGTTTAATAATATGGGTTATAAACAATGAAAAAGGAAGCGGTAAAATAAGGAAAGGTAATAATAAAAGAAATAGGCTTAATCTAAGTTCCTTTATCATTTCAATGCTTCTAATTTAACAAATGTGATCTCAATATGCATAATAAAAGCAAGTTCTAGAATCATTCAACTATTCATTATAACATACATAAAAGAACTAAAAGAGCTTAAATTTTTTTGAAAATTTTGCTTTTGGGCTCAAAAACTCACAAAAAGATGGTTATATGTGTTAAATAGTATGCAATTTTCATTCAACTTGACTATCTCGATGAATATTTAAAATATGAATTATAAAAGCAATTTTGTTCTAACTATCATCCTTTTTCATACTAATTCAAATCAATAATAATGATTTCAAGTATTTATGGACAGGTTTCAATTATTTAAAGATCAGTTCACATTTAATAACAAAGATTATCATAAGCTTAAGAAAATCATTAACCCCTTCCTCACACTTAAAGTTGTACATTGTCCTTAATGTACACAATATAAGCACATAATATAAGTGAGAACGTTGAGTTGGTACTTTCCTGAGTAATATGACTCTCCAATTCTAATTTTAGAACTGTCCATCCCATATTATGCTAAGCTCTTTGCAAGATATAAGGATAAAAGGATAAAAAAAGATAAAAAGAAATAAAAATAACACAAATAATTAAAAAAAGACATATCATTAATTATAAGGTTAGATAAAATAAAATAACAATTGAAAGAAAACAAGGAATATAAATAAAGAAAAAGAAATAAAAATACAAAAGTCAAGAATCTCCCTTGTAATGTGATCTTGGCTGGTCTGACGAATGAGGGTCTTTAGGTTGATGATCCTGATCGGGTGGAGGAGATGTTGAGGAAGCACCCTCGCCAGATGGTGGGAGATAGAAATCAATGCCCTGATGACCCACCATAAACAACAATAGCTCTCCCATCCATCCAACTATAGTCTTGAGACTTCCTAGCCACTTAATTGAAGTCTCGAGTTGTCCTACCTACTCAAGAGGTTTCACTTGCTATCATCAGAGAGTCATTTGAGTACCTAGAAGCTGAGCTACCCACCTTTCCAATAGTGTTGAGTTGTTCCGAATATGGTATCCTTGCCCTGGGAACTCTCAGATTATTCTTGTTGGTACTTCACGTCTCATCTCAGGTGGCAGTGATTGTCACTGTGGTGGCTACTCTGTGATATATTGCTCCACTCTATCTTCATCCTCCGTTATTGGCTCATCGGGCTTCCCAATAAGTCTGTATATATTGTCTATGGATCCTTGACATTTGCGAACTATACACATATGATACATCAATGTGAGGTTTGTGCTACCATGATACCCATCTATCGCATCGATGGTTATTGACCAAATATCCCTATTTGTAGTGTAAGTTTGTTCACGTATGACTTAACACAGATTGTGTAAATCTTTCTTTCTTCACTCTAACGCCTGATGAACTGGGCAAGTGCATGCCCTAGGTGGATTGACATCCTCGCTCATACTCTACAAGTAATAAATGTCCATGTTCACAACAACCCCCTTGCTATCACCTCAACCACTTAGCATGTGACTCAGAATACTATAAATGTATTTTAGACAGGATGTCGCAATATGGATGCCTTGGATTTGTTTGTGTTATTGTCTTCCTTTGGACCTTTGTGATGATTGTATACCAGAAGTGTCAAGTAGATAATCTATTAAGAAAGTTTGTCTATAGCATGATGTACTTTGTAGTCCCCACGAACTCTTGGTTGTAAAGACCTATTGTAATGCGAGACCCTATAGGAACTTATCCTAGAGAACCTTCAACAAGATGGAGCTATGCCTGGGAATGGATAGAATCAAACACACACACGGAAGCAAACAAAATTGAAAAGATAGAAACAAAACACAAAGAAAGAAGGGGGTTAGAGGAATGTTGGTCAATGGAAAGAACCCTAAGAGAACTTATCTCTTAGAACCCTAGCCTTGGGACACCATAAAGGAAGAGCACGCATTTGATAAGTAAAGTATTCTCAAATAAAGCAAAAATGCTCTGAATAATACTCAATATTATTTCTGAATTCCCTTCAAAGTATATAGAGGGTGCCTATTTATAGTAAAAACTTTCTAAATTAATGTCCTAAGGTAGAAACTAAATAAAAGGAAACAAATTAACCCCTAAAATAAAAGGAAATGAAATAAACTTAGAAATGTTTTGATTAGATGACCTTATTTCAAGGAAAACAAAAGGAAACTAATTAAAACATGATTTGAACATATTGGACCTTATTAAGCATTTCCTTCTCCTTGTTTTTAAGTGTCACGTGGTATTTTACATAAGTTCTTCCAATTGGACTCAATGTGGGCATTTGGACACTTCCTGTTGGGCTTTGAGGAGTAAGACAATGCCTCTTGGACCATTATGAGATGCAATTTGACTTAACAATATGGGCTCTATCTCTTGAAGGTCTTGGATCAAACAATTCAATGCTTGCTTCATTGCTTTGGCCCTACCTCTTATCATTGGGCCTCCAATATCTTGTAATGAATCGTTAGGAACATTAGACTTGAATGTTGGGCCTTTGATATGGGAATTTCGTTCAGACCCTTGCATAGTACATTCAGACTTCAAATCTGATCCAATTTCAGCTCCTAAGCCTCCTTTTCCCATCTGATGTCCATGCAAGTCATGTCCCAAGCTTCTTTAAGGCGGATTGCACCATATATGCTTCTCTTCTTGTCTTTCACTTGCCTATGGTTCTCCATCATTCCCTCCTTCCTCGAAAGGATTTGTCCTTGAATCTGTAGCATCAAAGAGGGATAAGTCAGATACATTAAATATAACACTAACATTACCACAAGTGATAGGCAAATCAATTTTATAAGCATTATCATTAATCCTTTCTAGAACTTGAAAAGGGCCATCTCCTCTTGGCTGTAGCTTAGATTTCCTTTGTTCTAGAAACCTCTCCTTTCTCAAGTACACCCAAATCCAATCACTGGGTTCAAATCCAAAATGCCTTTGACCTTTATTGCCTTGCTTTGCATGTTGTTCATTTCTCCTCTTAATGTTGGCTTTAACTTTAGCATACAACTCCTGCACAAGTTTAGTTTCACACCATCAAGGTTAGTAAACTCATTAGAAGGCAATGGAAGAATTTCTAAAGGAGTTAAAGGATTAAATCCAAAAACAATCTTAAAAGGAGAAAATTGAGTAGAAGAATAACTAGTATGATTATAAGCAAACTCAATATGCAGGAGACACTTTTCCTAATTCTTCAAGTTCTTTTAGATGATCACACACAACAATGTAGTCAAAGTTTTATTTACCACTTCAGTTTGATCATTCATTAGAGGATGTGCAATAGTAGAAAATAAGAGTTTAGTGCCAAGTTTATTTCGTAGAGTTCTCCAAAAGTGACTAAAAAATTTCACATCTCTATCACTCACAATAGTCTTTGGTAACCCATGCAATCTTATAACCTTTTTAAAGAACAAGTTAGCAATAAGAATATCATCATTGGTTTTAGAATAAAAAATAAAGTGAGCCATCTTGCTAAATCGATCAACCACCAAAAAGATGTTATCCTTTTCATTAGATGATCTAGGCAATCCAAGCACAAAGTCTATATATATATATCAACCCACAGATGAGAGGGGAAGGGCAAGGGAGAATATAAACCATATGATTGAACCTTAGATTATGCATAGCTACAAGCAATACATTTAGCACAAATAGAAACAACATCCTTTCTCATGTTAGGCTAATAAAAATGTTCATGCAAAAGAGCTAAAGTTTTCTCAACACCAAAGTGACCCATCAATCCACTACCATGTGTCTCTCTAACAAGTAATTCATGTAAAGAGTAAGATGGAATGCAAAGTTTATCTTTTTTGAATAAAAATCCATCAAATCTATATAAATTATCAGTACCATGTTTTTCATAAGATTTTCAAATTTCTGCAAAGTCACAATCAGATTCATGCATGCCTTTCAACATCTTAAAACCAGGTAATCTAACATGCGTAGAGGTAAGAAAAGAGTTTCTCCTAGCAAGAGCATTAACCACAATGTTTTCTATCCCTTGTTTATGTTTAATAACATAAGGAAAAGTTTCAATAAATTCCATCCACGTAGTATGTCTCTAATTCAATTTACCTTAGGACTTTAGAAATTTCAAATTTTTATGATCAAAATGAATGATAAATTCTTTTGGCCACAAGTAATGTTGCTAAGTCTCTAAAGACCTTTTTTAAAGCATACAACTCTTTATCATAAGTGGAGTAATTTAAAGCAGCACCAATTAGTTTTTTTATTAAAATAAGCAATTGGTTTAGAATCCTGCATTAAAACAACACTAATGCCTATTCCAGAAGCATTACATTCAACCTCAAAAACTTTAGAAAAATAAAAAAGAATAAGAAGAGGAGCATTGGTCAATTTTTCTTTCAAGGTGTTAAAGCAACCTCCCATGAATCACCCCATTTAAAAATCACATTCTTTTTTTACCAATTCATTTAAAGGGGTAGCAATAGTAAAGAAGTCCTTGACAAATCTCATAAAGAACCTTGCCAAGCCATGGAAGCTTCGAACTTCATTCGCATTCTTAGGAGTTGACCATTCTCTAATTGCCTTCACTTTAACTTGAAGTCCTTTAGCACCTATAATAAAACCAAGAAACACAACAGTATCCATGTAAAAGGAACATTTTTTCTAAATTGGCATAAAGCTTTTTCTCTCTTAAAAGTCCAAACACATCATGCAATTGTTTCACATAATCATCTAAACTCATAGAATACACTAGAATATCATCAAAATAGACAACCATATATTTTCCAATAAAAGGTCATATGATGCATCAAACTCATGGAAGCACTAGGTATATTAGTCAAGACAAAAGGCATAACTAACCTCTCATACAACCCAGACTTAGTTTTAAAAGTAGTTTTCCACCATCACCCTTTCTTATGCGAGTTTGATGGTACCCACTTCTAAAATCCTTCTCTTTGCCTTCACCTCTTCCTAGTTGGCCTCCGGTTATGATTCTTGATTTTTTTGGGTAGTTCAAACTTCGTCGGTTAAAAGAAAGTGTAGTTCCGTGGATGATGCTGCTCTTAAGTGCGGCTCTTCTTCGGATCGATGCCA
>JAOTAY010000008.1:26664002-26705950 GCA_025629805.1 Erythroxylum baracoense | reverse complement strand
AAGTTAGATTTTTGAGAACTTAAGGCTTTAGCCACCTTTCAAGTTTTATTGGTTTAAGTGTACTGATGTATTATGACATGTAAGGTTATTAAAGCCTTGTAAAACAAATATTCATTTGGGATGAATGAAATATATGTATGTTTCCGCGCATGATTATGATCACTGCTAAGTTTCACGTCGCATGTGTTAATTAAATGATTTTGAGGTTTTGAGAAGCAGTGGATGTTTATAGTTGTGTATTTCTGACCTAAGATTTTAAATGAATAAGAGCGGTTGAGAAAGTTGATGGTTGCATTAAATAAGGTAGATGCAAAGGAAAAATACAGAGTAGAAGTATCCACTGTGATGACGTCAGAACACAGAGGGAAGGAGGAGTAAAGAGTAGAAGTATCCTCTGTGCTGACTTAAGAACACAGAGGCAAGGAGGAATATAGAGTAAAAGTATCGTCTGTGCTGACGTGAAAACACAGAGGCAAGGGGAATTTGAAAGAAGAAGTATCGTCTATGCTGACGTCAGAACACAGAGGCAAGGAAGAATAGAGAGGAGAAGTATCGTCTTTGATGATGTCAGAACACAGAGGACACATCATCACATAGAAGATAGAACATAGAGGATAGGCCATGGACGATGAGGGTCAACACAGTAGATAAAAGTCAACTACAGAGGATAGAACACAAATCATAGGCCAAGGATAATAAGAAGGAGTTAAGAAGTTATATTAGTCGAAGGATATCGTCTGTGTTACTGTACACAGATTCCTCTGTGTTACTGTTCACGGACTTCGTCTGTGTTACTGTTCATAGACTTCCTCTATGTTACTGTTCACAGACTTCATCTGTGTTACTGTTCACAAGGATTCGTCTGTGTTACTGTTCACCACTTCTTCTGGGTTACTATTCATGGTTTATCTTCTGTTCTATTTTTGACCCTTCAGAAGTTACAATTGGTCTGTAAGGTCTGCATGAAAGTTGTAGCTCTTGAAGTCCTCTTTTAAACTATCTAAAGAAACCCTAAATTGGATGTCTATAGAAAAAGTTATGCTAATAGCCCCGAAGTGTATACGTATGTAAAGTGTGGACTCACCAACGCTATTCCTTGAGGTATTCGGGTTGAAATGGAGCATTGAACAAGTCGACTACTTAGCTGTAAGTTGAACATTAACAATCAGAGCAAGAAGATGAATCGATAATGATTAAGGTGTTCTCAATGGGAGATAAGCTCACGAGTTATGATTTTCTGCAAGAGTTAGACTTCGGAATCGGGGTCTAACAATTGTTGGTATCAGAGAAGGCATGAAAGTTAGACTCCGAAATGGGGTCCGACATTATAAGAATAATAAAAACTAAACCAAAAGAAGAAATCTACATGCTTTTTAGATTACAACCCTTCTTAGATCATTTTAGGCTTACTAATAAGTAAATCTTAAGAAAGGATAGGATATTAAGGTTTCTATAGTTTCTAGAGCAAAAGTTTCATATTTAAGTTGTCTTATCCTAATGATTGAACTTATCACCTAAACTTTACTAGATAAACTAAACTACAACACCTCTATCACTTCTCATAGAAAAAAATTTCCTTCCACTCATGCAAGCCTTTAGAAATTATGAGAGGGTAACACTACTTCTAATACCTATGATGTATCATCTAAACAAATGGAGATTAGGGTTTCTACAGTTTCTAGAACAAAAATTTCATACTTAAGTTGTCTTATCTCGATGAACTTATCACCCAAACCTTTACTAGATAAACTAAATTACAACACCTCTATCACTTCTCATTGAAAAAAAAATGTCCTTTCACTCATGCAAACCTTTAGGAATTGTGAGAAGGTAACGTCTACTTCTAATACCTATATTATACTATCTAGAAAAAAGGACAGGGAGTTGATTTGCACTAATGCACATACTTAAAAAATTCATAGCTAGGTTTCATACTAATATAAAACTCAAGAACAAGTAGAAAGTGTATAGGTGTAACTAACCAAAAGATAGGCTTGTTGAGCCAATGATTTGTACCACCTTAGGATAGAAAGGTAGTCTCATATCTCACTTAAATACATCATAATACAAACCTACCTTACCAAAGTTGGGGTAACATAATCTTTAATCTGCATCTAAATACCTAACGTCTTTGTAAGTAGAGAAGTTAGATCTCTCCCTCATTCCCTTAAACTTATTTCTTCTATAATTGTTTGAAATGATTATTGCTTTAAAGTTATTGTTGTAATCTTTAAAAGGTGAGTTAGAAGGGGAATCCCTTAACCTTAATACCTTGCTAGGTTTGGGATTTATGAAATTAAAAGGAAGCCTAACTGGCATCCTAATGGTGATAGGAGTGATAAATTATATGCTATCATACTCGATTTGCTCAAATTTAATAACTCTAATGTTAGACCTAAAAAACATTGCTTAAGGAATAGTTAAACGAAGAGCTATTCATGCTCACCACACTACTTGAGACAATTATACTTTTACTATTTTTCACTAAAAGAACTCAAGGATGAAGGTAAAAGGAGTTTATGTTTATTCTATGATAAAATAATAAGCTTAAAGTTTGTAGCTTAAAACGATAGCAACGTTTCTTCAAGCAAGCAAACAAACCATAGACATTTAGGTTAACTTTCTCTAATATGTGATGGGCAAGGAAATTATTCTCTTTTTCTCCCCATGTATATAGAGCATAGGAACAGTTAAGATGAATCCCCATTATCAATTGAGATCGAGGGCCCTTTCACCTATATACTAAAAAAGCCTAGAGTCTAAGTGCCTAGGGTACAGTTGATGCACGATGGATTAAATATTATGTAGCATCTTCTAGGAATATTTGCCTATAGTTATAGAATATAATGCTTAATTCAATTACAAAATCACATTTGATCAGTATAGGCCTGACCTTGAGTAAAGGCAATAAGGGTGCCCACCCAGGGCCCAAGCTCATGGAGATTGGCTCCCAATTGCCCCATTATTTGAGTAGATCATTACCTTCTACCCTTAAATTTAATAATTTTTCCTTGACCTAGCCTCCATCAACACCATTCCCATCTAGGTAAGAAATGCATCTCATTTGCTCTTTCAAGTCTCAACTCAATTTTTTTAATTTTTTTCTTTAAACTTGATATTTTCTTGGTAGGTCTTTAGATTTTTTAGGCTCTTTATTTTACTTTTTTTTCCCTCTATCGTAGACATATAATACTATTGATATATTTTTGTCATATATGGTCAAGCTATTGTTGTTCTATTGCGCCTGCTTACTTCTTCCAGTTCCATACAGGTGGTTTTAATATTTTTCTAGTTTAATTATGTTATAATTGTTTTATATGATGTTGCTTAAAGAGAATTTGTTTGGAAGACAAAAAGGAAAAAAAGTAGAACAGTTATTATAATCCCAAAAAGAATTTATCGATAAATTTGTTAAAATAGTAGGCTCCTCTAGTAGGAATCATGATGATTAGGTGTAGGTAATTTTGAACAACCTAATGAAAATTTATGTTATGAGATTCATATTCATGAGGATGTTAGTAATTTGAGTGAGCATGATCATGTATCAAATGCATCCAATTTAGAAAATTTAAAGGCAGATAAGCAATCAATCCAATTGTTGGATATTTATAATCCTTGAAATTGGGATAATGTTAATAATAAAGCAAGGGACATTTTATATGAAAAAGGGTTTGTAAAACAATTAAGTCTTATATTTCCTTTAAACAACACTTCTTGACATTTTTTTCATATTCTCGTTATTCTAGAAATTGAGCAATGGAGATATTAGCAATAGAGAATGGTTGGTTTACTCTAAAAATATGGATAAAGTATATTGTGTTTTGTTATAATTTATTTAAATTTAATAGTAAATAAAGTGTATTAGCAAATGATGGATTTAGAGATCATAAGCATCTTAGTGACAGACTCAAAGAACTTGACAATAATGTTAAAAATATGACTAATGTGAAGACATGGAAAGAACTGAGAATAAGATTAAGCAAAAATCAAACAATTGATAAAGATTTGCAACAAAAAATTGTAACGAAAAAAGTACATTGAGATAAGTTTTGATAAGAATACTTTATGTTGTTCTTGTTAAATATTTTGGTTTTTTGAGGATCCAATGAGAAACTTTGCCAAGATAACAACGCTAATTGATTAAGATGACTGTTTAATTTGATGTGATAATGCATAATCATGTTAGACACATTTAAAATAATGAAATTTGTCATTATTATCTTGGTTACAAGATTCAAAATGAGTTGATTTATCTTTTGGCCGATAATGTTTGAAGTTCTATCATAAGGATCATTAAAGAGGTGAAATATATTTCTATAATTCTTGATTGTATTCCAGATGTGAACCATCAAGAACAAATGAATCTAGAAATACGATATGTGAATATGTTAAAAAAAATAAAAATTGAGGAATAATTTTTAGAGTTTTAGAAGGTAGATGACACATTTAGATTGGGAATTTTTAACGGATTATTGAATTCATTTCAGTCTCTGATCATGATGTCTATAATGTGAGGGGTCAAAGTTGTGACAATGGTTATAATATGAAGGGAAAGCACCAAGGGGTTCAAAAGTAATTACCTGAAATTATATATGTCATGTTTTTATCATAGTCTTAATCTTACTGATATAGTAATATGGTGCATTCTTTTTTTAAAGATATTTCATTTTTTGGAGTTTTGCAATGCATACATGCATTATTTTGAAGTTTTCATAAAAGGTGGAAGGTTTTACTTGATAATGTTCTAGGCTTAACTTTGCATCATTATCCAATACTCTAAAATTGGCTTTAGTGAAATTATCTAGATTTTGTGATAATGCCAATTCGAAAATTAAATCAGAAAGTTTGATTAATGCACTTGAGCATTTTGAGTTTTTACTTCGTATGGTTATTTGGTATGATGTTGTATTTACTATTAACATGTGGAGTAAAAAGTTGCAATCTAAATCTTCGTGTATTGGCACTACCATAGAGCAATTAAAATGCAACAGCCCGGACCATCCACTCACAGATATTGTCTGCTTTGAGCCTTAGCCTAGCCAAGCCCTAACAGTTTTACTCTTCCCACCCTTGGAAAATCGTGTCTATATGGGAGAGGTTTCCTTAGCCTTATAAGGCCTACTTCGTTCCCCTCTCCAATCGATACGGGAATCTAAAATTTCACCACCTTAGAGGCCCAACGTCCTCACTAGCCCACAAGCCTAGATCCACCCCCTTGGTGGCCCAGAGTCCTTGCTAACCCACAAGCTTGGACCCACCGCCTTTAGAGAGGGGAACGAAGTAGGTCTTATAAAGTTATGGAAACCCCTCCCTTATAGAGGCATTTTTCCAAGGATGGGAAAAGAAAAACTGTAAGGGCTTGGTTGGGCCAAGGCTCAAAGCAGACAATATCTATGAGCGGGTGGTCCGGGATATTACAAATGGTATCAGAGCCAGTACCCGGATTGGTATGCCAGCAAGGACGCTGGACCTTTAAGAGGGTGGATCCAAGCCTGTGGGCCAGCGAAGACGCTGAGCCTCCAAGGGGGTGGATCCAGGCCTGTGGGCCAGCGAGAACGCTGGGCCTTCAAGGAGGTGGAATGTTAGATTCCCATATCGATTGGAGAGGGAAACGAAGTAGGCCTTATAAGGCTATGGAAACCTCTCCCTTATAGACGCGTTTTTTCAAAAGTGGAAAGAGCAAAACAATGAGGGCTTGGCTGAGCCAAGGCCCAAAACGGACAATATCTGTGAGTGGGTGGTCCGGGCTATTACATAAAAGGTGTGATGCTATTTTTTGTTGTTGAAAAATATAAAAATGAAGGGTGTTTCTAGTATGAATATTGCTAAAAGCCTTACATATGAGATGAATGTAGAGCTTTCACTTCCAACTAGACATCGTATTATTAAGAAAAGACAATTTGGGAAAAATGATCATAATGAAGAAATAGAATTAGCCGAAGAGTTTATTAAAGTTAGTTACTTTCTAATTATTGCAGATATGGAAATTGTTTCATTGAGGAATATATTTCAACAATTAACGAAAATCGAAAGTATTAATGGATCTTATTTGATTCAAATAAGTCGAGGTATTTAGATGATAATGAACTAAGAGAATGGTATACCAATTTTATGACTACTTTGTCGCATGATAATATTTTGAATGTGTTTAGATTATCTTTTTTCTAAATTAAAAGTGTTTTAAATGACTTTTTCAAATCAATCAATGTCAGCGATTAAAATTCTTTAATTTGTTAAAGCTATAGATTATTGTCTAAATGTTTTAATTACCTATCGAATCCTATTAACTATACTTGTAGCATCAACTTAGAGAAGTTTTTCAAAGTTAAAACTATTGAAAACCTACTTGAAGTCATTAATGTCATAAGAAATATTGAATAGTTTGGCTATTTTATATATTGAGAAGGATATGTTAGATAATATTGATCTTGATACTATTATTGATGCTTTTGCATCTAGAAATGTATAAAGAAATTATTTTTCATGATAATTTGTGTGCTTGTTAATGAAGTTCTATAGCTACTTGGTATTTTGCAATCGAATGTTATTGTTTAGTCGTTGTTATTAATTTTTGATTGTTATTATTGTTATTTTTAGTGATTTTGTTGTTGCTAATACTTGTAAGATATTACTAGTTGCTGTTATGATCATTTGACCTTCGTATTTTTTGAGTATGTGGCCTTATGACTTGAGTCACATATGTATGAATATTAAGTTTTGGTAATAAAAATATACTCTTAAGGTTTGCATATTTGCATATTGCTAATTTGTTGAGGCCCTTCTTTTTTCTCTGTCTCGGGCCTATAAACGTTAGGAACGAACTTATATACCATTTAACATCGATAAGGTTCCTTCTCATTTCATTTGATCAAGAAATATAAGATATACCATTTAAATCTTAAAATAAATGAAGTGCCAAAATTTAATCACTTAATTTTCTTCTTATATAAAGAGGACGCAATGAAGTATTTTATATTTTCAACAGTTTTATTGATATGAGTGTCAGAGTAACCTTGCCAAAATAGTTCTGATATTTCTTTCTTTCTTTCTTAAGCCCAAAGATCAATAAGGTTATAACATTAACGTAATTTTTACTAAATTATTACAAATTCTTTAAATTTTCAATATTAATTATAGTAGACACAGAATCTAATTTTCAATTCGACATGCAAACTGGAGCCCAAAATCCTAAAATTTGCAAGAATCACTCTTTTTTATTATTAACTGATCAGAATATTGTAGAATGATAACTGGAATCATTTTGTGCATCGGCAACACAAGGGCATGAACTTTCTGTTTTTTGAGAAGTACGTGGGGAAGGGAATGGAGATAGTTGAAGCCTTTATGCGTTGTTCCATTTCTTTGAATTCATAATCCGTTTCAAAAGCATGCATACGTACTATTATTTTTCCTTTCAACTCTAACCTTAGAGTATAAATTCTATTTGGTTCAGCTCACGTTCAAAATCCACAGGATCCTGTTGTTACTAAAACGTCAATTAAATATTAGAGCTTCGGGAAATAGAACAACGACTATTCCACAATTCTGTAGCATAAAGTGCAGAACAGAAGCAGCTAAGCAGCAAATAATCCAGTGAATGGTTTGGAAACAGTCATTTGGTCTGTGATCAGAGCGAAACGAACCATTAGTTGCCACACGATTATTTGACATGTTGAACGATGAAATAACTTGTGATTGTGGAAGTTCGCTACTTACTTGGAAGAACTTTATGTAACAGAAAGCATGCAGCTATGATGACGTAGGACAGGAATAGAACTGTTCCTTTCATGTAGTGTGACGTTCCATCCTGAATTGGGTGAAATTTTAGCATCATTTAATTTAGAAAACCAATCATCCAACTTGAGAAAATAGAATAGCATGAGAAAACCTGCAAAGCAAAGGCTGCGATGATTATCGAAAAAGCCAGAGAAACAGTTTCAAGGAGGTTGAAATCAAGGTCCATGTGGATATGCATTATCCAGGCAATCACAACACATGAAGGAACCTGCAGAGATAAGATAATTAAGGGTAATAAGAAACTAAGTTGACCAACTTTTTTGTTCATTGGCTACTTCAATCTCACCACAAACATGGAAATTTGAACCGCAGAGCCTAAAGCAACTCCCATAGATATGTCCTGCATGATAAACCATAAAAATGAAGTTAATTATTCAACCCAAAAGTTTAAGCTGATGCGTACCAACTTTTTGGATAAAGTGTCCAAAGTTCTTTCGTACCAACTTGTTCTTGTAAGCAAAAATGACAGATCCGGCGTGTTCTGCAGCATTCCCAACTATTGGTAGCAAAATTATGCTAATGAAGCTTACAGAAATGCCCCAGGAATTTGATGCATCCTGGTAAAGCAACACCATGGTCCATCTCTTAGAAAAATGTACAGCTTGTTACAGAGTTCTAAAAGTACTTGGAGTTTTCCTCAAACTGAAATAGCTTCGAAACCAAGCTTATATAAAGTACTTACTTCAATTGTGCCAACAACATATTCTGATAATATGGCTATAACAACCGTCATTCCCACCAACCAGGTAAATGCACACCAAAATCCAACCACTGCCTTTTCTTCTTCTTCTTCTTCTTCTTCTACATCTTCCTGCAATTCATGAAAACACCAGTTGTCCCGTAGAAAATATGATAAGCTGAAATAAGGCTCGTGGTTAACAGAACCTACAAAAAATCACCTCTTTGGATTCAAACAATTGTTTGCTAGTTTTTAGCTGGAAGAAGATGTATGCAAAGTATGATATAAGCATAGCAGTGCTGCTGACTCTGGACAACTCTAGTGTATGGTTGGCAGTGGTAGCGTCTTCACCCATCACGTATCTCAACGTTAATGGCAACAAGTAGCATAACAGCCCCAGAAGTAGAAGCAATGAGTAGACATCTGTCTGTTTCTGTTCAAGCCACAATATGATCAAAACCACCCAAGCTCTGGAAGTAAATGGATTTGGTATTAAATTTTACTTACTCTATCATATCTTTGTTCCCTTTTCAGGTTGGCTAAGCCCCCAAAAAGAAGAGATGTCCCAAGAACAAGCAGTAGATTTGACAAAATGGAACCCAAAAGCGAGAGCTTCAAAACATGGATTTTGTTTTGGTGCAGAGCAAATAATGCTATTATCATCTCCGTTGCATTTCCACATGTTGCATTAAGGAGGCCTCCAACTGCAAATCAAGTCCAAATATTGTTCAGTTTTCACTTGGTACTTCGAGATTACTACATACGTAACAATCACTACTTCACTGTTAGCTACCATCACCTGTTGGACCAGTGTAGTATGAAATTTGCCTGACATAAATTGCACAAAAGTTTAAAAAAAACTTCATAGGGAAAAAAAGAAGAAGAAAGACATGTATCAGAAATATTTAGAATTATAAGCTTACTCAGTGAGGAAGCTGACTCGTTCAGCTAGTGGAGTGAGTCCGAGCAAACTCAAAGCGAATATCCAAGCCTACATGGCAGAACGAAAAGTTTGTCACAAAACCACATCATAAAAAAACAGGTGAGAAAAAGTACAAAAATATGTACAAAACCTCAGAATGTGTAGCAGACTTTTATGTTGTTCATTCAAAATTAAAGACAGTTTTACCGTCCGAAACCCGTGATTCTGGTTTCAGAATTGCGGTTTCATTTATAGTATTACGGTTTCACTGGTTACTGCACTCGCTATAAAAATCGTCAGCAAATATTATGTTACCTGCAATCCAGATTCATAACCTCAAAGCAAATGCAACGCTGGATAATAAGGCAATAGTTATGATAATTACAAGAGGCAAACTTACTCTGCCAAACTTGTAAAAGTCGGCGAGAATTGCGAGGGGAACGGAAGGGAAGAGAACAGCAAGCTTGGTCCCAAGAATCACTTGTTGAATATTAGCCAGGAAATGCCTGAACCATTGAAACCGAACTCTGGAGATGAGTACAGGATCGGATTTCTTGCACATGATTGAAGATGATAGACTCTCGGGTGACTTATTTACAGACCAAGACTGCTCCTTTATTACTAAGCTCTCTTTAGCATCGCCGTTTTCCAAGTCAGATGATGAAAAGACCCGGTCTTGTAGATGGTGGTCCATAGGAGGATTTCCGATAACAAATTTACGGGGCTTTTGACTGACTGACTATAGCTACCTGGCTATTTGTGTGTATATACACAAATGAAGACTATCTACTTATGTTGATATAGGAAGAGCATATAGTGCAGGACTAGGTCAATCAGAAAGTTGAAACGAACGAGGTACAAGCAATGCTGCTTCCAGGAAATTTCGTGAGGGTTGTCTTCATTCTTGCATGCAACTCCACGTACTTGGTAGAGGAAGCTGATACGCGTTGCACTCTTACAAGTACTTAATTGTCTGGAGGAAGGATAAAGGGAAAGGGAAACAACACAAAAACACAAGGAAACAAAACTTCTACGGGCTCTTGTTTTGAGTGAAAGCACTGCGAAGAACACGCGTTGTACTTATACACAAGCTCTTGGTGGCAAATCCAGTGGCCGAGAGGTGGCTTCTGGTTTCCAGCAATCGGTTAGGCGGTGGAGTCGAAATTTTCTGAAATAAACTTGCCTATAAATATTTTAGTTATGATTTGGAGTATGGATCGTCTAGGATTCATCCTTCTGGTATGAGCATGGCCTGGATTATTTGGTAAAGATTATCTATCTTCCTTCATCATCCGTGACATTTTTGGGAAACTAAAATAAAAAAGAAAGACAATTATGCGGGGGTACAAATTTAAGGTCCCTTGATATTAAATTAAATTATAAAGAGGGCCATTAAAATGATGGTTCAAGTAAGCCTTTTATTTTTCAAAAGTTAATATTATTAATCAAATTAGCTTGAAGAATATTTACTTTCAACTCAATTATTTTAAAGCAGGTCTATTCAAGTTTCGTTTACAATATATTTATTTAGAGTATTAATCATGTCCATACTCGTTTTAATTATTAAATGAAAATTTAAGATGTTTTATAGGTCGTTAATTTGGAGAGAGTATTGCTCGGCAGTTTAATTCTGATACAAAAAGGGCGTTAAATGGAAATATTAATTACATAAGATATTAACTCTCTTATCGTTACTTTGAAGTCTTGAGATACATAAATTATACCGACAGTTTCAAGAGGCATGATAAATACTTTAATTAAATGAAAAGAAGAAAAGAATATATGCTTTAAAATTATTATTATCTACTAATCCTTCCACGTATTCCATATATGCTTTCCTGCAATCTGAACTTTCTAATTTACATCTTGTTTTGTTCATCACTTTAAGAATCTCTTTTTGGGCCTGGTCCTAATTTGTTTTGTTAATTTATTTCATTGTTCATCATGTCTTATATTCTCTCCTCTCTTGTTCTAAAATTAGTATTAACTAATACATTTGATAACATATCCTTTCACGCATTTCACGTACCAAATTCTTATTACTTTATCTTTATCATATTTTTATTATTTTAATATAAATTTGTGCATTTCCGCAGATGTTATTGAGATAAACAAATAAAAATAGAGTAATCAATTATGTTAGTTAATTTTTAATATATAAACTAAAGTTTATTTGTTATAATTTTTAAAATTTTATAAAAAATTTTACTAAATACTGTTTTGTATTATATTATAAATATAAGTAGTATACAATTGAATGTTCTCTTCATTTATTAATATTTTTAATCTTTGTTTTATTTGCCATTTAACTACTAGTATAGCCAAGTTATTTTTCTTTTTCTATTTATAAAATATATTCTAATCAAACCCTTAATAAATCATGTCCACAAACTTTTATCAAATGTATTCGATCCTTTATAACTCAAATTTAATACTTTATATTTGATATACAAAAGGAGAACTAAAAATCAAAACCTTCATTTAATTAGTTACATAAAAATATTAACTGAAATTTATTGATAAAAAATTAAAATATATGTAAATTTATCTTTTCTTATGTGAGGGTAATACCTTCATCATACTTCACTTTCAAAGTGTTTATATAAATATAATTATCATCAATTTTTAAATTATTATGTTACACGATCTATATTTCTTCTTCTCAAAAAGGTTTGTTAACTTTAAAAAAGAAAGATATAAATTAGTGTCATAAGTTCTTAACTCTTCACGTTCTGACTTAATTATTAAAACAAAGATTACACAGAAGTATTACTACTGCAATTATAACTTATTTTCACTTCTAGTTTTGCTTATCATTTTAGGACAATTTTTTAGTCTTGCCTAATTTCTTTTGCATTTATTTCTTTTTATTATTTTCTAGCTTTTCTTTCCTTATTTTCTCATTAAAGACCACCTCTTAGGCCTTTAACGCTATTTGCCTTATTCTTGCATTTGTTTAACAATCCTTTTCCATGTGTTCTTGTCCCAGCTATTCTTTCCCTCCCTCCTCTCTTTCTTCAACTCTCTTCATGCTAATTGTTTCCAACATTGGTCCTTCTTTTGGTTCCAAGCTTGCTAGTTCTTGGCCTTCTATCCCCTCTTTTTCTTTGAGTCTTTCAACTTTATTCTCTCTCTCGCCTCCTTAATTCCTAAGCAGTCATGGTCTAAGATGGTAGGAGATGCTTCTCTTCTTTTAGATGCTTAGGTACCTACCCCCTTCTCTAACCAATGATTTCCCTACTGTTTTCCCTCCGATAAAAGTCTTAAAATTTGGCACCTTAAAGTGGTCATCCACTTTAGTGAGCTTCTTTATTGATATATGCCTAGTGTTTTTCTTAATACAAAAGTGGGTTGTTGCCAATTAGGGTAAATGTGGATTGGAACAGACTCTTGTTAGCAAAGCAGACCTTTTCCTTTTTAAATTAAACAGTTAGTTAGGTTAAGGATTATCAAAACTTGTCTTTGGCATATAGGAAGAAAGCTTTTGTTTTAAAGAAATGGAAACTAAGGCTGAAATTAAAGTAGACAATGGCTCTAACCTAGGTTAATTTTTATAGTATTCCTCTAGAGTATTGGTTTATAAATAGATTGTGTTATCTATCTAGTTCTATAAGAAGACTAATTTGCTTCAACTTTATTCAAAAGGATTAGCTATATTAGAATTTGCATTGAGATTGACTTGAACAAGGCACTATCAGACACAATGAAGATGTTTAAATTGGACGGTGAGGACAATCTGGTCCAAATAGCAATATCCTTAAGCCATTAATAAAAAAACCTAATAAGAACAAGTTAATCAAATAATGAAGGCTATAAGAATATGTTTAAAACAAGAGAACTTCATGAATTAATGGAGATTTCCTAAGTCAACACCGAGGAAGATTAGGACCTAGATATTCAACTTCAAATAATTAATGTTACTTTAGCTGTGAATGATGCCTTGGAAATAAGTTCACTTATTATGAAGATTACGAAGGATCAAAAATTAAACACTGTACAAACTCAAAAAAATTACTCTGATTGATGAGCTTCAATTAGAATATTTTTCTAAGGGTGCTTCTACCTCGATGGTAGCTAAAAAGAAAGCTAGAAGGAACCAGAAGAAAAAAGGTGATGGCCAACTCTTCCACAATTTCCATTTAATATTGTTTATTACTTGGAATGTGAGGGGTTTAAATAGCCCCTCTATGTTGTAAGTGTCAAGGACTTCTTGCCATCAAAAATTCCTACTATTGTCACCTTATTATAAAATAAATTAAAAGCTTATAGATTTTATGAGGGCTCTCTTTTGTTAATAAGAACTAGATTTCTTTGATCAACAACTAATCTCTTTATAATGATAGAATTTAGCAGCTTATAATCCTAACAAAAGTTTTGGTGACTTAGTCCCAACAACCTGATTAATTCATTCATCTAAACTTAACACTCATTTCTTCTTTATTTAAGTTGTAAGTCATGTATTTCTATGCCTTCAACAACTTTTAAATGAGAAAAGGCCTTTGGAGTAGCATTTCTAATATTGGTTCATATATCCTCCTAACTTGGCTAGTCCTAGGTGACCTCAACTACACATCGAGTTCCTATGAATCAAAACGAGATTTATTTAGACAAAAACCATTAACACAGACTTAGGCAACTTCAACTCTCTTGTAAGGCTTTCTGACTGTGGTATGAGTTATGAACTCACTTAGAACATATGATCAAGATGGTCATAGACTATTTAAGAGAAAACTTGATACAGTTATGGTCAATCTCAATGGTTGAATAATTTTTCTCAATCTTGGGCTCTTTTTAATAACCATCTTTGTTTGAACATGCTCCTATTAAATTGTTATTAAAGCTGCCTAAAAGCGCTCTGCTAAATTTTGTAAGATTTGACCCAAATAAACTGAGCACATATAAGCCCAAATGAGGTTTTATCCTAAAACCAATTGGTCATAAGAGTGGTAACTCACTAGGCTTATATGCATGTTCAAGGTTATAGATTCTTTCCATGTGGGACAAACTCTCACTTTATATTTCGACATGCCCTCCTCATGTGTGAGCTAATTTAAGGCCTAACATGTAACATAGTCTATCTTATTAAAGTGGTGACAACTAACTCAAGAGCAACCTACTCTGATACCCTATTAACTTTAGTAAGATTGGGCCTAAATAAACTGAGCACTTATAAGCTCAAGTGAGTTTTCATCCTAAAACTAATTAGTGACAGGAGAAGTAACTCACTAGGCTTATAAACATGCTCAAGGTCATATATACCTTTCATGTGGGATAAACTCTCACTTTATATTTCAATAGTCTCACAACTCACACTACAAATTTTATAATTATTTAGTGAGACAAGTAAGGTTTGAAAAGGTAATGCCTTAAGATCTTAATACTTAGATATATGGATTTGAGTTTTATAAATGCATAAAGAGAATGAATGCCATTAAATCAAAGGTCAAGTTTATAAATAACATTTCTACGAGTAACATTGAGAAAGTAGTGATTGATACCAATTTGGAATTGAATATGTCTAAAGGCAAGCTCGCTAATTATCTAAGGGATATTCAACTTCAATTGTTAAAGAAGCAGGAAACGAAAATTGTATAGAAGCTCTTATAGCCTATAACTCACTCTTGAAACAAAAATTTAGAATTTCTTTTTTTTAAATATGGGAATAATAAAATAAAATTCTTTTATAATGTCATTCTTATTCACAGAAACACTAATAAAATATTCTCACTTGTCAATAACTCAAGGAAAGTTCTCTTTGATCAAGAAGGAATTAAGCAGCTAACCTTTAAGCTCTTTAAGAACTCATTAAGAAAAGTAGGTAAAACTTCTAGCTTTAATTTACACCTCAGATACTTTATTCCTTACGTTATTTCTTAAGAGCATATGTAATAACTTGCTAACCTTTTACAAAAAAGATATTTAAGAAAAGCTAGCTAAACTAGATCAATATAAGGCATCAGGTCTCCTTACTTTTTAAAAAAGAAAACTCGACACCTAAGTAAAGATAAAGTCATATCAATAAATTTGGATTTGTTTTTTATAAAAAAATGATCTAAGAATTTAATTTTATTAGCATGACCCCTAAAGTTTTGAATTTAATGAACTTCAAAGATTTCAAGCCTATCTCTTACTACAATATTATATATGAACTCATTTATAAATGTTAATCAATATGCTCAAAATGGTGCTAAAGACGGTTGTTAATCCCTCACAAAGGGCATTTATTCCATGGCGTGATATAAAGGACAACATTCTGCTAGCTCAATAGCTAATTAAAGATCATAACAAAATCCCTACTATTAAAAGCTATCTTTTTAAGGTTAATTTACAAAAAGCACTTTGAATAAGTAGAATGATATTTTCTCATCAACACACTAAAAGTTTTTAGATTAGCAACTCTCTTCATCAAATGGTTGTACCAATGCTTTGTTACCATATCTTACAAAATGTTTTTTAAAAAAAAATATCTTACAACATTTTAGTTAATGGTGAGTTGACCTTTATCTTCAAGCGTCGCAGAGGCATATGATAAGGAGATCCCTGTTCTCTATACCTATTTGCCCTTTACATAGAGTTTCTTATATGTTTAATAGCCTTTAATAGTAAAAGTAATAATAAGTTTAAATTCCACCTTAAGTGTAATTGATTGAAGCTCTTTAACCTCTATTTTGCAAATAATCTTCTTCTCTTAAGCACAATATCTATTCATCCAATAGTTTCTTAATTTCATAGTAATAACTCAAAAAATTATCAAGTCTCATGATCAATATTTATAAGAGTTACCTACATATCTCAGTAGGAAACTATGATTTAGCATCCCAACTCTCTTGTGGGCTTCAAATCATATACATCCTGCTTAAATATTTTTGGGATCTTAATTACTATAGGGAGATTTACCTTCATTGATCTTATGTCATTTTGATTGACCTAGTGCAATAAAGATTAGAAACTAAAATACTAGAAACGTGTCGTATATAAGGAGGCAACAACAATTTTTTTAAGACCTTAACAATTTAAACATTAAATATAGTTCCCACCTCTTTCTATAATCTTGTTAAGTAGAAAAAAGATGCCACAAAGATCAAGATTAAGTGGAATGAGTTATATTTATAGAAACCTAAAAGAGGTTTAGGATTTCACTCTATTTGATTGGAGAACATGATATAAGAGAAACCTTGTTTTGGTTTAATACCTGTTAGGACCTCTTTAGAGGTTCTTTAACATCAGATAACTCAATCAAAATACAATTATTTTTAAGAACAAAATATTTATTATGCTTAATCTTTTTAGTTTTATTTGTATCTGTCTTAATTCTGTCCTTTCTTCAAGAAATTTTTTCTTCACAAAATTGCCTAAAGCCTACACTTTTTTGAATCCAATGGTGGATGTTATGCCAGTAATCCCTATGCTCTTTTTTCTATTAGCCTTTGCTTGGCAAGTTACTGTAAGTTTTAGATGAGATCTTTAGTACTGTCCTTCTGTACTGCTGTCTGAAAATAATACATGATTTTTTTATTTGAGAACAAATTATAACACTTGATAAGATCAAATAAGTCTTATAGTATAAGGTATAAGCCCTCAATTCAAATCTGGAAGTTATTCTATAGATGCAAGAAATCTCGATTTCATAACCAGTCCACCATTCCATCAAAGATAACCTTCACTTTTATACACAAAATATTATAAGAGAAAACCATGCAATTTGGACATATCACAAGTCTCTTAACTTCACAAAAAAATTTATGCTTACAACTCATAAACAACATCTATCAAACCACATTTTAAAAACAATTGTATGGTTTCCTATAGACTTCCAAAAGCCAAATTTTTTCTTTGGACTGTAAAATATAAGCCATAGACTAAGAATAGCATTTTCTTTGTAGATTTAGCAAGCACCCGCTATCTACCTTACAATTAGTAAGTAAATATTACCTTTCCTTTAGTTATCCTTACTCATAATAGATCTAAAACTCCATCTTGCATCTCTCTAATTTTGCTACTTTGGTTAAATATAGTGTAATAAGCTTTGAGGGTGATGCTCAACTTAAAAAAGGACATTACCATATTCAAATAGTTTTTAACTATACAATTTATTCTTTTCAACAAATAAAAGAACACTTCAAGTAAGCTCAACCATCAGTTGTATCAGTGGATTAGGGAGGTATCTTTAGCTAAGGAAAATAACTTAAATCATATTCCAGGCATGGTTTCTAAGTGAGACCTATAAATTTTTATTGGATAATAGTATTTGTCTTCTTATTCTTTTGGCCCATAACTTTTTAGGCTCTAGCAATTCTTGCTCTTGAAGCCTTTTGTTTCTATAGTTGTTTTTAAAACTAAATGATTGTCATGATCTTATTCTCACATTTGGTGGATTTCTTTTTAATGTAATTCTTTTTTACTTTCTAAAGAAAACATTTTAAAATTTGAACACCTTACAAACATAAATGCATAAGCTTAAACAAAAAGGATGTCTTATTTTCTATTCTTATCTGGTGCATTCAAACTAAAATTATAAGTGTTGGGTTTTGAGCTATAACTAACTAAGAGATATTACATAAACACAAAGAAGAGAGGAATTAAGAAGACAAGAATTGAAGGAGGAGAAGAAGAGAGATGGAAAAAGAGATATGAAATAAGGGATAATCGTCTTAATTGTATTGCTTTCTTTCCATAAATAAAGGTATTCTCTACTAGAATTCTGTTAGAGATGTTATAGTTCATTTGTGTAGATTTGTCATTTATAAAAAACTAATTATTATTTAATTAGTAATTTCAAATATAGTCCATAAGCTTTAATTGTTTTTAGGTATTTTGCTGCTTCTCTTAGCTATCTAGGCTACTGGTATACTTAAATTGTAATATTCTGTTTTCTGGTATATACTTAGGGTTCAACCTTAGATTAAGTATTGCATATACATGCATAACATTAGCATTCATACACGAATTGATATTTGTACATATTACAAGTAAGCATATGCACTCATTTGACATGTCCTGGGGTATGAAAAATGATGAGTGGACATGGGGTGAATTATGACTTGATATGTCCTAAATTTTGGTATGATTGGATTTCAATTGGTAAATTGGAATTAATTGTGATTAATTGGGAGATTAATGAATTAATATGTACAATTAGATTAGGAAAAATGCTACGTGGTAGGATAAATTGATACATGAAAAATTAAGGTGATTAAGCCTAAAATTGAGTGATATTTGGCATAGTTAAATGTGTGACAAATGGACTAGTAATTAAAAGACAATTGGATCAATTACAATGTGACAAGTAGACCAATCTTGGAGTGACATGTGGAATGATTAAAGGGTGACAAATGGTAGCAGTATGAGTGGATTAATGGCAGCTTAATTGTTGAACAAATGGCATTATATGCCTTAAGACATATGGCTTTGTAATTTGATGACACCTAGCTAACATGTTGAAAAGGCAAGATGAGTTTCTGCAACTGCCTTGATTGTCCTTCACCACCAAAAACTTGCATGCGATTTTTCTCTATAATTTGTCTTAACCCTAGCTAAGCTATTGCAAGAAAATCACATGTTAACCCTTCACAAATTAGCCAAGGAATCAGCTGAAAGTGGTTTTCATATTTCTGTCTAAAAATAATCTGTTTTCACTTAGAGTTCGAGATTGATCTTGCATGATTGAAGACTTGGTTTAATCTGAAATTTTGTGTTCAATTAGAAGTCTAATAGGTAAGTAAAATCTGAGCTTTAAGGCATGTTAGATGGTATGAGAATGATGCTTGAATTGGAACAAATTGCATGTAAGGTTAGTGATGAAGTGTGCTAGAATGTGTTAGATGGAGTGTTTCCACTGAATAGGCAACTGTATTTTGGCCATATCTTGATCTGTATATATCCAAATGGGATGATTTTTAATTTATATTAAACTAGAAACATATTTCTACAACTTTCATAAAGGAATTGAATTTGAATTCTATTCCTAATGGTTTTGAAATTTGTCCTGAATTTGAGTACTGGGCGCTATCACTGTTCGAAAACAGTCTGTAGTATTTTGGGTATAACTCTAGGAATAATGAACCAAATTGTATGAACTTTAGTTAATTATAAGATTAATACATAGAGTAACATTTGTTTAGAAGAACATATTGCCTAGAAACTACAGTTTCTTTATCAGAATGGCCATACAAACCTGGCTTAAAACTTGTCCTAAGAAAATCTGGAAAAAGTACAAGAAAAGGATAAGGCACGATTGTGGCACCCATTCCACGATCCTGGGCAGATGCAATAGCTTATGTCACAATCGTGAGGAGGTAAGCCACAATTTTGGGCAGTGCTTTTACATGGTAAACTTCGATTTGTGCAATGGTTGAACCAATTAAGGATAAGGTACTTAACTATGATGCATTTGGACTTGATTGGGACTTGAAATGAACCTAGATTGATGCTTGATAAGTTGATTAAAGTATTGGATATGTTGAAGATGTTAATTTATGTATACTTTAAGGAAAAGAATGTTTGGTAACATTGCATCTAAGTTTGGACTTAAAGAGTATTAAAGGAGAGGATGTTCATATGAATGCAAATGCATTCCAAGAGTTATACAAAATGCAATTAGGATGATTGAATGAGAATTGAGAATTATGTGAATACTTGTAATGCTAGAAAAGAGTTAGTAAATGTATGGTTATTGAATTGGGCATGATTAAGTGTACTTAAGGTATTAACCTAAATGTAGACCAAACATATTCTAGTATAAAGTTTGAATGATTATGAATTGTGATTAACGAAACATACCCGAGAAAGTCATTGAGCATGCATTACACATGGCACATATATATGTGCATAATTGAATATGTATTTGATTGATCAAGTTAGTAATGTGTACAATGTATGTGTAGTTAGACGCTCAAGACGTACGCCATCATTCTAACATTTCTGGACCATCCAGACAATAACATATACGGGAGCGTACTGTGAGTCAATCTAGATGATTTTACCATGATTGATTTTATTTCTGTTTAATTTCCATATATTGAACTGATAATGACTTGATTATAATGATTTTAGACATTAATAGTCCTAGAAGTTTGATATTTGGGAATGTATTGGAAGTGTTCTGTTTGCATCTAAATTCTAACTGATTTCTGAATATTCAACAGAAGTTGAATGCTGGACTGATGTTCGCAGAATATGAGATTCTGTCTGTGCATCATAAGTGAATGTTATTCTTGACATATTCTATGATTTGATGCATTACATTAAATACATGTTCAAATAAAGGCATTGTGACAGGAGTAACAAATTTGAAAGAGCTATAAGCTCAGAATTTTGTTGTCTACACATAAAGCCTAGCTCTGTGATTTTTGTATCTGACTGAGCCCGTAATGGGACAGTATCTATATCTGTATCTGTATCTGAAAGGCACTTGGTCACAACAAATAATAACGAATCTAGAGTCTAAAATGCATTTGCATTTGTATATTTATGATTATGAAACATACGATTATAAAACCATTTCTGAAATTGGGATGATAAAGTGATATGCCATGATAATGTGATTGATTAGGTTATACATGTTCTGAAAGAATGTATATGAAATGTGTGACATTCATTATGTCTTATTAAGATGGAAAATGTTATGAAATTAGATGGTTGTGTGATATTTGTGTATTTGACTAGAGTGAGATCATCAATGATGGTCCACTCACTAAGTTCACAAAACTCATCAAAAATTACAATATGGCTTTTCAGGTACGAGATAGGAGACCTAGTTTCTAAGATTTTCTATAGGAACATTTTGGATTAAGATATGGCTCAAAGGTCCATCAACTGACATCAGAGGAGTTGTAGATCGTATTATGTAGTTTCTTTGACATGTAGAACTATTGTATAAAGGATTGTAAACTTTCCCATGTTTGGCAATGTAAATATTTGTTTTAATGACTACAATGTAAACTTTTGCGAATGAATGAAATGAAGAGTTGAGGTTTTAAGTATTGTGTATTCTTTATGATGCCATTTAAGAGATTATGTTTGCTCTAGCATACCGTTATCATAGGATATGTAATTGAATGTCCTCTAGATGTTCAGGTATATACTCTATGATAGTGGGATGTTATAATAACCATTTTTAACTTAAATAAGCCTACCTTACTTTTTATCCCTAGAAAACAATTTAAGCCTTACCCTTTCTTTTCTTGCATAATAACCTTGTCAAGCTATATTTACCCTTTTTGTTATTGATATCCTTAATGATTTTGAACCCCTAAATTGAAGGAGTTGTATCGAGCTTATTTGCATAAGATTTTAACCATTTCCATGAAAAGTAAATTAGATGATTCGAGTTGCATTGTTTTGGTTTTTTATAGAATGGAGGAGAAGTATAAAAAAACAAAATCTTCTCTTTGATATTTTTGTTTAAAAAAGAGAAAGAAAAAAAGAAAGAGAAAAAAATTGATCGAAAGAGATGTTATTTGAATCAAGTGAACTTTGGAATAACTTAAGTTTAAACTTGTATGGATAAGTTTGTATGTTTTCCTTCAATTTATTTAGCCAAAAAGCTTCTTTTTGTCATATCTTACCTAAGCCAACTTACAACCTTTGTAAAGTTCCTTTGATTTATTCATTATGTTCATTTTTTGTTAGTGGTGAAGTTATGATTCTTAAGCAAGCCTATGGAAATAACTCGCTATGTTTTGATTTGAGAGTTTAATGAACCTTAAACACTTTGAGTGTATAGAATGAAATCCTTGAGAGGGTGTCAAGTCTTATTTCATTTGATTTCGATGGAATTGATGAGATGCTATGTTTTAACATTGTGTCTTATAAGTACTTATTCTCTTAATTGTTATTTTATCTTAACCCTTCAATGTGAATTAGGTTTTGGACATTTCTGGATAACATGAAAGGAGATGAGAGGTTGTTATGACGATAATTGATGTATTGAATTGATGTATACTAGACGACAAGTATGAGTCCAATGTAGGGGAATTTGATAAGATGTTATCTTGATATATTATTTGATATTATCTCCTTTATTTTGAATTTATTTTGGTGCTTAATTATGAAAATTAATGCTTGTTTTATTTTAGGAGATGAAAAGTGGAGATTGCATCAAATTGGGACATTATTAGTGATTACCACGAATTTTGGATAAAGAGAAAAGATGACTCAATGGATAAGGGGAAATAAAGCTAAATGTCATATTTACTTGAATAGTTAAAGTTTAAATAGGAGAATTCTTGCTATCCTTATCATGAAGGGATTAGGATTTGTTTTAGATAAGCATCTTTGCAAGATATGATAAGATTAGGATTAAAGTACGAAAACCCTATAAAAGGAACATTCCTTACAAATCATTCTCTTCTTTTTTTTCTCTCAATTATTTATCTTTCTTCTTTTTTGTTATTGGAGAAAAAGCAATGTATGACTAAACTTAATTATTCTAATTCAAGGGCATTCGATATTCTAGTTGTAACCTTGTGAGGTTTTGTGTTTTAAAACTTTTATTCATGTTTTAATTCAAGCATTTCTTGTTTTGAGTTGTTATATTTCATGAATAATTACTATTGATTAATTTGACAATTTAATTTAATATTGATTATTCTATCATTATCCATAAATTCAATGATCCGTAATTGTCATGAAAGATTGTTACAAGTAGTAAATAGGCTATTTATGAAATTGCTTATTTAACTTATGATAAACAAGAAAATTAAGTTGAATAGTTGCAGTTATCTCTATTACTTAATTTAGGGTTTAGTCTTTTTCACTAAGCTTATTCCTAGCATTTATTTGATATGGAATGCTATCATACCCAGTGAATGGATGGTAAGTTTTGCTTTGGATGCTAGGTCTGAACCAATTAATTTAGGAAAATTTGAGACTTATTACGGCTATCCTAATATGTTTCAGGCAAACAGCTTAAATTATCGAAAACAACTTGTCTATTATGCAAGGGTACTATCAGACCTCCCTAGACCCACATCTCAGTGGGATTTCAACTGGGTGTTGATGATGATGGTGATGACTAATTGCTTAAATTATGATACTTATTTTTTTTAGACCAATGATCAATATTACAATTAGATGAGATTTTTTCCTTAAATCGAAGTTTAATAATCTTTAATTTCTCCCTTTTACATTTCATTAATTTATTTTGATTCCTTGTTAATTTTAGTTAATTAGTCAATTAATCAAAACCCTCAACTTTATTTTATTATTTAAAATTAAGAAGCCAGTATTTAGTTCTCTTGGGATTCGACCTAGTTCCACCACTACTACAAAAATTTAGAGAATTGGAATTGTTTTGAGGGCTTCAACATCTCGATCATCTAAGTACTTCTTAAAATTGTAAAGATGATCAGATTATCTTAACTAAAGAAATTTCATTAGCCCATAACATGAGTAGATCATCTGCAAAAGAAAGCTGAGTTATATTGAGCTCTCTACAATGATAATGATATCTGAAATCTGAGCTTTAATCAATACACATTTGTGTCATTCTTTGAAGAACTTCAACAGTGATGGTAAAAAGGTACAGAGATAGTGGATCTCCCTGCCTTATGCCTCTAGCTGCTTGGTATAGTTGAGTCAGTTCCCCATTCATTAAAATTGAGAAAGATATTATTGATATGCAAGTATGAATCCAGTTAATGAACCTACTATGGTAACCAAAAGTATGGAAAGAATTAAATGATAAAATCCTATTCCACAGTATCATAAGCTTTAATGAAGTCAATTTTGAGAGTGCAACTACTAACATGTTCTACTACCATTCCACTGGTGCTTACAAAAGGTTTTATTTCTCTTGAAAGAATCTAGCATTAAATCCATTTGGTCCAAGAGACTTATATAGAAAAAATGAGAACAAAAACTCCATTATCTCTTCACTTGTGACTTCTTTGATTGGAGCAACTTCTTGTATTTAATTGATTGAATCAGACATTCGAGTAACTAGATAGTTAGAAAGACTTGCAGTGTGTGTAGAGAGACCATTTATTGTTTGAAAGTAACCTCTAGCCATTCTTTTCATCTCCTCATTATCATTTATGTTCATACCATCCTTATTCTCAAGACAAACAATCTTGCTTCTACTTCTCTTAGCTTGAATCAAACTAAAAAAGTATTTGGTGTTATTGTCTCCTTAATGCATCCATAGAATTCTAGATTTTTGTTTCAATTATTCTTTGTATTCTTCAATGGATTGTAAATATCTAAATAGATATGATTTTTCTTTATCCAAGAGTAAGGTAGTGGTAGGATCCTTAGCCAATTGCTTTTAAGGATAAATTCTCAAGAGCCTGCACTTTACTGAATTTTAGAGGGTCTGAGTTATGGTTGAGGAGTTTAACACATTCAGCTTTAATAAATTTTAGCCTTTGAACACACTGAAATGTTTTAGAACCTTGCAACTTCAAACCAACATCATGTGTAATCATTGATCCAAGCTGAATATGTTTAAGTAAAGAGTTGAAGAACCTAAAAGGTGATCTTCTCTTGGTTGATATGCCTTTGATATACACCTTAATAGGTTTGTGATCTAAGAATAAAGGTTCCTTAAAATTCTCATAGCTTTCTATCAATAGAGACAACAATCTGTTGTTTACCAAGAATGGATCCAGGTTTTTCTGAATTAACTTATAGCCCTTCTGGTAATTACTCCATGTTAATATAGGTCCTTGAAACCTAATATCAACAAGTCTAAAAGAAGCAAATAATGCAGTTAGTTCTCTAATTTTAGCATGAGATACTTTCCTTGCCCGTAAGAATTCAATGGGAGAAACTAGATAGTTGAAATTCCCGCCACCATCCAAAGCATGACATATTTGAATCAATAACCTACAAATCTTTTCATAAACTGTCTCTTTGAATTTCCCAATTAGCCATATAAACAATAATTATTGCTATTGATACGTTGAGACCTCCTAAAACAACTTTACAATGTAGCAATTGGTCAGTATAGTACCACTTAGAGATGGATAAATGGGCAAGATCCATTGCAACTATAACCCTTCCATTAGGGTATTTTGAATGCTTGCTGAGGTTATCCAATCTATAGGTATAAACTTCAAACCATTTTGGAAAACTGTCTTTAGTCTTGGTTTCCACCAAACAAATAAAACAATATTGACTAGCTTGAAAATAATCCTTTAAAACTAGTTATGTATTGGGACAATTAAGTCACCTAACATTCCATATAGTACAAATAATTTAGAGTATTAGGATTTAGTCCTTCTACTGGATTTTCTAGTTCTAGTCACTGCTGCTTACCATTCCTAATATTGCTAATTAGTTTCATTGCTACCTACATCATTCCCCAGAATAACAGCCACTAGAGTAGATAATATTTGATCTTCTGTTACTTTTGCTTCCTCACAAATGGATAGTGAAGAGTTCTCCATAATCATAACTTCTTCAGCATTATTCTATTGATTATTAGATATAGTTATTTGCTACAATTGGGTGACTCCATGATCCTTTGAATTAGCAACATATTTTGAGTTATCAAGTGTAAAAACATATAGCTTGCTTCCAATTTCTTCATTATCTCTAGGAACGTCAATTTTGGCCTAACCCAGCCCTATTTTGGTTTAGGTTGACCAGGTCACGGACCAAAATTGTTTGGCCCTATCAGAATGTCAAAAAGACATCATTTTTTAATTTTAAAAAATATATATAAGGTTGGGTTAGGCCGACCTGGCCCATTGACATCCTTAATTATCTCCATGCTTATCATTAGTAACTTCAATTTGATTATGTACATTCAAACCCAAGTTAGCCTCAACTGATTCTACATGACTGGTAATTGTCTTTCCTAAGCTAGCAGGTTGTGTAACTTGTGGGATATGCATTTAAGTGCTAACACTTTATCAGCTTGTATAGTTTCAGGATTCTTTAATTGTTGTTTTTCCACCTTGCTTTCTTCATTAATATTTTTTTTTGATCTACATTTTAGTGACAGATTTTGTATACGACTTCGATGGATATGATAGGAAAATCCTATCTTCAACTAGTTCTCCACCCAATCTAAACTTCATTATAGGAATATTGTCTGGCATAATCTTCTTGTGAATAACTTCAATACAAACTCTAGCAAAGCCTACTCTTTTGATATTAGTAACATTTTCATCCAAAGCAAAAGGGGTTCCAAGATAACTAGCAAAGTGACTCAAACCTTTGGATGACCAGTATTCAATTAGGATTTTATGCATATTCACGCATATTGGGATAAATTTGATTTCATTTCTATCAAGCTTGAATCTCATTTCCCATTTCCTTAAAAACAAAGGTTTACCTTATATATTCCACAACACCATTTCCATAAAGTTGCCAACCATTTCCTCTAAAGAGAACCTAAAGATGAAAAGATTATCTTCAGTAATTGGTGTCGACTAAAGACCACATTTCTTCCAATTTGTATCAGCCTAATGCTGCACCACAACAAAGACTATTCTCTTGTCTAAAAAGTATCCAACTAAAGAAGACTTCTACTCGTTTGCACCTTGAAGAAGCACTTCAATTAGAGGGATGACATGACCATCTTTAGATCCTTCTACAAAATGAAGCTTTCCAAATGAATATGGATCTCCCACTACACAGCTCCTGGTCTATTTCTCCAACTTCTGGGACAAAAAGTTTGCTGGGAAGTGAGAGGAGGAAACTCCTCACTCTCTAACCAAAGATCTGGGGATGAAGTGGATCTGGGAGACATTTACCAATAATAGTAAACTGTCAGGATCTGCTATCCCGATCACGATTTTCTTGCCTCCAGAAGGAAAGGTTTTTGGGGGTTAAGGCGAGCTTCCAAAATAGGCAAAAAAAACCCGGTTCAAGCAGGAAAGAAGAGAGGTTTGACAGGTGGTGCTTTTGATAGAGAGGAGGAAGAAATGAGGTAAAACCACAAAGAATCATATAATGCAAGAGCACTTATTAAATATATATTATTTAATATATTGATATATTAATTTTAAATAAGAATTATAAATAATTTAATTTAGTGTTATATATTTAATTAATTAAAATTAATTATTAATAAGAATTATGAATAATTCAATTTTACTTAATATTTTTATTAAAATTTTGTAATAAATTAAATTAAATAATTATTAATAAATATAATTATATTTAAAATATATAAATTTTAAAAAGTTTGATTTAATAGGTAAAATATATTTAAAATAAATTTTAATTTATAAATAAATTTTAATTTTTAAATTATTTATTTAACAAAATAAGTAATTTGTTAATAAATATTATATAAGAGATTAAAATAAATTTATTTAATTAAAAATAATTTATCTTTACGTTTTATATAATATGTAATTATCATTAGTGATACATTGACGTTAACGACAAAAATTGAAAACTCAACAAAAAATAGAAGTGGAACCGAACGACCTCTTGGTTTAAGTTTAATTCAAGGAGATAAATTGAATTGTCTACCCTTGTGACTTAACTTTTGCTCATTCTAGAAAAAAATATTCACTAAGAGAAATAGTAACAAAAAAACCTTCACCTCTTTGTTCACTATACATTTAAAAATTATATGCAGCACACGAATCTAAACAAAACTCAAGTAAATACAATATATCATAGTGGAACTTCCCAAGAAAATATGAAAAAATATCATTAATATTTCACTTTAAAATGACCGTAAAAATTCGCTAAATTTTCCTATAAATTACACTCTAGTTACTTAAGTGTTTTATGTATTGTGTTTTGCTTATGTTTTTCTTATACACATGCACTACAATAGAATTGCCGATACACCAAACCTTCTTTACATAGAATTTTATGCACATACGAATCAATTAAATCAGGATATTTATATACTTAAGGGTTTTGTTTTCCAACGCTTCTCCGTTAGCAGCATCTATCATACTTCTTTTTATTAACTGTAACCCTTCGTAGAAGTATTGAATTAGCAACTACTTATTAATGTGAGCTGCTTACATAAAACTTCTTAAACTACTCCAAATATTGATAAAGCATCTCTTCATTATATTGCCTTATGCAACATAATTGTTTTCCTATATAGCATAAGATGTAGGGAAATATTTCTCTAAAAATAGACACATCATCTTATACTATGAATTAATTGAACCTGATGGTTAGTAGGTAGTATAATCTATCTTAGTACCTATTTGGTTGAGCTTTTGGAGGGTGAATAAATACTTTTTTTTACTGCAAAAGCTTTTTTTAAAGAAAATGAGTGTTTGACTGTAAAATAAAAAAGTACTTTTTAGTATATATAGCTTTTTTGGCAGTTAAAATACAGCTTTTAAGAAACTCAAATTTAGAGCTTCTCAAAAAAACACTTTTTCAGGTAGATTTTTCAGATCAATTAATGAGCCTATTTTTTAGTCCCCTTTATCCTTATGTTTTACATATAATTCCCACAATACCCACAAACACATTTTTACACTGACTTTTTATATGTTTTAATCTTTATTTTTGATATTACCTTTACGTTATGTTATAATCCATACAAAAAATTTGATTAGATATATTTTCATTTATGTTTCATATGGTTTAAAATTATATAATAATATATATTGTGCTTTGTATATTGTTTAATATATTTTAAATAATTTTTATACGCATAAATAATTTTTATTACAAAATAAAATATAGTTAAAATTAAAAGTGCTTTTATTTTTATATTGCCAAACAGTCTATTGTATGAAGCTTTTTCAAAAAAGCTTTTTTTTAAATGACAGCCAAATATTCAACTATCTTCTTAGAAAAGCTCTTCTCAAAAAAGCTCTACTGATATAAGCTCATCCAAACAGGCATTTAGTAGATTCTCCCCAAGAAATGGGAAAAGCTCTCATCTTAATATGTTCTTTCATTTATCCTTAAGTTTTATGCCGAAGCATATTATATGAGACTTATTCAAATACTTAATATGGGTCTTTATGTGCTTGGCTATGAAAATTAGGAGATAAGTAATGTTGCTACTAAGTAATGTTGCTACTTAGTTATATGTAGCTTGGACTTGTTCCTATTTTTGGATTGAGTAATGAAATTATTTAAATTCTTAAAGAATTAATTTCAAAATAGTATACCATCAGTTCAGATTCTAACATATTATCGGTCCCAAACAGAATCCATTTATGGCAGACACACAAGGCACATGAGAATTATCATAATTTACCTTAAGCAGCAGATCCCCGCCCTTTTTAATACCTAAATCATGTGATGACGTCTTAACAAATCTAACATAGAATAATTTTGTAGATATTAGATTTGGAATGCCCAAATTCACTCGAATTAAGAGCATGATACAAATAGTAACAAATTCCAAGCCCCTTGGGAAAGTTTTACTAAAAGATCATTTGAACATGTAGCGATTTTAGGAATGTCAATTTTAAATTGGCCAAATTTTAGTTTGGATTGAATGAGCCACGAGTTAAAAATGATTGATCCAACCGAGCCACGGGCCAAACTCGACGAGTCAACTCGTGAATCAACTGTTATTTCAAAAATGACACCCTTTTTTATTTTTTTTAAAAATATGACAATTCATAACCGATTCTAAAAGTGAACTCATTATTTTAAAAGTGAACTCATTTTTACATTTTAAAAAATATATATGACATTCCTAAGCGATTCTGCCTGGAGAATAAGTTGCTCATCCAATGATTTATGGACAACAATTTAGCCTTCAGAATAAATGTTAAGCACCTCTCGGCTAAAATTACTATTTAAAATCGTAGCCACGAGAACAAAACCCACTATAGTTAGCATCCTGATGTATACCTTCGGTTCCACTTCCTCCTATTTGATTTCACTTTCTAATAATTTTCTATGATATTTCATATTACTTACTAAAATTTTCTGAAAACTTTTTATCCCTACAAACCATATAAATAATCTAAACTGAATATTAAAGTATCATATAAAAATCACACTTTTGAACCAACAGCAGCGTTCTCCCCATCGTTATTTCATAAAATCACGCTTGTAAGTAATCACTCAATTATCCTCAGGTCTTGTGTGTTTCTGAAAAAATGCAAAAACAGAACAAATAAAAAGATCAACTAGTTGAAACATTCCATGTCAATGAACATTTACCAGTCATCCCCTTTTCAATAATATACAAATGTCAAATTGGTTACTGAGTATCAATTGTCGCAAACATCCAAATCAACTCAAGGAATGGTAATCCCATGGATTCTTTTCTATGAGCTTCATGAGGAACCAAACATGACTAGTGCCAATTTGTACTTTTTATTATATAAATTGCTTCAAAAACTCTGTAGCAACCAGCCTCCCTCGTGTATTTACTGACATTTTCAGATCACTAATCTCCTTATCAATATCCTGCACTTCAAAACAAACAAATGATCAAGAAATCCTGCAAATAGCTGTCAAAAGACATTCTCAATCCAAAAAAATACTAACAACAGCAGCACATGGATGAAAGATTAAGTTAGTAGATAAAAGAATATGTACAACAAAAATTCCTTAATGTTTGTGATCATAGATAAGAATCAATGCCTCCAATAAATCAACATGACACCCGAGTGACAAAATCACCCTCCTGAAGAATCTCATGTCAGGATAAAGGGGCAGATGCGCTGAATAAAATCAGTGGTCGCAGCAAGCTGCGTAAGATAAACTCCAAAAATATACATAACACAAACCGAATGAACATAGTGAGGAATTGAGATTGGTGATGCATATCAAATTTTTTAGTCCATTTCAATATCAAATGACGTTACTACATTGGAAAGTTAAAATCAGGGATATTTAATGGTCAGGGTTGTTTTATGTTTTATAAGAAGACTATTGCCAATTCAAAAACCCCTCCAATGCACAATTATTTCCAATATACTAGTATTATATAGCCAAATGCAGCAGAAATACATCTTTGTATTAAGACAAATGGTGGTAACTATGCACCAAAATAATGATGGTAATTTGCGAAGCTGACATTTTGTGATCATTGTGGTCGAGGTCTTCAAAAGGTCAAAACTAATGGCAAAAGGCTTAAATCAGCCCTTAAAGTTTAGCAGGTAGCGACGTTCGGAATGCAACAGCATTAAAACTTGAATTAAGCCCTTAAAGCTGACAAAATCAAACAATTTGACACTTAGGTAGAATGTTAAATGTTAACTGGCATGGACAAATAACACAAGGAAGTTCTACTTCTAAAAAAAAAAAAACTCAAGTTTTAAACTTAAATGAAGGGACAGATATACAAATAATAAATCTTGATGATGACGTAGGTTCAGTTGAACCTATGGAGTCCCGAGTAAATTGTAAAAGTCAATTTTTAAGTTGTAATACATAGGTTCCAGTGAAATCATGTCATCTTCAAGTCATTCGAAAGGGACCTACAATCATTTGATATATGATATGCCATTTAAATTGAAATTTAACTATGCATTGTTTTTTGAACACTTTAGTTAACTTTGTACTAATAAAAACACTAAATTATTCAATTTAACAAATGTTAGGGGTAAATTTTAATCATTAAGTGCAAAATTATATGAAGGTAGAAACAAGTAGTAGTTTATTTGACCGTTTTGCTGGAAAAAGGTTTTGGCTTGATAAGGGCTGATTTGAAGCTTGTTCGTCTATATAATAAATAAATAAATAAGACTTATTTTAAGGCTTGTTTAGTGCTCAAGTCTGAGTGTTAGCAAAAGTGAGTTTGATTTGTTTAAGCTTAAACAGCTTTACTTATAGATTCTTTATAAAATGTATTAAAAACTAATTTGAAGCCTCGTTTGTAGCCTGATTTAGAAGTGCATTTAGAAGTGAATTTATTTATTTTAACACATAAAACTAACTCAAAACGAGATTTCAAAATTTGAGGAAGTTGTAGTTTCTGTTCGGGTTGATTAAAAGGTAAAAACTATGTCATAGGAACTGAACTATGTTAGAGGAACTGCCGATAAATTTTAATGGAAGCACTACACAATTATTCAGACTAATTTCTTGCATTATCACTCTTCTACTTACCCTAAGACAAGGAATTAACAAGAATGACGTACACTCAGCGGACTATCCTACCACTTGAATACATATTTGTTTTGGGTACAAAACACTCATCTGTAGGACAAACAGGAATGTAACAAAGAAAGAACCAGTTCAAAGATAAAAATATCAGAAATTCATAAGCCTATAATTGAGCTGACCCTGAACAGAGAGTAGCATAATAAGCAGAAGCAAAAACAATTGGACTAACACAGAATCCCACTGACTCCTTTTGGTCAATATGCTTGAAGTCTTAAGTGGCAGGAAATTTTGATAAAGATGTTTTCTTTCATTCTGGACAACTAAGAGCAAATTATGTAAAGGTTTCCTCCTCTCCAGAAATTACAAGGTTAATATGGAAGAGAACGACACAATTGACTTTCATGCAGACATACGTATTTACAGTTAATTGAAAAATATCTATCAAATACAGTATCTGAGAGATAAATTATCAGGCTGATAAATTACTTACTTCCATGAACTGAATGATAAAATCTATGAGCTTCTGTTTCTGCATGTCCTCACTGTGGTAGTTTGTGATGAGAAAGCTAATGTCATAACCCTGTCATGTACGGCATCAGAATAATTATGTCATTATCATGCTTAAAATTTTTTATACGGTTCTGGAAATTAATCATTAACAACTACAGAAAATTTATCCAAGATGCAAGGTAAGGAATATAAAAAGAGTGGGACAGGAAGTCAAGCAAGAATCCAGTCATAAGAATAAAAACATCACCAAATTAAGGCAAATATCTCTATTCATCCGGAATTGATCATTGTTTAGAAAACATTGATATATATTAGGGATCAAGGGAATACTACATTGATTTGGATTTTCATTCCCCTTTGAAGATCAATAGGCCCTTAGCTTAAATCCTCACATGGGTGGATAGGGTTTAGGGATTAAGAGGTTGTTGGGTAACCCAAATTGGCCCAAGGTGTCCCTCACAGATCGAAAGAAGAAACAATAAATAAATTGTCGGTGGAATATTATGACTAATATTCCTGTCAAGATACTAAACAGCTGTAAATAGATTATATTGAGATATAGACAGGCTGCAAATAGTTAAGATAGAATAAGTTTGAAATCCCTTAAATTAAGGGATGACATTAGATAGCTTTAGATAACTTTCCAGATTTAAATTCCTACTTGTAATGGCCTAGATATGGCTGTATACTTTCTATTCAATGTCAGAATATTACTCCCCATTTTCGTTCATGGTATCAGAGCTTCGCAAAACACTCGGGGAATGATTTCGTTTGGGTCGATCAGAGCCATGCAGGTCGTTTCGGAGATCTCTGCCACTGGCTCGTCTGGTGTGGTTCCACCAACATCGAAGCTCTCTCTCCAGAACAGTGCCGATAACTCCCAAACCATCATAGTCAGTCACAGACTGAATGGGAATAATTATCTACTATGGTCCCACTCGGTGCTCATGTTCATAAGAGGGAGAGGGAAAGAAAAATATTTAAGCACAGCGCCACCTGTTGCCTCAGACCCAAAGTACCAAACTTGGATGGTTGAAAACAACCTTGTTATGAGCTGGTTAATCAACTCAATGACCCTGGAAGTCAGCAAGCAGTTTGTCTTGGCCACATCTGTGAAAGAAATATGGGAAAATGCCAAACAGACTTATGCTACTATCGAAAATACTGCTGCTTTGTTCCAAATTAGGAGTTTTTTGAGAGGAGACCAAGCAAGGAGAGAAGACAGTGAATATTACACAGCATTGGTGAAGCTATGGCAACAATTGGATCTTCATGATCCACACCAGTGGATGTGCAATGAAGATTTGACTTGCTACAGGAGGATTGTGGAACGGGAACGAGCGTATGAGTTTCTGCTGGGCTTAAACTCAGTTTATGATGACGTTTGTGGCAGAATCATGGCTACCAGTCCTCTTCCAACAGTCATGGGAGCAGTCAACCTTGTTAAGTGTGAAGAAAGCAGGAGATAACTGATTCATGGGACTCTAAACAACAATGGGGTTCCTAAATCCTCAGTTATGGCTGCCAAGGGAACTACTGGACCAGAATCAAAGGAAAAATCAAGTAAGCTTTGGTGAGAACAGTGTCAGAAAAATGGGCATACAAGAGATAATTGCTGGAAGATCCATGGCAAGCCGCCCAATATGAGAAACAGAACCAAAAAAGAGAGCAAAATCTATCCAGCTGCTGGTAATGACAAGGCAGAAGGTGAAAATGTACCGGTAAGCAAGGAGGAGGTCAAGTTACTTAGAAAAATTCTGAGCAAGGATGATCTAAAAGCTGAAAAGGTTGTATCTACAAGTCATATGGTGAATATAGATAACACACGCACTGCCTTGGTGTTAAAACCCCAAATCGTGGTATTTGGATTGTTGATTCAGGGGCAAATGACCATATGACCTGTAATAAATCTTTATTTATTGATATTCAGCCTTGTCAAGGTCATAGAACTGTCAAGGTAGCAAATGGACAGGTTCTAAGGTTGAAGGAATAGGAATTGTTATAATAGCTGACAAACTTGTCTTAACTTGTGTTCTTTATGTACCTGGTCTGGATTGCAACTTGCTGTATTTGAAGAGACTTACTGAAGAGCATAATTGCACAACTAACTTTTACTGTAATGGGTGTGTTTTCCAGCATTTGGAGTCAGGGAAGAGGATTGGCAGTGCTTGGGAGTTTGATGGATTATATTACATTGGCAGCTCGAATGGGAGTAAAGCAAATGCTACTGTCATCCAATAATGAAATTGCTCTTTGGCACTATAGGTTAGGCCACCCTAGTTTATCTTACATGAAACAATTATATCCAACTTTTTTCAATAACAATAATAAGGATTCATCTTTTCAGTTTGAATTTTGTCAACTCTCTAAACATAGACGCAATTCCTACTTACCCATGCTTATGAACCCACTAAACCTTTTTCTATCATACATAGTGATGTCTGGAGGCCATCAAGGATTAAAAACTAAGAAAAATGCCAAATGGTTTGTAACTTTTATAGATGATCATACGAGATTGACTTGGGTATATCTCATGAGAGATAAAGCAGAAGTTTTCAGATTTTTAAGGACTTTTACTCCTTTATACTGAATCCATTCCATGCAAAAATTCAAATTTTTAGAAGTGACAATGGGTAAGAATACGCAAGTCAAGCTTTTGATCAGTTTTTTATCACCAGTGGTATTATACACCAAACTTCATGCCTCAATACACCACAACAAAATGGTGTATTTGAGAGGAAAAATAGGCATTTACTTGAGGTTGCAAGGTCTATTATGCTCACTACAAATGTTCCAAACTATTTTTGGGGGGAGGCTATTCTTACTAGTAGGCTATTCTTACTACTGTGATCTAATAAATCGAATGCCTTCAAAAACATTGGGTTTCCTTACACCTTTACAGAAATTACTTGAAACCTATCCCTCTGCGATCTAATAAATCAAATGCCTTCAAAAACATTGGGTTTCCTTACACCTTTACAGAAATTACTTGAAACCTATCCCTCAGTTCCTTTTCTTAATCAACTACCTCATAAAGTGTTTGATTGTGTTGCTTTTGTGCACAATTACCATGGTGGAAAACTTGAACCCCGAGCTCATAAGTGTATCTTTTTAGGCTATTCTTCTACTCAAAAAGCTTACAAGTGTTTTTCTCCTACTCTCAACCGGTTCTTTGTGACAATGGATTTAACATTTTTTGAAAATCAACCCTATTATCCAAAAACACCCATTCAGGGGGAGAGTTGTGAGAGTGAATGGCTGTTTTCAGTAAATGATGGCACACCAGAAACACTATCCCAGAAAAATATACTTTCTCTTTCACCTTCTGCACCTAACTGTGATCAAATCAAACTTGAAAATCTTGAAACAAATGATCTCAGACTTGATACTTTCACTTCAGAGGTCACTCGACCCTTTGAGCCCACTGTAACAGATGATCCAGACCCCCAACCAGATAAGAATTCCACTGAAAATGGTGAATGTGATAAGGAGAAGGATATTGAAACTAGGGTGGACAAATCAGAAAACAATTCCAAATTTTACACAAGAAAGAAGGGAACGAAACAAGGAAATGAGCAGCGAGCAACAAGTGAAACTGAACAGGAGAACTCCATCATACTTTCCGAGCAAGGTCATGAATTAGAATATTATTCCCCATTTTCGTTCAGTATCAATTTAGGATTGTTATTGACATGCCTAATTTTGAGTGACTTGATATCTAAACCAAGACCAAGTTATGGTTTTGCTGCTGCAGCTTAATGTGCATTATTTCAGAAAAGGAAGATAGGAAATCATTCTTTGACCAAACAAATAAGAAATGAATAAAGAGCTCAAAAGTTCAAAAACAACTCTTACCTAGAAAACAAAGAACATAAAAATGAGATTAAGGTAAATAATAGAATGATAGAGATTTGCTAAATGTCATTTCTACAATTAAGCCATGGAAGATCATTACAGTGAAATGTGAAAAGTGGATGAGAAAAGAAAAAACATAAAATCAGAGAAACAAAAATCTCAATACAAAGAGGTTGACATAATATAGATGGATCAAAATCAGTAATAAGAATTTGGCATAGTTCTGCACAGAAACAATAAGCAGGATTACCTCGAAGTAATGGGAATGGATAAGTTTCGTCAATATTTTTCTGAAACACAGGCTCAACGTCCCTCTCACGTACTTTGAAGTAGAATGAATGGTTGAAATAAGAAAACACAATAAGATATTTTCAGATATTAGATGGAAGAATAATGGTACACGTCGCAGAAAAGCAGCACGAAACAGAAAGCCTTGTACTTTTGCCAGTCTATTGGACAAAGCAGTTCTCAACACCTGCAGAACAAAACCAAATTTGCTTATCAACATTACCAGAACCTTCTAGATAGTGCCAAATTTAACAAGTTTACATATATCTATGTGCTTTGGGAGAAAACATAATAAACAAATAATGCACATGCATGTTTCGTGAATTTCATAATAGATTTCAATATCAGTTGCTGATCAATGCAATAGTTTATTTCGTATATTCAGTTTCCGTTTTGTAAAAATTATGTCATTGTCATCTGACACAAACACTAGCCAACATGCAAATAAACTGGAATTATGTATAATAAAAGTAAAGTTACTTCGGCAGTGAGTTAAACAAAAGTGCGAAGATGTTATCTGTTTTTGTTCCCTCAGCTAGTAATATTAAAGTGAGTGCAAAGATACACCACAGATGTACAACATCTCATGACAACTTTCGCGTACCCAAATCATATCGAGAGAGAGAAGGTAACTGAATTTAATACATAATAGATTAGGGGGTAAATTTGTAAAATATTGTACGTATTAACATACTAACTCAGAAAAGAAGAAAAAAATAACGCATAACACTTTGCATATCAAATGCAGGAATCTTCTGGAAAGAAAAAATAGCAGCCAAAAGGCAAATGATAGTAATTTGCTTCTAAATAATTGAAAAAAGAGTTGAACAAAATGATTTTAAAAATACAGGCGAAGAATAGCAGAATAATGGTTATATATGTGTTTCCTATATATGTCGGCACTTAAAACACCCCACCCCAAAATATCATGAAACTAGAAGCTACAGAAAAATAAAAAATAGAAGAATTAAGTAACATAAAGGTAAGTTGGTCAAATTTCTAGAACATAGAAGTGCACACAGATGAGAAACTTACTGCAAGGGCTACCATAGACAAAAGATTAGTAGCACCCATTCTACCCATCTCAGAGAGAAGGACTGCTGCTAGAACTTTAACCGACTTCAAGCCTCCTTTCTTTTGTGTTGCTTTCTTAGCTTTGTTTACCTCTGAAACCAATTTTTCAGACTTCTCTTTATCATCTCCAAGCCCATTGTAATGAAAAACTGAATCTGATCTCTTATTACTAAAGCGAGACTGGACGTATGCAGCAGTTCCGCCAGCAACCAAAATACTAGTGGCCAAGATTAGAGATTTCCTGTTTGAACAACAGAAGTACTATCTTTTACAACTTAAATAAGAAGTAAAAAGTAATGCTTCCACAATTTAAGCTGAAAACAACATGGCAAAGACAAACAAGTCTTTGTTTCCAGAAATTTAACAGTCCAAACGAAATTTTATTATAAATAAGAATGGGAAAAAGGTAACTAGCAGCTATCATCACAAAAAATAATTACGGTCATTTGAAAGCAACCCACAACTATAAATGGGTGATCATAAAGCTCAATAGACAGACATTATTAATACGTATCCATGCACTAGAAATAATCAATGCAACCCTTTACTATAGATAAAAGATATCTACAGCCCCGGAACAACTCTCAGGTTGCAGTCTAGGACATTTCCTCTTTATACACAGCATGGACTTGGTCAGAGTCTTTCACAAACTCGCAAGTTTGAAAGCCTACAAATAGAAGTTCCTTTGTAAATCATTTCTCATGATTACTTATGGTGATTGGCTACCTTAGAATCTTATTTGCTTCTCATAACTAGCAACCCTCTACACTTAACATTTGCAATTACTAAATCATCTACACTAATCTGACCGATCATCATCATCAACACCCAGTCGAAATCCCACACCAACGTGGGGTATGAGGAGGTCTGATAGTACGCACTAATTTGACTGATATAAAGCTATAAAAAAGACATAGGTGATGACAAGCCTATTAATATAGGAGGATCCAACCTTTGAAACCACATATTGTACAGAAAATAGAGAATCAACTGACTTCTCTAGCATCCAATACATTTAAATAGCCAAGTTAACATGCATAAAGACCTTCCTTAAGATTGATCACTCAAATTGACCCCATAGCATGATTTTTAGAAGATGGAAACTCGATCATTTCTAAACTGAAACGTTTACCAGTTTCACACTGTCGAAAGCAATTAAATAAACAAAACTACTGCAGAAAACTACAGATATATAACAATCACAAATAAAGAAAGCAAAATGCACTAGAGAACTCAAACCTTCTTGAAGACAGGATGTCACGTCCATGTTCGGTTAGTTGCAAGAGTTGAAGAGAAGGCATGCTGAATGTGAACCTCCTCCAACAACCAAGTATCAATAATATACCTCAAACTTAAAAGCATAAACCATCTGCATTTATCATAAAATAAATAACTATAACAAAACAATAAATCAGACACTTGCATCATTAGCATAGAACACCAAACAACAAAATAGAATTAAACACAACAAAGCAGAATCATCAGACCGCTCAATAATTAACACGACAACCACTCAATTCCTCAAGTTTCCCATGTCAACTTCATCATCCTCAATAGCAAACCAAAGACAACAAAACACACACACACACACACACAAATGGAACAAGTTCATCAAAATTCGCACTATCTCTTCACGTACAGATTCTCCAAGAAACTTCTGAACTCTCTCTCTCTCTCTCTCTCTCTCTCTTCCCCCTTAGCATAGTAACTACAGTTTCCAATTCACCAAACTTCAAAGACTCTTAACAAACAAATTAAACACGAACCTAACAAACAACACCGTTCAGCTAACAAACAACAAATGGACAAGTTCATCAAAATTCACTCTATCTCTTCACGTACCGATTCTCCAAGCTTATGAACTCTTCGTGTGTGTGTGTCTCTCTCTCTCTCTCTCGCCTTAGTATAGTAACTGCAGTTTCCATTTCCCCAAACACCACACTCTTAACAAACAAATTAAACACGAACCTAACAAACAACACAGTTCAGCTAAACAACAACAAAGAAACATACTGAATCCAGACAAACCGTACCTCGCCGTCGCAGAGTACTACAACACTGGTCAATCTTCAGGAACCGGAAAATGAATGAATCGAAATCCAAATGGCGAGAGATTTCAACAAATCAAAAACCTAGAATTTCATCGGTTAAGATTCACGAAGCCAACGTCACAACACCGAAACAAAAGAACGAATCCTGACTAAGAAGAGAAGATAAAAGGAATCATTAAAAAATATAAATACGAGCGAGCGAGAAAGAGAAAGAGAGAGAGAGAGAGATCTATTTCCTAATTATAATATTATTTCTTTTTATATACTTTATTTAATTATAATTATAAATGCTTTTTAATTAATAATTAAAACTTTTAATTCTCCTTTGACTTTTTCCGGAAAGTTCATATCCAAATTCTAATCATCGGGTACGTTACGTATGGCTTATAGGCAAATCTCGCACTTAAAGCTCTCGATTAATATAACTTTTTATCTTTTTTATTAAATAATTTTATCTTTATCACAACAAATTAAATTACTATCAAATTATGAATACCATAAAAAATTTTATCATATTCTTGTCTTAATTATTATTTTTAGTGTGAAAAACATGAAGATTATTTGTCATTTAAGAAATTTTAAATTTTTAAAAACTCCTTATAATTTTAATTTTTTAAATATATTTTTATAATTTAGTTAAAAATAAAGAGGAAACATATATAATATAAACATATCATATAAACCAATCACGTATTTGTTTACATGATTCAATATAGTTCTCAAACTAAATCGAATTAATTAAAATCAAATTAATAATTTTATTATAATTATTTTTAATTATTAATCTAAGTTAAATTTAATTAAATTCACATTATGTTTAAAGACTGAGTTAGATTATTATGTCAGTAACATTTGATTAATCATATATGATATTCATATTACGTATATTTTGTTGTTATTTTTTGATTGAAATATATAATAAGTGCTTTTTTAAAATTAATTAGAATTGGAAGAAATTTTTGAAGATCATTTTAAAGATTAAAAATTTTTATTAAAATTTTTAAATGTGATTTATTTCTTTTACTCTTATTTCTAAAAACAAAAACTTAAAATTATTATTTTCCCATTGTTTATTACATTTAAAAATAATTTCCCTATTAATTAGGAATAAGACTCCTTACATTAAACCCTCCTAGACCTAGTGTTTAGTGAGATTTTTGCTAGATTGTTATTATTGCTTATTAAATAAAATGTTTTTACATATAATAATTAGCAAATTATATATATTAAATAAACTATTAAAAGAAAACCAACAAACCAAAAATAAATATCGAACTCAAACTTGGTTTTTTTATATAATTATATTAATTTAGGCTTGGTCCGGACGTGGTTGTTAGGGAAGCCAAAAGCGAGAGCAATCTGGGGGCAGGGTGGTCCAAAAAAAGTCCCATCAAAAGAAACAATCATTACATTATTAAACTATATTTTGGACCTTGCACTATCTAGGCTAAGTCACATGAAAATTCATATTTCACAGCGTAGAAATAGAATCCTGTTTGAGAACAGCAACCCTGTCTTTGGTTCATGTCCTTGTGGGTGGGGATAAATGATAGGGATAGAAAAATTCTGTCTCTGACCTATTTGCTTACTACTTTTATCAATTTCTGTCCCAACTTTAGATGATAGAGACATAAAATTTTTGTTCCTTCTAAAATCAGATGACAAGAATGCAGAGACGGAGACAGAAACAAAACATACACGTAAATTTACAAAAAAATCCTGCTCATAATTTACTTCTGATTAATTATATTGTAATTAATTAGTTAATTATAATATTTTAATTAATGAATAATAATATTTTAATTAAATATAATGT
>JAOTAY010000008.1:26649612-26663902 GCA_025629805.1 Erythroxylum baracoense | reverse complement strand
AAAACAAAACCGTGAGAGCGCGAGGCCCGAGAGGCCGAGGCTCAAAGCGGACAATATCTGCAAGCGGGTGGTCTGGGTTGTTACAATAATAATAATAATAATAATAATAGTAATAATAATAATAATGATAATAATAATAATTAATTAATTAATTTCTAGTAATAATAATAATAAGTTTAAAATTTATAATCATAATAATGATGATGATTATGATGATGATGATGATGAGTTTAATAATATAATTAAGAATAACAAATTGCTTATGTAGGAGGAGGGATATTTTTAACATTTTTTTATATGTTTTGTTTTTGTTCTTGGCACAAGAAATCTTGTACCACAGTCTTGGAAGGAACAAAAAATTTCTGTCTTTGTTTCCGAAGACGGAACGAAAATAGGAAAGAACAGTAAACAAACATAGCTATGGACAAGATTATTATGTCCTTATCCTCTGTTTTCGTTAGTGAAGACAATAACCAAACACTACGTAAGACTTGTGTAAGAGTGTACCAAGACCAAAAATGTATGCATATTTTAGTTGATCGATTCGAGCAGAACTATCACATGCACAACTCTCAAATGCACAACATCATCAATTCCAACTTGATAAATTCACCATGATGTAATTAACCAGTCAAAGATTTGGTGAAGACCTTGACTAATTGTGCTGAAGAAGGAATAACTAGAAGTTGAATAAAACCTTGGTTAAAATGATCGTGAACAATATGATAACTAATGTTAATATGTTTAGTCCTCTTGTGAAAAACCAGATTAGTCCACGTAACTCATTGCACAAAGTTTCCCACTTTGTGAGAATTAAAATGTACGTAGCCATCTCTTGTAATTTTTTACAAAGAAATTATTTTCGTGATTTAAACCTGTGACCTTGTGATCACAAAAGAGCAATTTTTCACTTGTTACTTCAAGGCTCTCTTTCTCAAAAAAAAAAACCAGATTAGTATTAATGTGAATTGCTGCCCAATTATCACAATAAAAAAGAATAGGTTTTATGTATCTCTACTTGAAAATCAATTTGAAAAAGAAAGATCTATAACAGTTCACAGGGACAAGAACCCATGTTTTGGTATTCAACTTCTCCAAATAACCATGAAATTGTATTCTATTTTTGAGTTTTCTAAAAGAAAGCTCTGAAAATAAGCACATGATATCCAGATAACAGCTTATAAGTTCTGCAACAAGCTCCTTAATCCGCTTCAAAATATGCAACCAACTTAAAATCATTATGCATCGAAAATAATAGCCCTTTTATGAACATTAGCATGAAGATACTGCGAAAGATGAGGAAATTCTTTCCTAACTCAAATGTTGGACTATATAACTAACATCTTGTAAAACGGTAGAAGACAATTTTGGTTGAATGAAATTATATTCATCATCAGAACGTTGCCGGCATTATATACAATTACAGTAGTTATCTTCTCCTTAATCTAAGGCAAATATATGGTTATCTACATGTGAAAGAAACCTACTACATCAACTAAATATGGTAAAGAGAATCATATATAATAACGTACATATCTTTCCTAATACATCTGATTAAGTAAGATTGAGATAAAGCAATTTACCAATTAAGCTCCCGTCAAACCACTACTCCGGCCTCCACCAAGATGTCTTGAACAAATTTATGATGGTTCATAGAGGTACCTTGAGTAGATATAACGATTTAAAGTCTTAAACAACACTTGAAGGAACCCAATTACATTGTTTTTAAGTAGGATCCAAAGCTGTCATGGTCAAATTAAATGCATTCGGGTTCATTGGATCCAATAATCACCATAGCATAAACATAAATTAATAAAACTAAAAATTCAGTCCCACTTGTTCTAATATAAACGTGCCAAATTCATTCTTGGAATGAATACAATCCAAAGAAATTGAGAATTCTATGTACTCTAAATTCCACTGCATGAGGCTTACTTTAAAGGAACCTTTTTTAGAAGACAAACTTCATTTATGGTGGCTTTTCCATAGCCTTTCAACTTTTTTAAAAGAAAAATGAAAATTAAGAATTCTATGAACTATAAATTCTACCAAGTGAGATGTACTTTAAAGGAACCTTTTTTAAAAGATGTTACCCTTTAAACCTTTTTTAAAAGAAAAATGAAAATTAAGAATTCTATGAACTCTAAATTCTACCACGGGAGGCTTACTTCAAAGGATCCTTTTTTTAAAAGACAAGCTTCATTTGTAGTGACTTTTCCATACCCTTTAAGCCTTTTTTAAAAGACAAACTTCATTTGTGGTGGTAACATGTGCACTTCTTCTAAAAACCCATATAGGAAGGAATTATTGATGTCAAGTTATTGGATGGGCGACTATTTTGCTGTAGCAAGGGGATTTGCAAAAGGAGAAAACTAATGTTTATAATCTGACCTTCCACTTAATTACAACTTTTTGAAACCACTTTGAATTTATACACCTTTCTATATGCACCATACTTGCTTGCTAGCTTCTTCAAAGAGTCCCATCCCGTCAAGTCCAGCATTTCTATACCAGGTATCAGAAATCCTTCCCGCTAAGGTCATAATTTGAGTTCCTTCTTTTCTCCATTAGTGTCACGTAAATAATTGCCTATAGTGCAGATTTAACTTCTCCAGTATTTCTCCTTGTCAAATAATTTTTTCTTTTGGCCGATTCTGTATAATGATGTTCCTTAGTTCATATGTTGAAGTTTTTGTCAGCATATTCGCCATAATTGTTGTAATCATGTTAGTTCACTTTCCCAGATGTGCTTTCCATATTGATTGATTCATCACATGCAGCGTATGTATGTGACTGTTATGATCCTCTTGCATGGGACTCCTGACCTACAAAGTGTTTCTAGTGGTTTGATACTTGTAATAACTAAAACAAATTATATTGCGACTCACGAGTTGCTCTCCCTGTCCTGATTGGATGTGGTCAGATACTATTACATTTAGCTGTATAATGTTCATCATTTCCTTGTGCCTAGCTAACCACGTTCAAGTTTTTCCTAAAATTTATTAGATACCAACATTTTTAGCTTAGTGATTACAAGCTTACCTCTGTATGTTTATATGGTGTACAGCTGCTATATGTCATCCACGACCCAGAACAGCCATGAACCCTGAGACTGTTGTTGGAAATGCATTCGTTATACAGTATTATAATATTCTTCATACATATCCAGAAATGGTTTATAAATTTTACCAGGATTCAAGTGTACTGAGCCGACCAGATGTCGAGGGTGTAATGACATCGGTGAAAACCATGCAAGTTAGGTTCATAACTTTATTATTAGCAAAAGAGTTAAAGGTTCAGATCTTGATTCACCATTTAGTAGTGGTGATATTTTTGATTGGTTTACCACTTAATACACTCCATAAGAAGTATGTTGAACGAATTCGGTGTTCTGCTATTTAGCGTCAGGACTTGCTGTTTTTGCTTGACTAATGGACAAAAGTTATTTCCCCATGGATTTTGTTTCTGTTTCAGAGACAGCAAATGATTGATGTGAAGAATCCTCTAAAAGTAATTTGTGTGACATGTATTCATGGTACAATAGGATCATGTTGCCTTATGTTAAACATTCAACGTTGTTTAACTTGATTCCAGCAGATGCATCTGCGAAACATCGAGATAAGTTGGCAATTTACGGCCTTCTTTGTGTCCTTAAATTTGGTTGTTATTTTTAAGTGATGTACGTGTACATGTGTTTCACCATTTCCCTTCCATCTATCCTTCTCTCCGTCTCTTGCAAAAACAAAAAATAAAAATTTTGCTAGCTGATAATGTACATTTGTTTCCTAAAATCCGTTGGTTCTGATATTTTGAATACGTAAAAGGTTTTGTTAATGGTGTATATATATAACTAACTGGTGCAGAAAAACTGACAGAAATGTTCTCTTGGAATAGTGTATCAAGGAAAAGATAATTTCCTGGAATTTCAAGGACTACAAAGCAGAGATAAAAACAGTAGATTCTCAGCAATCCTATATGAATGGGATTACAGTGTTAGTGAGTGGATGCTTAATAGGCAGGGATAATCTGAGAAGAAACTTTGCACAATCATTCTTTCTTGCACCTCAAGAAAAGGGATATTTTGTCCTGAATGATGTTTTCAGATTTGTGGAGGGAGATGAAGAATTGCAGAATCAACCTAACAACTCTGCTGCAAATGTTCAAATAGCGCTCTCAATTTCTAATCCTGGTATGATGTTGTGGTGGTTACCGCCATTTCTAATTTTCCATTTTCAGTTCCTCCCCTAACCTTTGTCATTTCATCAAGGACATCCCAGAGTTAGATTTCTATAGTTGAAGTGTTTGTCATGATTCTCCATTGCATGAAGTCCTGCAATTCATGTTATTGAATGATTACTTATTTTTCGGATGTTTTTATGAAATTCTATATTGATTTGATGGCGAAGTGATACGATTTAACAATGGAAAACCCAAGGCTAACGTTGAGACGTAACTTAGGCATCAGCCTTTTACTCAACAACTCGAGGAATTGAATGAGAAGGAACAATTCTTGGGAATTATGAGCTAAAAATAAAGAGAAGAAATTAAGGAATGAGTGGAGGAAGCAATTTTCATTCGTAGATCCTCTGCTCCTAGCAGCCAGATTACAATTTGTAGAAGCTTCACATTATATCGGCCTTTTTAACAATTTCCTTTATTTACGAGCTAGCTAATACGTGGTTAACAGAATGAAAGAATTAACATAAAAATGTAAAGAATAGAATCTAAGGAATAATTCTGTCTCACCTAGCTGCTATGCCAACCTGGCCGCTGCAAAACCATTTCCTGGAGAAGCTGCATTATCTGCCTTGCATTTTGTGTAACAATTCTGTGTAAGCTGCATTATCTGCCTTGCATTTTGGCATACAAGACAATTCCTGATGTATTGAGCCACATCCTGCTTCATATTCGGCTAATAAAATAGCCTTTAGATTCTTTTAAGTGTAGTAGTAATCCCTGAATGTCCACCCTGGTGTGAATCATGCATTCACTGTAAAATCTTTGTCCTTATTTCTTGAGCCTTCCCGACCGCTAGTCTGTTCTTCCTTCTGAGTCCTTGTTCCTGCCAAGAGTATTGAGGATGAGTTGATAGACCCCTCAATATGTTAGTAATGATTTGTTGTAGAGTGGTCCTACTCCCAGGATTCTCTGATGAGGTCATAAAGATTAGAATGCAGGGTTGACACAACCATCTGGTGAGCAAATGATAATTTTCAAAATATAAACATTGAAACAAAAAAGTGTCAATACCAAATGGTTTTAAGAAAATACCTACTGAGGGGAATCTTTTGAGGTGTGCAAGACTTTAGATAAAAGTCTGCATAAAGTTGAGGTTGTTCTCTTAATCCCGATTTGTATGCTGTTCCTTGACCTTTGATGTTGTGCTTTGTTTATTGCAGGTCAGTGTGATTACGATGTGGAAAAGGTATTAAGGAAATTTTGGATTCACACTTTTAAGTTGGAGTTTTACTTGCTCACCAGACCATTTTCTGTGACAGCAGTTACTTTATTTGACTCAAAATTTCGAATTTCCAGGATTAATATTTATTTCTTTCATTGGATGCGTTGCTCGATTTATGTGTTTTTTCCCGAGAAAGTACAGAATTCAGTAGCAAAATGTTACCGTTTTTGGTTTATTTCTGTTGGGTTCTGGTTGCATCTTTATCAACTTATAACTGATGTTGCATGTTCTTATACAAGGGCCATTGCTTAGTACAACGGTGAAATTCCTAGATTTGGCAATCCTTCTTCTCCCATCCCCATTATTGTTCATATACTTTGTGACAGTTGGCAGATAGATTTTCTGAATGTACTTCTCAAACATCAAACAGTGAAGCAAGAGACAGTAAACGGGACCACGGCCACAAGTAAGCATGCTTGGTGTTGTTGACTCTGTTGCTCAATGGGATAGGTTACATTCCACTGTTTGATAGAGATACGTTGAGTTTGAAATGTGCATCTTGTTATTACTTCGACTTGGATCTTTCGCAATATTTTGTATGTTTGTTCAGATTCTAGTGGAAAGAGCACATACTGCATGATGTTTTAAGATTTTTCTAGCTGAGATCCTCAGAAAATCCCTTATACTGTAAATATTCATGGGATACATAGCTTGTTAACAGGTTGCATAAACATGAAGTTTTTTATTTTGGATTTCTGCTTCAGATACATTGGTCATTACAAGGATGCTTAAACATGAAGCCTTCGATTTTAGGTTTTAGATTTCTCAAGCATATGAAAGTCTTCTGGTTGAATTCTAATCTATCAGTCTATAACTAATCCCCATCTTTTTTTCTTTTCCTTTTAATTCAAGGAGCTTTGGACAGGCCTTTACTAAATGCAAAGCTCCATCTTCATCTAGTCTGCAGAGAAACGAGTCAGATCTTCTTCAAAACTCTGAACTTCAATCAAGCATCTTGAAAATGCAAACACGCTCACAGAGGGCTGATACTGATGGAATTTATTCTTCTGGTATGATTCTGTAGCCATTTCAAAATTAAGTGTCTGTGAAGCGTTAGAGCCAGCAGTGAAGAACTCTTTAACTACCTGCCCCTGTGATAAACGAATTGTTGCTATACAATTACATTTATTGGTCTAAAGTTTAGTATCTTGAAACATTTTTAGTTAAAAGCAAGGAGTATAATCTGCTCAGAGCACCTGCAAGACAACACTGGAAATTGATGCAATCGTACAAAAAAAGAGTAAGAAACATTTCTCACTTCTTCTGTAACAAGGCACTTCAGCTACTGCATTTAATTTCTTTAATTAAGGTGAGCATAGTCCAACTTTTCTTGCTTCATTTATTTGAAGTTTTGGTAATGCTTTATCTCTTTAGGCTACACAAGCATACTCAAGAGGGAAACCGATATATGCGGCTCTCCTCTCTAACCTGGTGAGACTAAAGAAAACAAAAATGTCATTATGATTATATCTATTTATCCATACGTTATAGTTGTTAAATAATCCATTTTTCTCTGGTTCACGTGTCCCATATTTCTGTGGCATTTAAGCCACTTAAAAGGGAGTAGCTGTCATATAATCGATGTTGAGCTGTTTGGATTTCAAGAACTTTTTGAAGGCTTAAAGGGCTTGTGACTTTTTGACTCTTGTCTTCTCATTATGTCAGGAATTCCACATCAGACAACTACAAGAATATTCAATAATTTATAATAGTGTGCAATCCTTTCCTGCTTGAGCTAGCTTTTGGGGGTGAGTTAGGCATTTCTAACATGGTATCAGAGCTATGTTGTTTCGATGGTTTGGGGCGGTACCCGGTTATGTCCCTTTGCCCAATATGGTCATCAGATGTCCAGTCCTGCTCTGGACTGAGGGGGGTGTGTCAGGAATCCCACATCAGACAACTACAAGAATATTCAATAATTTATATCAACAATTTATAATAGTGTACAATCCTCCCCCTCTTGAGCTAGCTTTTGGAGGTGAATTAGACATTTCTAACACATTCACTTAGACCACGGGCAGAAGGTTGAAAGTTACACAAGATAATAATGATTCAGAATGTACGTTGACTATGTATTAACTTTCTCCATCTCAAATTCACCAATCATGCTTTAATTCCCCACCTGTGACGTCATGATCTTTGTGCATCACCTGACCTTTGGTGTAACGATAAAAAATTAATAGCTCTGGGTTCCATTTGTGATCCTTTTGTCTGATTCATCAGCCCCACCTTAGTTGGCATAATTCTGGAGTTAAATGACTCAGAAAATTCAGTTTTAAACGAAATGGTGTTGATGGTTGATGCTGGAAGTTGGTTTACGATGACTTCCCATCCTTTCTCTAAAACAATTTGAACTTCCTGTCTTGTGGATAGAAATCGGATACCAATGATCAATTAGTTATACTGTCTTTAATGTTGTAGGCCGATGTAGAGGGAAATTTGGCTCGAGCAGCAGATGACAAGGCTAGCCAAGAAATATTTAAAGCTCGGTCAGTGCATGTACAAAGCCATATAATTGGATTGATCTTGTATGCTCATGAATTCATAAATAGACCAAACTATTGCATGCATTATGCAGAAACAAGAACAGAGAGAATTGGATAACTATTGATCTGCACGGGCAACAAATAGAACCAGCGATTAAACTTCTGAAAAATCATCTTAGATGCGGAATAAACATGGGCTGTACGCATTTTCTGACTTCTCCTTTGCATGTGTGTGTGAACTTGCCATAATACGTTTCTTGCTGACACTATCCATGTATGATCTGCTCCAGCAATTCAAACCCTGAGAGTGATAACGGGGCGTGGAAAACATAATTATGGGAAATGCAAACTCAAAGAATCGGTATGGGATCTGCTTCGTTTGTTTTTGCAATGTTGTGTTACCATGCTCTGCTTCCTCTGTTTTTGCAGGCTAGGCATTCAGTTTTGTTGGCTGTATTGTGATTTTTTCTCTTCTTATATCTTCTAATTCTGAGAAAAGTAGAAAAGATTTCAACTAGGAATTTCTGTTGCGGGCCTAGATGATGATAGGTTCACAAAAGTCGGAAAAGGAAATTATTGGGTAGTTGTCTGCATAAAAAAGTCTTGGCATGTAACTGCTGGTGACATAATGAGTGGACATAAATTTCCTACAGAATATAGTGGACTGGGACATTAGGTATTCCATATTCTATTCAATGAATGTTAAGATTGATGAAAACAAAATCTATCTTCATTAGATTCAAATGGTTTGAAGTAAGCTACGTTTGCCCTCAGTTCTAAGACCCAGCTTGCTGCTGTTAACTTCGTGCAGGTCATTGCATTTTTAAAGAAGGTATTGAGTGGGAGGAAGAGAACAAAGGATCTCTTCTAATCAAACTCGATGAAAAGCACGAGTATAGCTTATTGGATGAAGGAAGATATGCTGAGTAGTTAGCACAAATAGTGAAGCCTAAGGGCAGACGTTTTGCTCTTAGATCTGTGTGGTGCTGTCACGAACATGCTATGTTTTACGGTAGTCTTCGGATGTTTTATGTTTTGACGCAATAGACACTTATGGGCTGTTTAGTTCAAGGAATAGAATAGATAAATAATAGAATAGTTATTCTTATAAATAGAAAAGATGAGAATAGAATAAAATGAGTATAATGTCAGTGTTTGGTTTGAAAATATAAACTTAAAATGATAAAGGAATAATCAACAACAAAATCAAAATATCTTTATGCTTATTATTATTATTATTATTATTATCATCATCATCATCATCGTCATCATCATTATTAAATTTCTTATTATTATAAATTTTATTAAACTTATTAAGTATTTTTATTTTTATTTTTATTATTATTGTTATTATTATTATTTATTTTATTATATTTATTATTATTATTAATTTCCCATTTATTATTATTAATTACAAATTTTATTATTATTGAATTCCTTATCATTATTAAATTTCATCTTATTTTTATTAATTTTATTATTCTTACTCTTATTCTTATTATTAATTTTTTACTTAATGTAAATTATTATTATTATTATTATTATTATTAAATTCCTTATTATTCTTATTATTATTAATTATTATTATTATTATTAACTTTCTTCTTCTTCTTCTTCTTCTTATTATTATTATTATTAAATTTATTATTATTATTAATTATATTTATTATTATTATTGAATTCCTTATTATTATTAATTTTATTAATTTTTGTAATCCATATTATTATTATTATTATTAGTAGTAGTAGCAGTAGTAGTAGTAGTAGTAGTAATACTGTTATCATCATTATTAGTCGAAATCTTCAAAGTTTTTTAGAAGGTAACAATGAAAACCTCATTTTGCTCATATGCAGAAATAATTGAATTCCACGACACAATAACCCTTTCCATCATTTGATCAAAAACTCTTCTAGCATGCTCCAAGGTACTAAAGTTTTGCATACATGTCAATTAATGCATTGGACACACACAATCCAAATTCCAATCCACACTTTATAGCATACAAATGCATTAGCTTCCCAGTCACGATATCATCCAATTGTGCACAAATAGGAAGAACACTGGCAATGGTAACAACATCCATGCGGATCCCTTCCGCTCTCATAATTTCCACAACTCTCAACGCCTTTGCACCGTTCCTATCCAATCCAAGTAGAATTTCTTGTATTCTTAGCCGATCCAAGACAGGATACATGTTGTCAAGTGGGTCAATTACAAGGTGATCATGCTGAAATTCCATGAACCTGTAGTAGAATCACGTGTTTAGTGAGAAAGGACTTTCTAATGTTACAAACTTTGTGTTGTGGCCCTTAAACAAAAACTTCAGTGCAGACAGTTGAATCTAATCCATAATGTGGGAAACCAGAAATCTTGACATGAATTGCTAGATATGGAATATAATTTTACTTGTCGACAAGAATAGGCAAACCGCACCACATTACAAAGGTAATAAATATAGAAACACATACAAAGAGAAACAACATGCAGAACACGTATTACAATGTGAAAACCAAAATCAGTCACATAGCAACAAGGTCACTGAATAAACTAAATCAGGAGAAATTGTCTACAAACTGACCGGGAGTTCAATCTTTCAAGAGAAATGAATATAATAGATCGTATGGCAAGACCAACAAAGGACAAGAACATTTTCAGAAAATTTACCTTTGCAATTCCTGCATGCCTGTGGTGAAAGTGATCTTGTTTGATTCTGATGATCGGCTTAATTCAACTGAGGTTATTTCATCAGTTGCTTTGTGCAGAATTACATCAACATGTTGTAACTGAGATTGTAGCGGGACGTTAAATGTGAGAGGCAGAAAGATAAGCCCATTTGGAGTTGGACACAAGGGAATGCACCTCTCTAGAACATAAGGAAAATAATTAAACGTGAATATTAAAAATTAAACTGCAATTGATTCATTGGTAAAATAGAAGTAAGCCTGCTTGAACAGAAGCTGGGTATCAAAACCTGGTTTCAACTTCTAAATTTGCCGAGTAAAATCACTTACAAATAGTAGTATCTTATCCATATTTTCATGCACTAAACCTTGTGCACATCATAAATCAAGCATCCCAGTTCAGATTCCATCAGTGAAAATGGTTTCAAAGATACTCACCCAGAACTACAACAAACCAACCCAAACTCCTTAGTTGGTTAAGTGCTTGGTTCTTGCTTTTGGAAGCAACATACAGTACACTTCCTCCGACAGTACCCCACGCTTGGCTGAGCTCCTTCCCAACATCATCTATGAATGAATCGTTAAAAGGAAAGCAACTAAGGGAGTGTTGGGTCCATTTGTTGTCACTATCGATGATAAACAACAATTACCATTAAAAAACAAAGTAACTTTGGAACTGAAAACAGATGAAACTCTATCTCTTATGATCCTGGTCTGAACCCAATTATCCCTCATCCCACAACCTTAAAACCTCTTAAACCCACCAACACTTAAAAAGGGAAAAAAGAAGAGAAAGAGAATAGAAGCAAACCTTATCATCTGAAGAAAAAGTATTGAGAATGCAAGTAAGACAAATGGTTAAAATCACTAACGAAACAATGATCAAAAGAAAAAGGGACTGGTGAAGTGGAAAGTACCAGGCGCAACTGTGAGTGGCGAAGCTTACGGAGGAGAGCTGGCACATAGGAGCAAAGTAAAGGACTTTCAATATCATCTAACAGCACTGACTCATCTAGAATCACTCCTCTTATCATCCTTCCAGACATTTACCTTCCCTCTTTAAGCACCACTCTCACCATTCCTTGTCTGTGTGTGTTACACTTTTCACTTTCAATAGAAAACAAAAACATGCAATTGAAAGAAAGACAAACAACAAAGATGTGGGTATAATTCTATACGCCACAACGATTCTTGTTCTTTCAAAGCTAATTCTATAAAGTGGCGACAAATGTTAGGGAGAAACGTTGTCTTACCTAATCAAAGCAACTGAAAGAGAAATGTTGGAGAAAAGAGATGAGAGGGTGAAGATTGAGAGAGACCCACTGAGCCAGTGACGAAAAGCGTGAGGGAGACCAGACCAGATAGTGGATAAAAGAGACGAAGAGCTTGAGTGAGACCAGACGAGAGAGAGGTGTAGTGTTACGTGAGTGAGAAAGTTTGCTGGGAAAAATAGAGAAGAGGGATAGAAATTGTCCAGAGAAAGAAAGCTTGTGTTAACCTATTCCGCATGTAGGCGGAATAGGTAAAGACGGGGTGATAGCATCTTGAACTATTCCCCTGTATTCAGGAATTGTTAATCCTCATGAATGGTTATTCCGTAAGTTTTTTCTAACCAATCAAGGAAGTACCTGATAAGTAGGAATAAACAGGTAATAGAATACTTATTACTGTCAACCAAACAGGCTGTTAGTGAAAGGGGAATGTATTCAAATCTGTGTTTCTCATTGTAGCCACTTGTATAGCAAATCATGATACAAATTTTATGTACGTATCTTCTCAGGTAGCTTCTAGACTCAGTTCATGTACATCTGTAAATGAAAATTAAATGACTTTCTCTTCCCTACAAAGTAGCTCAAAGAAATGCCATTCTATTACATAGTAAAATCTATGATCTCTTGATGGGATATGCTTATAAATAATAAGATCGAGTTCTAAAGCTAGTACTTGTGCTTAGTCGCTAGCCAACTGTTGGTGTTGACTATTGAATGTCTTGGCCCCTCATGAGTCAAATATTGTTGGCCAAGGTAGATTGTATTTTGGCTATGCTTGGCCAAAAGTCTTGAAGCATGTTTCTGGTGAGATTTTCACGTGGAGATTGCGGAGAGATTGAAGGAAAATTAACAAAATCCATTTGGACGGAAGCTCAAGTTTTACATTATAAATAGAGGGCTTAAATTGCTGAGTCCCTTGCACTAAAAACAAAACCAACCTTTCCATTCCTTCTTCAGTTATTTTCTGTATATTTGATGAGGTTTTAAAAGCCTTTTGTTTCAGCCTTTGTACTTTTGTACATTCTCCACATATAATTTAGCTTACCGTTTGGTCGTAGACGTAAGTCGCATTGATTGAACCACGTAAATTCTTGTATCCTGTCCCATTTATTTTCCCTTTTCTTTATTTTTCATTATTGAGATTCGGGCTATTAAATTCAACTGGTATCTGATTCGAGGGCATTTTTCTTAACAAACTGGTATTAGAGTTTCTCTTGTTGGTTTAACTTACCATATGCTCTATGGTTGCTACTAAGGTGGATCCTCCACATTAGAAAGTAACTTAGATTTTATTATGATTCCAAACAGGACCCATCGCCTTGGATTTATCTTACGGGCCCACTGCCTTGGTTTTGTAAACGAAGTTCAATTTTGCTTATGGGGCCCACGTCTCGACTTTGCTTGTTGAGCCCACTGTCCTGATTTCACGTGTGGGGCCCACTTGTCAAAAAATAGTTGGAATATCAATTTTTAGCCATTATGACGATAACGAAGACCTCTATTGAAAAATTTGACCGAAGTATTAACTTCAATATGTGGCAGCTCAAGATGCAGGCCATTTTAATACAGGATGGGTGTGAAATTGCACTTGATGGTATGGAGAAAAAGCCAGCAGATGTGGCGTTAGATAAATTCACATATCTAGATAAAAATGCTAGGTCAGCAATCATGTTGAATCTCTCCAATGAGGTTTTGTAAGAGATTGCTGGTGCAAGCACAGCTAAAAATATGTGGGACAAGTTGAAAGTCATATACATGAAGAAGACGGTGAAAATCGATTTTATTTCAAACAGAAGTTGTACATGTTGAGGATGACAGAAGGTACATCTATTCTTTCACATCTTGATAAATTTAATTCTCTTATTTTAGATTTAAAGAATGCATATGTAAAAATTGAGGATGAATATCAAGTCATATTGTTATTATATTCCCTCCCCCAATCCTTTAAATATTTTTGTGATATTATGACTTATGGGAAAGAGTCAGTCTCATATAATAGTATTAAGTCTACATTAAAGTCAAAAGAGCAAATTGATAAGGACATCATTGGGGAGACTAGTTGAAGTCAAGCAGAGGGACTATTTGTATAGGGTAGATCTAAAAGTAGAGATTTTAAAAGCAGTAGATCCAAAGGCAGGTCAAAATCCAGACATAGAAATAAAATTTGTAATTATTGCAAGAAAAAGGAGCATATAAAGGCTGATTGCTATAAATTAAAATATAAAGAGAAAAATAAAATTGAGCAGAATAACAGCAACACCGTCGAAGCTAGTGTAGCAGTAGATGAGTGTAACATCCCGTTTCCATATAACAGGTTGAACCATAGAAACGGGTACACGTGAGATCAATTGGAGAAATTAGGAAAACACATCTCATGCTCATGCATTTGT
>JAOTAY010000008.1:26624045-26649512 GCA_025629805.1 Erythroxylum baracoense | reverse complement strand
TTGAAACATAAGAATGATGTTTTCTTAACCTTTAAGCAATGGAAAGTTTTGATTGAAAAGCAGACAGGAAAACATGTTAAGCGGCTACAGACAGATAATGGTTTGGAATTTTATGGAAGTAAATTCAATGAATTTTGTAAGAATGAAGGAATTGCTTAGCATCACACCGTCAGAATTACTCCGCAATAAAATAGAGTACGCCGAGCGCATGAACTGGACTCTTTTGGAAAGGGCTCAATGTATGATCTCTAATGCAAGGTTGTCACTTAATTTTTGCACAGAAGCCATTGCTACGGCTTGCTACATCGTCAACCGCTCTCCTTGTGCTCCTCTCGATTTCAAGACTCTAGAGGAAGTTTGGTCAACTACTCCTGCTGATTACTCTACTTTAAGAATATTTGGGTATCTGGCATATATGCATGTAAATGAGGGAAAGTTAGAGTCTAGGGCTAAGAAATGTATCTTTTTCGGTTATGCTTCAGGGGTGAAAGGATGTCATTTGTGGTGTCCTGATCCCAAGTCACCTAAATTTGTAATTAGTAAGGATGTTACATTTAATGAGTCCTCTATGTTGTATCATAGAAAAGTGTCTTATAATCCTTGTAACTTAGAAAAAGAGGATAGTGCACAGAAACAGGTGGAGTTAGAGATTGGTAGTTCAGGTCCTTCATAGACATCTTCTACACATCAGACAAATCAAGTTGATGAACCATATCCTGATCATGTTCAAGATGAACCAGTAGAAGAAGAACATTCCATAGCTAGAGACAGACCAAGACGGGAGATTCAAACACCATATAAGTATGCAAATTTAGTTGCATATGCTTTATCGGTAATACAGGAAATAGGTGTGGGTCATAATTTCTCCAGGAGCATGTATGATAGTTGTGTTTACTTTTGGAAGTTAGATGACGACTCATTCATCTATTTGTTATTATATGTTGATGATATGCTCATTGCTGTTAAGAATGTCATAGATATTCACCGTTTAAAGGCCTTATTGCATGATGAATTTGAGATGAAAGATTTGGGAGAAACAAAGAAAATTCTTGGCATGGAGATAAGACGTGGTCGAGGAGCCGATAAATTATTCTTGACCTAAGAGAATTATCTCAATAAAGTTTTGGAGAGATTTGACATGCAAGATGCCAAAGTAGTTAGTATTCCTCTTGCTAGTCATTTTAGACTATCTGCTGCTCAATCACCACAGTCACAGGAAAGGGATGATTATATGGAACAGGTTCTTTATTCTAGTGCCATCGGCAGTATTATGTAATGGTATGTACTCGTCCTGATATTTCGCAAGTTGTTTTAGTGTCATTAGCAAGTATATGGCTAATCTTAGCAAAGAATATTGGCAGGCGGTGAAATGGATTCTCAGATACTTGAAGGGTACTTCAAACTTTTGTTTGGAGTTTGGTAGAACCAGTAACATCTTGGTTAGTTTTGTAGATTCTGATTATGCCGATGATCTCGATAGACGTAAATCTCTAACAGGTTATGTATTTTATATTGGAGGTTATGCCCTTAGTTAGAAAGCTACTTTACAATATGTAATGGCTTTATCTACTACTAAAGTAGAATATATGGCAATCACAGAGGCTATCAAAGAAGCATTATAGTTAAGAAGTTTATTCGGTGAATTATCTCTACGTCAAGGGTTGCTACCGTTTATTGTGATAGTCAAAGTGCTATTCATTTGACAAAAGACCAGATATATCATGAGAGGATAAAGCATATTGATGTGAAGTATCATTTTATTTGGGATACTATTACTGAGAAGAAGGTCCTCATTCAGAAGATTTAACACTAAGGACAATCTTGCTGACATGTTTACAAAGGCTCTTTCAATTTATAAGTTCAAGCAATGCTTAAACTTGATTGCGTTTATAGTTGGTGATATAGCCCTTTTGGGGCATTGCCGGAGAAGGTGAAGCAGATCACTAATTGTTCAGAACCAAATCAAGTAGAGATTTGTTGACTATTGAATGTCTTGGCCCCTCACGAGTCAAATATTGTTGGCCAAGGCAGACTGTTTTTTGGCCATACTTGGCCAAAAGTCTTCAAGCGTGTTTCTAGTGAGATTTTCATGTGAAGATTGCGGAAAGATTGAAAGAAAATTGACAAAATCCTTTTGGACAGAAACTCAAGTTTTGCACTATAAATAGAGGGCTTATATTGCTGAGTCCCTTGCACCAAAAACAAAACCAATCCTTCCATTCCTTCTTCAGTTCTTTTTTGTATATTTGATGAGGTTTTAAAAGCCTTTTGTTCCAGCCTTTATATTTTTATACATTCTCCACACATTAGTAAATTTGGCTTACCCTCCGGCTGTAGACGTAGGTCACATTGACCAAACCACGTAAATTCTTGTGTCTTGCCCCATTTATTTTGCCTTTTTTATTTTTTGTTATTAAGATTCGGGCTATTAAATTCAACTGATATCCAATCCGATGGCATTTTTCCTAACAGTAGGCATTTTTAATTCCCTGACCTAAATTAGGGTTTAAGATCAAATTAGAAATTTACCAATTTAAATATTTCTTATAATAGTTATGTCATTTTAATACAGAAAGTTGTTGTTTAAGAAAGAAATTAGCGATTACCACTATTGGAAATAAATCTGCCGTATGAATGCGTGCCTCTTCACTTGACAGAACGACTGAATAAATTCCCCGTGTTCTTTATTTTAGATAGTTAACCAATCTCTATAACAATAAACAAATCAGAGAGTATAATAAGTGGATATTTTTTTATTTTGCTTCAGATATAGGGATTGTGCTGTTGGAAGGAAACCAATAATGCAACATGTGTATTATTGGGATTCATTCATGATCGGTATGGTAACTTAATAATTTACTCATAGTGTAGAAGATCAATCGTTTCTATTTGACGTTAGTGCTTCCGATGAAATGCAAGCTGTGATTGATGAATTCTTCCTTATCAGTAAAAATTATTGTGGAACGCATAATATATATAATGTACAAATTGATATGACGACGAAGTAGAATTGACAAGCTTCACTTGCCTGTGTTAGCCTAAATGGTGATGAGATCTGTCTGTGGTGATTGTGAAGCATCATGTGCGTGCAATTCATAAAGTATCGTATCTGACGGGTTTGTTTTTTGTTTGATATGCAGGGTGGATTTTCCAGCTTTTTGATAGTATTGTGCTTGGCTACATTACTACCAAGCTCAAACTGTAACCCTCTGAACGTACTGGAATTTGGAGCTACTGGTGACGGAAATACCGACGATACAAGAGTATACAGATGATATTGCTTACATTACCTCACATCCACTTGCGATAAATCATGTGTTCTTAAGAAGCATTCATTTTTAGGATAGGAACATTTAGATTGAAGTTGTGCTGAGTCTATCTATCTCAACCTGTAGGCTTTTGAAGTTGCATGGAAAGCAGTTTGCCAAGGTACTAATCGTAACACTCTCATAATACCTCAAGGAAAGACATTTTTGCTGAAGTCAGTCAACTTTAACGGCCCATGTCAATCCCAGTATATCAATATCAAGGTAATTTACACCACAGGCTTTTTCTTTTTCCTTTGAATTAGTGAATCTCCTTTTAGTTGCTGAATAAAATGGTTTATATTCAGCAACTAAACAACACCTAATTTATACTCAGGAAGATGTTCTTTTTCTTTGTTTCGTGTCCATGCATAATTATTCATATACTCGTATTTGGGTCGACATGTCAATCCAGTAAAGGGTCACTCGCTTTTTTGGAAATCTATTCATTTCAGCTACAGGGATCCGTCGTTGCACCAAACAATATGTCCGAGCTGCAGGAGCTCGTTTGGATTCAGTTCAGTGGCATAAATGGACTTACTGTGGATGGAAGAGGACTAATAAATGGGCGAGGCGATATTTGGTGGGAGGTTTGTAAGAAAGTAAGTGACTGAATCGCACTCACATATTATCCGACCAAATCCTATTTGTTGTTTTATGTTCTCTTGCTTTTCTTATTATGATGACTATGATGATTTGACACTGTTAATATAAACAGGGAGACTGCCCTCCGCGGCCAATGGTAAGTTCTAGCTTCTCCTTCACTTTTTTACATACCGCTTATGGATCCCCTACACGGTACACTTATAGATATATAGTGACTTGGGGCTCTTCCTTTTCTATTTTGGTCAAGTAAATGAAAAAAAACGATAATGTTTAATGAATAAAAATATATATCTTAATCATATTAAATCTAACATTACTATAATAATATATAAAATAGATTAAGTAAATATTAGAAAGGTTATTTGTACTAATTAATTATGTAGTTGGTGATGAATATAGGCAATAATCTTCTCCGAATGCAATGGCCTCCAATTAAGCCATTTGAACCTAATGAATGCCCCATTTCACTTCATCAAAATATATGGATGTGAAAACTCAGTAATCTCGAACCTTCGCATATCTGCCCCAAGAGACAGCCCCGACACTGATGGCATAAACATCGGTTGCTCCAAAAACATTACAATTCTCGATTCCCAAATTGCAACAGGTTTATCCAATACTGCAAATACTTTCTTTTCTTTCGTATGTACCTCTATCCTCAATACATAAATATGATAAGAGCCACTTTAGTTTAACATCTGTTAGTTCAGGTGATGATTGTATTTCAATTCTTCCTGCCTCTTCCGCTATCAATATTTCCGGGATTACATGCGGTCCAGGCCATGGTATCAGGTCTGTCATCTTCCAGCTACCAAAAATACGTATCTATTTGTTACGGCTTCAATATTGTTTATGGATTTAAATGAAAAAATGCAGTTGATTTCTTATAAAAGAATGTAAACCACAATAACAAAAGGTATTTTTATACGTAAACATATCCAGTATTGGAAGCATTGGGCACGAAGGAGAGACAGGTGAAGTTGAAGAAGTATACGTAACTCATTCAACTTTTACTGCCGTCACAAGTGGTGCTCGGATCAAAACATGGCAGGTAGGACCTCTCATTACTTGTTCCGTTTTCACATATGCTAATCTGTTCTTATCCTTATTTTCCTTCGCAGGGAGGGAAAGGCTCAGTGAGAAAGATCTCTTATGAGTACATTACACTTGTTAACTCTTCCACTCCTATTGTTATTGACCAATTTTATTGTCCTGAGGGAAACTGTCCTAACAAGGTACGTACCTTTCATAATTTTATTTTTCCAAGAAGCATTAATTTTTTATTAACTTATAATATTCATTTTTTATAATTGTGAATGAAGACGGAGGCAGTTGCCATAAGCGACATTACTTTTGCTTCAATTCATGGGACAAGTCCATCACCTATTCCAATAGAGCTCATGTGCTGCCAATCCATAGGCTGCACAAATCTTGTACTCAACAACATCAATATTTCTTCTTCATTTGCAGGCCAGGATCTCACCTCCAATACTTTCAATGCCCATGGAACAGCTAGTGATACAATTCCCAGTGTGACCTTGCTACATTAATTAATTAAGTAATTAGTTACTTCCTTTAAATGTAATTGCATTTTAGAAAGAAACTAGTCATAGCATACTTGTATTTGATGAGTAAAATAATAATTTTAAATGTAATATGCAGTCCCTTTATTGTTCATTCTCTTCTCTTGTTGTTTGGATATCCAGAGGTGGGAGATTCAAATCCTAAATCAGGCTGAAGGAGGAGATCATGTTTGAATATATATACATACATACATACATATATAAATATATATATATATACTCGGTTTGCCTAAACAAAACTGCATGAACATGGAACTTTACGAACTCCAGTTAATTAAAACGGAGCAATTAAGTAAAAGGGAACGTGTTGAACAAAGTCATAGCCGAGCTCCAAGGAGTTGGTAACATTTTATAAGCCCATTTAAATTGTAAAATCATATTTTTATTATTAAAATTTAATATCCATATATAAGTAACTCAAATCTTAAATCCACATACTTAATAAAATACTAAATGATTATAACAATAGCTAACATCATCTTACGAATTTCAGTAATAATAAAATCACTAAAAATAGTAGCAGTAACAATAACCGAATAATAATATCATATTGTAAAATATCAATAGAATTACAATAACAAGTATACAAATGATTATGAAAAACAATTTCTTCACATATTTCTATATGTAAAATCATTAATAATAGTATAAAAATCAATATTGTTCAACATATTCTTCTCAATACATAAAATAGCTAAATCATTCAACCTTTCTTATGACATTGATGAACTCAAGTAGATTTTCAATGATTTTAACTTTGAAAAATTTTCTCTCAACTGCTGCTACACTCACAAGTACGGTTAATTGATAAACAATTAAAACATTTGGATAACAATCTACAACTTTAATAAATTCAAGAATTTCAACAGATAACATTAACTTATTTGACAAAGTCATTTGTAACACTTTTAATTAAAACATATCATCTAAATCCACATCTGACGTATTATTATGAGAAAAAATAGTTGTAAATTAGTACAAAATTTTCTTAGTTCATTATCATCCAATGACCTCAACTTCTTTGAATCAAATAAGAATCCAAAATACTTTCAAATGTTGTTAATAGTTCAAATTTATTCTTCAACAAAGCAATTGGCATATCCACAATAACTAGAAATGTTAAAAGAGAGGTGGACCTTTAAATATGGTGAATAAAAATATAGCCAATGAATGTACATTTTCCTTTAAGAAAAAATCAGATATTATGAAAATGCCATAATAATTATCTTTTTTAAATTTTTTGGTATATAATTTTAGATAAATGCCTATCTATTCTAAGCTAATTACTTATGGGGCTCACTACAACTTAGTTTATCCTAAATGAGATCTTATCTCACTCATCTAAAAGTTCAAAAATTTTTTAAAATTCTACTCTCCAAAATCATCAACCCTACATGATGAGCCATCAAAACTTTATATTAAAAGCTGGAATTTAAACAAAAAGTCAAAGATTATAATTCTAATTATATATTAAGATCAAATATTATTATGTTAATAAAATATATCGTTATTAATAAAGATATTAGCATATATCTCAATTGATGGTTGCCTCTTTAATTCTATTCAATAAATCTTAAAATTCAAAATAAGAAATTTAAGCACAAATTTTATATTTTGAGTTTGTACAAGGAAAGGTGCCAAGAAACCTTTTGGTATATATAAACATCTTGAAGCACATTTATTGAATTTTTAATTTCTACTTCTTTTAATGAATAGATTTATTAACTTTTAAATTTTCTACTTTTTTAATAAATAGATTTATTAATTTTTAACTCTTTTAATAAATGGGCCCCTCTGAATCTAGGCGTTGGGTAAGTGTCCTTCCTACCCTTGCTCAAGGCCGACACTCCCTAACTCTCTACTTCTTGAAGGATCAGTACTGAAATAATAATTCCCTACAAATTGCAAGAAATGATATAAAGTCAGAACTTACTCTAATATGTGGCATGCTCATATTTTAGTAGTGAGGATCTTTAAATTACTAGCCACAAATTAAAAAAACATAAATTTAGAAAATTACTTATTTGAAGATTCACTTCAATTTTAATGAATAAAAAGTGTTATATAAGGAATAGAATTAAATTTAATGATATAAAAACTAGACCAGATCGGCAGAATTAACAGAATTAAATATAAATCGAAATGGTTTTTGATTCAATTTTTACTTCTAACCATTGAGAGTGAAAACCCTCCAAATCGTGAACTCGACTGTTTTTCATTTTGCCTCTTTCATCTGGCTTTTTGCCTCTCTCCTCTAGTTATTTGGAGAGATTATAGTATCTTCTCGCCCTGTCTACGATAAGTTCCTTACGATTTCTGAAAAAGAAATTGATTATAGAGGCCATTAAACTAAGCTATGAATTCCCTCCCTAAACCTCTCCTAAAACTCCTTTATCGCCTTATCATCCTTCATATCCAAACAGGCACCTTTTATTTCTAGAAACTCCTCTTCTTTAAATATGATCTCTTCCTAAAAGGTTCTACTTGTTCTAAGCTCTATTGGTACTCAACCTCAGAGTTATAAGATAGCAAATTCCGCTTTAGAATGAAAGATGGGCATTAAGGAAGTCTTAGAAACAAGTTCTAAACTCTGTTGGTACTCACACTTGAGATAAGTGAAAGGTATATTTATAAGATAAGACATTAATTTAGCTTTTGTGTCTTGATTTTGTCTTTTTAAGTGTGTTTGTTGATATAGAAGTGGGGGTCTAGTCTTAGTGTTGTACATTAGTTTTGAAGAATAGATAATGAGTTTTAGTAACTGTTTTTAAAAAATAATGTTTTAATAAATTGTTATTATGGCTAATTAGAATTTATTATGTTATATTTTACATCATTTTGAAATAAATAGTAAAGCTTAAAAATAAGATATAATTTTCAATTATTTTGGGATATAACGGTTTAATATCGGTTAAACCTTTAAACCTTAAATCATTCCTTTAACTAGTTCGATATCCAGTTCAATTTTTAAAACATTGATTAAATTACTAACCATATATTTTAAGAAAAACATAGATTTAGAAAATTAATCATTTGAATATTTACTTGATTCTTTTGTCAATGAGTATAAAAAGTGTTATTTAAGGAATATAATTATATCTATTAGATATGAAATGCATTATATATTTGCATATCTATTCAATTGTCAAAATAGTTGAATAAATTCTCAAATATCTTTCACTAGATCTTTTAATATTCTGGGAATATACTATATGCTTGTTTGTGTTTTCTTTGAGATATAAAGGTTGTGTATGTTTTAGTGGGACTATGGTAACTTTATAATTTACTGATATTATTGAAAATCAAGCATTTCTACTTGAAATAAATATTACATGTAGACGCAGAAAGATTGTTATTATAAAGGAGGAACGGATTTGACAAACTTGACTTGTCTTCGTTGCCAAGTATGGAGGAGGAAAAAAACAAAAATATTAAGAGATTATCTCACAAAGTTGTATGCACTCAAGTTACTATATAATGAAATTTTTACTAAAAGAAAATTTATACTTATTCGAATATTATAATTTACTTCTATGATCGAGTATATTAATAATTTGACTACTTTATTCTCTTAATTCATAATATTGAGTTATAGAATAGAGTTACAAAGCATGCCGAACTCCTATTTCAATGTCTACCGGATTCATATGATTAACTTATTTTTAAATTAATCAATATTCTTCTTTTAAACTACCTTATCTTTAATGACGTTGCAGCTATGGTTTTGGAAAAATAAAGTCAGCATAAGAATGAGGAAGACAAGCAATCTAGTTCACAACAAGTTAAAATCTTGACAGTTACAAAAGGGATATTAATAAAATGTAGCTCAAGAGGGAATCAAAATTTTAATAGATCAAAATTAAAAAGTAAAAAGAATATAAAATGCTACATTTATGATGAGAAAGGTTATTTGAAAAATTATAATCCTTAAGAAAATTTTACAAGTATTACAAATGATGGCAATGCTTTGTGCTGTGAAACAACAATAATAACTAAAGGTAGAAAGTCACTACTACATGTATGGCTCTTTGACTCAAAAACTATTTTTCACGTAACCTTTAAAAGAAAATAGTTCCATATTTACAAACCTATCTTAGGAAGACATGTATACAGTTGTTATGATTATCCTCTAAAGATTGTTGGATAGGAACTATTAAGCTAAAGATGTATGATGGTATAATCTGTACTCTTCCAGAAATACAACATTTGGAGGGCTAAAAAAGATTTTTTTGTTCTTACGATAACTACAAGATTTTGGGTGCAAAATTAAAAAAATTAATATGATTTTAAAGATAACCTAAGGTACACTTTTACTTATGAAGGGAGAAAAGATAGTTGTAGAATTGTAAAAGTTAAAAAGAGAGACATTCTTAGAAGTAAAAGCATCAGTCACTTCAAGCAGTTTATAATAAAGATCTTCAAAATTATGAACTCCAAAACTTAAGACATATATCTAAATAAGGAATAAAGGTCATTCTTGAGCAAAAGTTACTCTTTTGTGAGCATTATTTTAAAACTAAGCAATATTGTATACAATTTAGCAAATCAAATAAGCAATGTTTTCTTGAATTGATTCACTTTGGTATATGGCAAGCTCTAATTTCCTTCCTAAGAGAAGCAAAATATTTTGTCATTTTCATTGATGATTATTCTAGGAGATGGGTATAGCCTATAAAGAGGAAAATGAATGTATTCTTAATCTTCAAAGTTTTCAAAGAATGTATTGAACTTGATTATTGTAAAAATATCATATGCTTAGGGATAGATAATAGAGGATGATGTACTGGTAATGAATTTGAAGCATTATGTAAGCAAAAGGTATTAAAAGACAATTTGTTATTGTAAACACACTTCATTAAAATGGAGTGGCAGATTGGATGAATAGAAATTTTTTAGACATAACAAAAACATGGTGAATTAGGCTTTATTAACTATAATTAAGTTGAAGATTTTGATGAAGATATAGGTTAAATGACTAGTGGATTGTTCCAACCTCCATTTATTTAAAAGTCCTATCGACATGATGTATAATGCTAAAGAAACTATGAAATTAGATCCAGTACCTAGGAGAAATTTGTTAATAGGATATATTGATAGAGTGAAGAAGTATCACTTATGAGATCTCACTTTGCATAAATTATTATTAGTAGAAATATCACATTTATAGACCATAAATTACAAAGGAAAAAAGAAGACAATAGTACTTTATAAAGAAGTTTAGAAAATGTGATATAAGTGAAAGAGGAACTTTAATAAAAGACTTCTTTTGAAGCAACACTTGCGTAAGATTTTTAAGAATCAATTAAGTCTAAAGCTGTAGTACTTCGTCGATCAATTCATAGAAAAAGACCACCGAATTACCCCTCAAACAATTCTTACAAAAAGACTGTGGCATACTCAAAAGACATTAAAGCTCTTCATAAAAAAAAAAGGGAACTTGTATCATTAATACAAAGAAAGAAGTCAATTTGTAATAAATAGGCATTCAAGGTCAAGAGAAATGATGTTGATCAAGTGAAGTAGTATTATGTAAGATTAACAGTAAAAAGATAAGTTCAAAAAGAAAGAACTAATTTCAATGAAATATTTTCTCCTATAGTTCAAAATCTTTAATTGGAGTAGTCATGACAATATGTTTTGTATTTAACTTACATCTATAATAGATAGAAACAAAATTTGTTTTTCTTTATAGAGATTGTGAAGAGATATTTATATTTTATAACTAGAAGGTTTTTCAAGAAAAGCAAAAGATAACTTTGTTTATAGATTAAATAAATCTCTATATGATTTTAAACAGGCATTGAATGTTAGTGTAAGAGATCTGATTTCTTTCTCATATGTCTTGGATAAAACATATTTAATGTAGCTTACATATTTTAACATGTTTAGTGATAATAATTTCATTATCTTGTTATTATATATAGGCAATATATTAATTGCAAGTCCCAACAAAAATTGTATTAAAGAATTGAAGACATGTTTGGTTAAGAATTTTGAAATAAAGGATTTGAAATAAACAAATGAGATTCTAGAAATACAAATTTACTAAGTTGTCAATAATGGGAAGATTTAACCTTCTAAAAAAAAGTTCTCTGAAGAAAAATTTGCAAAATTGTAAGTGAATATTTAGCCCTCTTTTAGTTAATTTCAAGTTATTTTCTAGTATAAGCCCTAATAATGAAAATGAGAGAATGGAAGTGATAAAGAAAATGTCATGCTTGCTGTCTACATTATTGCCAAAATCTTTTTAGGGATGATTATAGAAGAATATTTATTACTCAATATACCAATCTTATAACATTTTAACATAAGAAAAAAGGCTCCATAGAGCAATCTCTTTACAATCTACTTTCTTCTTTTTTTTATACAAACGGAAAGTCAAAAAGGCAACAGAAGAAAACTATCTAGCGCAGGACTCTGCGGTACAAAGCTCAGTGCTTGTCTCTGTGAAGAAGGTCCATGACTGTCAGCGGAGGCTCCTATAAAATATGCAGGTCAGGGCTAGCCAGGACTGCTAGAGATTTGCACACTGATTCCCTTCTCAATATACATGCTGGAGTTGGTTCTCCCAATCTCGTCGAAGAAGTTCACAGATACCTGCCACCAAAAAATTAAGCTAAGATAAATTTGCATTGGAAGAGGATAGGATGTTAATAACTTCCAGGGAGTCTACTTCGAGAATGACTTGTTGATAACCAATCGACCAAGACAAAGTAAGACCCAAATGGACGCCCCTTAGTTCGGCTGCTAACGGCGAGCTCCTTCTAATATGTTGTAGAAAACCCCCACACCAATGACTGTGCTAGTCCCTAAGTAGTCCCCCAGCCGTGGCAGGGTGGGCCTCTTGTTTAACCGCTCCATCAGTGTTAAGCTTGATCCAGTCCCCCGACAGTTTGGTCCACCCCACTAAACTACCCATGGGTAATCCCTGAGCCTAAAACACACAGCTTTCCACTGCCTAGGCCTTATCTACCCACTCCACATAGTCCATAACAGCCCGAGTACCATCTTCTGGCCAACTAAAGGCAGTGTCAAAAAGACTTTTGTTTCTCTACTACCATAAAAACCAGCAGGCTACTCCAAATATGCTAACCTAGTCGAAACGCAGCACCGGTGTATGCTTCGTAAGATTGGAGTTAACCCACCTCTCCACATCTTGGTGATAAAACTCCGCATCAACTAGAACTCGGGGAAATTTACTCCAAAAAGCTTTCACTCATGGACAATCCCGGATGGCATGTAAAGTGGTCTCTTCTAGGCCACAGAAGTGACAACTGCTATTCGCTGATAGATATCGTGCCATCTTTTGGTGATTGGTCAGTAGCTTGTTCTTGGTCATTAACCAAAGGAAAGCCCTAATTCGTTGGGGCCCTACCCATTTCCAAATGACTGCCCAAATGTTATCATGAGCATCCCTGGTACTCCCTTCGATCAGGGCATAGGCGGACGTCATTGTGAACCTGCCGTGCTCAGTTAGGCCCCACTGTATTTTATCTTCCGTTTTGCTGGCTGTATTCGAGATGAGGTCCACAATATCCAAATAGACTATGGACAGGAGGTATTGTTGGAACATGTTCCAGGTGTAGTCTTCATTTAGAAAGTCCATAACTGTAGCGTGAAGAACGCTATCGGGAATTGGGGAGGTCACTGCATAAATAAGGGGTCCCTAATCCTTTACCCAATGATCCAGCTAGAAGTAAATGCGTCGACCATTTCCCAGCTCCCATCTCATACCTTGGTGGACAAAATGCCAAGTGGCAGAGATGCCTCACCAAACACTCGAAGCCCCCCTCCTATCGATGGTATACAGGAGGTGATGGGTGTTTAATCGATACGTAGCACATATAACCCAAACCCATAAGGCTTTGGGTTGAGTAAGCAGAGCCCATCCCAACTTGGTCAATAAAGCATCATTAGAGGGGCGGATTCGCTTAATACCGAGGCCTCCAGCTTTTTTGGGCTGGCGGACAGTTGCCCAATTAATGAGATGTAATTTTCGCTGCTCCCCTGTGGATCCCCATATAAATTCTTTCATGAGTCTCTCTAAATCATCACAGAGTTGCCGTGGTAATTTGACCGTTTGCATTATAAAAATAGGAAGAGCTGATAACACAGATTGGGTTAAAGTAACTCGGCCTGCTAGAGACAACAGCCTGGTGCGCCATCCTGTAAGTTTCTTTTGAGCGTTATCAAGAATATGTTGGTAGGTGTGTCGCTTTGTTCACTCATAGAGCAATGGAACGCTAAGATACTACCCTAGATTGTTTGTAAGCTTAATGCTCAGGGCTTGGCTGAGCCGACACGCGGTTGTTGGGGAGACGTTTTTGGAGAAATAAATCCTGATTTTTTCAGTGTTCACTTTCTGGCCAGAGGCCTTGTAGAAATCGTCTAAAGTCCTTGCGATCACTTGCGTCTGGGCATTTGTAGCTTCGGCAAACAGAACAAGATCATCCGCAAAGAAAAGGTGGGAAATGGGAGGGCCGGAAGGGCTTAGTTGTATCGATCTCCACTTCCCTTGATCCACTGCCCGCGATATAAGATGGCCTAAGTGTTTCATGCACAGGACGAAGAGGTAAGGCGAGAGCGGATCGCCTTGTCTTAGGCCTCGAGAAGGGCTAAAAGGATCTATAACTGTGCTTTGCCAATTAACCTGCAATGTCACCATCGTCACACACTTTATAATGACCGAGATGAGGTTTTCGGGTAAATTAATATCATTAAAGTGTGTTGGAGAAAGTCCCACTAAAGCCGGTCATAAGCTTTCTCCAAATCGACCTTAATTACAAGGAACCCGATCTTCCCACTCTTTTTTCTCATCAAGTGAATGACTTCCTGCACGATGATATTATCCGTTATTTGTCTGTCTGGAATAAAACTGCATTGATTGGCCTGCACCAGATGAGCAGGTGTTTTTTTGGGCGATTGACAATAACTTTTGAGATTATCTTATAAATGACATTGCAAAGGTTGGTCGGTCTGAAATGGGCAATCGTCGTTGGAGAGGGAAGTTTGGGGATCAAAACCAGGATGGTGTGATTTAGGTCCTTTTCTCATCCGTCTAGCCTGAAGACTACCTTGATGTACTCCATCACTTAAGGTCCTACGGTGCCCCATTGCTTTTGAAAGAATAGGGCATTGAAGCCATTTACCCCTAGAGCTTTATTAGAATTCATGTCAAAAACTGTTGTCTTGATTTCTGTGTTGTGGAGAGGTAGAGCGAGATCTCGAAGTTGGTCCTCCGAAAGGGAGAAAAAGGCTCCTAATATCGGGAAACTGTGGAATGGTCTATCTTCTTGAGTATACAAATAGACAAAGAAATCCCTGGCTAACTTGCTTAGTTGCACAGTGTCAGAAATTTGCGTGCCTTGAGTCAGTGAGACTCGCAAACTTCAGGTTTTTACTTTTGGTGAGTGTTAGGGTGTGGTAATACTTTGTATTCCGGTCTCCCTACGAGATCCATTCACATCTAGCTTTCTGATGCCAAAAAAGATCCTCCTCACAAAGGACCTGCAGTAGTTCCCCACTGAGTTGTTCCTCTAAGGCGAGAAGGGAATCCTCATTGCCCGAAGTCTTGGCCCTCTGAATGCCCTGTAATCTGGATAACAACCTTTTTTTCCAGTGGAAGATATTTCCAAATACGAAACAATTCCAGCACATGAGGTGTTGGGAGAAGTGGGCTACTGCTAAGCTTAAGGTCTCTGCTGCTGGAAGCCAATGCGCTGCTACTACCTCATCAAACCCTAGGTGGGTAATTCAGGCATTTTGGAATATAAATACTTGTGAGCCTAGCCTGCTAGGAGTCGAATGCTAAAGCTGGAGTAGCATAGGTCAATGATCTGACCCAAGGAAGGGTAGGTGATGATTCATTGTGTGAGGGAACATGTGCAGCCAAGCTGTCGAGCCAAAGGCTCTATCCAGCTGGGCTTGTACCATTCCTCTACACCACGTAAACTTGGATCCAACAAAGCCCAGATCGTGAAGACTAACTCCTTGCACCCAATCTTGAAATTGTTTATTAACCACGCGAGCTGATCTGGCACCGCCCCTCTTATCCACTATTTCTAGCTTAGCATTAAAATCTCCTCCGACTAGCTAGGCTCGGTGAATATATCTACTGATCCTGGTTAACACTGGCTAGAGATAGTTTTGGGAGGAGACTTGCGGGCTCGCATAGACCGCTGTAAAATCGAAGGAGTATGAATCTTGCTGGATGGAAATATGGATGAATTGACGGTGGGCAAGGACAATTGAAATACGAAAATCTTCCTTCCATAATAATCGTATTCCTCCAGAGAACCCTATTACTTCTACTCGAAACGAGTAGTCGAAGCCCAAAGTATGGATAACGTCTTACGTCCGAGATCCACCGATTCGGGTTTCCATCAAGACAAGTATACTCGGATTGAAGGTACGAATGTAGTTACGTAGAATGGTCTGAAAATTAGACCCCCTACCCTTTAACAGTTCCAGATGAGGATCGACATAAAGAAAATTAAAAATGTCAAGAGAGAGCTACTATCTAGTCATAAGCAGTACCTCCTAGGGCTGCTACCGAACGGTCAGTTTCTTGGGTCTACGTCGCTGTCTCTGCATCATATCACAGTTGGGACAAAGATTCCAGGTTACCCGATCCTTTGATTATATCGGGTGGGTCGGTGTGCGGGGATGCGGGCCCCTCTCAAATAATTCCAATTGTCTCCTGGGCCTCAACCCCTTCCATTAGTTGGAGTGGCTCCGCAACCACCCGATCTCGATCTTCCAAAGCCTGGCTATCACATACCATTTCTATATATGAAGCAATTCAATCGCGACATTTTTCTCAAGGATGGTTGGTTGTAATTGGATTGAAGGGAAGGTAACCAACTGCTATTCCGAGATAGCGCTGGCTTGGGAGTTGGCCTCCCAGATTTGCTAGAGTTAGGCGATCTTCTTTCCCTTGGGCCCTTTTCTGGCAGATTTGGTGGATCCATTGGCCTGAAAAATTGGTCCTGTGGGATTGGGCATCCCAGAGCCTAAAAATTCAGCTAAGGTGAATCGTTGGCCAAAGCCCATTGCAGTACTAGTCTGTGGGTCCCTCCTTTGTTGCACCCTGTCTGGTCCCATCTACTCTTTGGCTAAAAGTACTGCAAATCTCGAGCCTCGCCTGAGATGGGACTCCTTTTGCTGTCCTAGTTGAGCTTGACCATGCATGGGTGGGTGTCCCTTCTAAGCTAGTCGTTGGGTAGAGGTGGGTTGTTTACGGCGTACCTGCATCCATGGACTGTAGGAGGTAATGGTGTCGACCATTGGTTGTGCGGCAGTTGCGTTATTGCCCATGGATATCCTAACTGCTGGGGCCGCTGTAGGCACCGTCCTTGACGTACTTTCTCCTGCTGTTGGGCTGTCGGTGGTGTCTCGTTGTCGGAGTGGACAGCCTGAGATGTCATGCCCGACACTTCCACAGGAATAACAAAGTTATGGTAATCCCTCGTATGTCACCTAGAATGCTTCGTCATCAATCTCGACACTGGTTCACAGAGGAGCAGTGAGATCAATGTCTACAGCTATGTGTGCATACCTCCCCCGCTGGACATGGAATGTGGCCTCATCGACTTTAACCATGTTGCCAACAAGGTTGCCTAATGCAGTGAGCATCCCTGGGTGATATCACGCGATGGGGAGATCCGGGAGTCGAATCCACACTACCGTGCGAGAAATCTGGCCATGCGTTAAGCAGAAGGACGGCGTCCATCTTTGCACAGAAAGAACCTACCCAAAAATGATCCAAGGGCCAGCAGTTACCGCATGCAGATAATCAGCTTCCTCCCTGAAACGCACAAGGAAAAAATCATGCTCCAGATCCACTAGTTTGATCGGTCCTCGTAGGCGCCACAAGCTTCTCAATCTGGAGTTGAGCGTCTGGAAACCAATCCTGAGTCCCAGAAGCTTGATGACAATAGTCATCTTCCATTGATCATCCAAACTTGTTTTAAAAGTTTGTGACAGTTGGATGCCGTCCCCTCACTCACCAGATAGTTTCACGATATCACCTTCTTCAAGCTCGATTGGATCGTCGAAAGTCCACACTTTGTTTACAACGATTTGGACTTCCATCTTTTCTCCGGTTACTGTAGCGTTGTAAGATGGCTTCGGCATGGTTGGTGGTTCATTGTCTCTTTTTCTGGTGTGCCCGCATTTGGATAGGTGCCCCTCCGGGTCAAGGGACTCCATGGGAGACCCAAGTGAGCGAGCTTATAAGATTGAGTTAGCTATCAAGAATGAAACAGTTACTATGAAGAACTTTTCAACTCTATCCTACTTTCTTTTTCATTGCAAATATTAGCGGTACTCATTTCTTTTTTCTATATATATAGATGATTAGATCCATAAAATAGTAATAATCCTATTTAAAATTTATCTATAGTTTATAATTTTCATACATCTTGATTTATATTATTTATAATCATAATATCTTTATTCCAACTAAATTCAAAGTATCTAATTTGTAGTTTCTATATAAAGAAAATTTATTTTGCATATGAAAAATTACTCCTCATTTTCTATGAAGTTTACACCCGTAGTATAGGAACATGACTAGTATATACGTTAAAGTGGAGAGAAAAAAAAGAGAGCATGGCTCTCTACATGATCGACACATAAAATGGAAAAGAAGCATTAAGATTAATGAATGATTATGAGATTGAAAATATATAGGATTAATAATAAATTATGTATCAAATTGACACATAAGTCAGAAAAGAATTGCTGTATATCAGGTAAGATTGATAACAAGTAATAATAATCCTCTATGAGATTGTCACATACAATAGACAATAGAAAAAGGCATGATAATGAATAATAAATAAGTAGTCTAAAACTCTTGTTTCTACATATTTTTAAGCCATTAAATACATATAAGATTATTATTAGTAGAAGATGACATTAAAATAAAATATTTAAATTTATATGTATATTAAAATTGAGAGGGTGGTCCTTCTTTGTGACGATAAAGGTCAGCTTGGATGGAGGGTTAGTAATGAAACAGAATGGAACATAACACACTTTTATCATTTGGTTGAGGATTTTATAATCGGATAGAACGAAATGGGATGGAAGCGGAAGGTTTCATATTACGTTCTATTTCATCCTAAACAGTGAAAATAAGAAACCACTGATTCGGGGGGTTTAAGATGTATGTAAACTAATAAATATATACTACTTAATATACCCACAATAATTTTTCTTAATATCAATTATTTCTTCTAACCCTAACCCTTGTATATAATTAATAATATTTTTATATTATTTCTCCTTACCCTAATAATAATATTTTTATATTATTAATAAAAATTGCATGTAATTAATGATAAAATAAAAAATTTAATAAAATTTTTATTAATGAAAATAGAAAATATATAAAATTATTCTTTAATTTTTTATATATTTCTATATAAATAAAAATAAAAATAAATAATTTTAAATATAAATCACACATAATAGAATAAAATTAATTAAATAATTAATAATAATATTTTTATATAATTATTAATAAATTGTAAATAATTAATAATAAAATAATAAAACTTTTATTACAATTTTTATTATTTTAAAATAAAAATATATAAAAATTTATTTGTTACAGTTGTGCGTAACTTTTTAATTGGACATGATTTCTGTTTTAAAATCATAGTGTTAACCCTCTTGCAACAATCATTTTAATATTCAGGGTATAATAGTCATTTATTATATATTACATTTTATTTCATCCATCTTCCAAACAATATTTTACTGCATTACATTATGAACTCTTCCATCCCTCTCAAATAACTTTTCACTATATTATATTTCATTCCATTAAAAACCGTTCCCTTCCATTCTATTCCGTTCTATTAATTATCGTCCAATCAAATAGGCCTTAAGGTTTCAAGTTCAAATCACAGAAATAACCTCTTTGTGAAAACATAAAAAGAAAGTTGCGTACATTATTTTTTATTAAAATTGAATTTTGAAAAATAAGGTGATATAAGTATAATAAAATATTTATAAATGCTTCATATCTATATCATTTAAAAATAATAATGCAACACAATATATGTTAATAAATTATAAAGTATTGATTTTTTAAAACTTTTACTTAAGTATCTAATTTTTAAAATTTTTAATCTAATATATAAACTTTTTAAATTCAATTAAAAATTATCTCTTTTAACATTTTATTAATGTAATTGACATAAAAAGTGACATTTGAAAGGATTACATGATATTTTCGTCATCACTATGTTAAAAGTATGCGTGTGCGAATTTACAAGTAAATGACAGAAACGGTTTTTGGTGAACCTAATGAATGCATGAAATTGAAGACGTCATCACGTCACAACGATGAGCATTGCACGTGATAACTGAGTTCCAAATTTTTTTTGCATCGTAATTTTACTAGATAGCCAAACAAATAAACAAAATGATTTTGCATATATAGTACCTGTCATTGCATTATACGACATCTTGTCTTCTTGTCTAATGTCAATTTGTATGGAAGACCAATTTATAAATGGCATAACATGAAACTTACTAAACTAATTGCGTACCTTGCTGATATCCTGCGTCAAACTAAAGTGATGCGTTTCAACAGAAAAAGAAGTCTCAGGTTTTTATAATTCTCATGTTCAAAGAATTATATTAACTTAAAAATTTGAAGAATGACAGACTAGGAGTGCAATTATAAATATTAATTGAATTAATCTGATTAATTAATTTAAAATCATTAATTATTAGATAATTTACTTAATTTATAGCTATTATATATGTAGAAAAATTTATATTACACATTTGAATATTGACTAAAATAATTATTAAAATACATAATTATATAATACATGTTTAAAATTATTATTTATATGAATAAATTTTAAATTAATTACATGCATATAATATAATAATAAATAAATTATGATATGTCAATTTTAACATATTTGTTATTTTACGACATTAAATTTAAAAATTACAAATATAAATGAAATTATTATGAAAGAGTGCAGTTTTTAAAAAATATGTTAGTTTCACATCTGTTCAATATTCATTTGAGACATATTAAAATAATAAATTAATTATAGAAAGTATCATTAGAAATATATTTTTACTTTGTCCCATTAAAAATCATCATATATTGCATAATTTAATAATTAAGACTATAAATTTAAAATAGTTTCATAAAAAGAAAAAAACAACTTGTAATTAATCATAAGGCGGTACATTTAATATGATGTTACTATTAGAAAAGTTTTTAAAAGTTAGTAAAAGTTTAAAATAATTAATAACTAAATTACCAATTTTATATTTTAAAATTATTTTCATTAAAGACAAAATTAATCTAATATACTTGAGTAATACCTATTTGCAACCCTTTAAGTAATTTTAAGGTGAAAGGTCCAACTTGTCTTTTAACGTTTGACAAAAAGTTTAAGGTGACTCAAACCATTCTCACTGACACCATTGTACCCATTAACATTTCCAAAATGTAGCAATTTCTCCTAAAATTACCAACTCCATCAATTTGACATTACGTCTTTATTCAATTTTTTTACCTAGGCCTATCACATAAGATTAGCTACAAACATGGTAGTTGACGTGTATTTAAATAATAATTTTTTCTTAATATTAATGAATAAATTTTTTATTATTTATATATAATTAAAATTATTAAATTTGTTTTAATTTCCCCTGAATTAAATCTCCAATGTTTGGGGAGTTCCCCCCTTTTTTGTTACCCTACTTAGCTTTTTCGTCATTCTCCATCATTCTTCGTCGTTTTTTGTCATTCTCCAATCGCACGAGTCAAGTTTCCATCTTTCTCCAGTTGATGCAGTAAAGGTTCCATCAATGCAATGGAGTAGCTAATTTTCCTATTGCTAATTTTGATGTTGGTTCCTGTTGGTTTTGCTAATTTTTTTGTTTCTAACGGTGTTGCTAATTTTCGCATTAATATATTTCCTGTTTCTTATTTGTGTTGGTTATTGTTGGTGTTGCTAATTCATAGTAATATACAATAAGTGTTGCTAATTCACGGTAATATACATTTTTGTTATAATAGCTAATTAAAGCTTTCTACTCTATCATACATACGTACATATATATAAATAAACAATGTAACACCCTCTATACAGAATCTACAACTACCCACATACATGGAAACCAATTTTTTGTACATACATTTATGGCATACATTTCTATTCAATGCTACACATGTACACATTACAAAATTTCACATCACTTTACATTATCATTTACAATAGTATTATATCTTTATATTTACATGATAATCTAAAAGGAAAACATATAATATCCTTTCCACTTTTACATGTACAATCATCTTAAACCAAAACACATTCCAATGGTATTTTTACTCCTAGCTGTTGGCCTTGGTCCCTGCGGATGTTCCCTGTACTTCACTCCTATGACCTAAACCTACACAGATTAACACCCATGTTAAGCTTAAAAGCTGAAAACTTAGTGGAGAAACACTTAGTTTGGATCACCACTCACAGCAGTCATTTGCCAAGTACACACATTCAAAAATATCACAACTCATATACCATAAATCCACATTCATGAACTAAACATTAATATTCAACGCTCATTGATACAAATTATTAATACAAATGCAAATGCTCACCAATACCAATTATTTATGTTGTCATGCTATATTTCTTATTTATAACTATTTACTTTACTTTCTGTATTAGGCCTGTACATTTCCTATGGGTGTGGATAACGGAAGCTGTGGATATTCGAAGATATCAAACTGTGGATGCCCGAAGGCATCAAACTATAGATACTCGAAGGTATCAAACCGTGGATACGCGAAGGTATTGAATTGTGGAGACACTATAGTCTCGAAATGAAGACAACAGTGGTGTCAGACTGTAGTAGCTATACTGTAACTCTATAGACATGCCAATCTATTTAGCACCAAGATAATGAAGCAGGCATTGTAACATTTTCCTTTAATCATTTACCAATTTCGTGATTAATATATTGACAAGTCATATGATATTCATTTGAAATCATAAAGTCTACTTTTAAGTTCATACATACAAGTCATAACTTATCACCATTAGGAGGATATCAAAATCACACTTGTATAATCATACTATACATAAATAAGCAATCAATATACATATAAATCATCTATATACATGTAAATTTTCTTTAGCATACATTATGTTCTCTTAAGTTTCAATGTTTAATCACCTAATTCACATATGGTAAGTCACATCTCATTTATTTCTAGGTATTTACAAATTTTCATAAACATTAGAAAAGGTTCCGATATAGTTCGGTGAAGGAAAAACGGAAGCAAAGCACTCAATATAGTGCAAAATGGGCTAAGCACACTATGGGTCTAAAAATAGACAAACAAATTAGTCCATAAGCAATTCAGACGATAGTCTCCGCTTGTTCTGAAATTTTCACATATAAAAAATTCTATTTAGTCTTTGATGTCTTCTAAACATTTATTCCCCTAGGTTTTAGTTTCTATATCATCACATACCAGGCCATTTGGACCTCCAATTCATGAGATAAGTACCAAACATCACAAGCTACTCCAATACAAGGGCAGCATTAGGTCATCATTTTTTATCTCAATTTCCAATATCATAAAGCCAGAATTAAGTCAAATTATCTTCTAGAGATTTGTAGTTATATGTCTTATTTTTCATATGCAACAAAAATCACCCAATTGATAGATTTATAGGTTGAGTTATGACCAAACAAATAGGACTAGTTCAAGTGAACTAAGAACCTAAGACAGAATTTCACTAAACATAACTCTCTCTTATCATATTCAATCAATTCATGAAAAGTAACACCAAATCACCATTCTAGCAACCATTCCATGTTCAAATCAATCTTTTTACATGTTCAAATATACATAAATACAGAAATTAACTAAGAGTGGAGTCCCAAACCTTGAGATTTGCCAATTGGCTCTTCTTTTAGTACTCTTCTTTCTCTTCCCCTCTAGCTTAGGTTGATTCACCAACTAGACCACCACAAATACATATCTCAATCCTATATCCAACTTTATAATTCCAGCTCTTTATGAGCAAAGTAAGAAAGATGAAGATGAGAAGAAAAACCATAAACTTTTACTTTGTTTTTCACTTAAGATTAGTTTGATTCCTTATGCAAAACGATGTGATTAAGGAGATGGAATGGAAAGGAGGTAAGAAGAGGAAATTCTGGAGTTAAAACACTCCATACACATCCCTCTCCCCACTCTTCTACTCCCCACTTCAAGAAGTTTCTAGTCTAAAACACATGTTTCAATTTCATTGGTCCATAAGTTGATTTTTGGCAAAATTGCACATTTGGTCCTTCTTCTTCCTTTAATTCTCACATTGGCATATAAAGTCAACAATTGATTTCATTCGAGTCCATAACTCACATATAATTATTTATGTCCATGCCTAAATTACCAATTTATCCCTGTCTTTTAAATTAATTACCATTGTGTCCCTTACTATGCTTAGATGCATTTAATTCTTTATGTTTACTTCTTAATACACCCTAGACATACTATAATGCTTCTAGGGTGTATAATGGGCCCTTATAAATTGTTTGTATGTATGTATGTATTTTTATGCCGTAGGTTATCTGATTGGAGTATAGTGAAAAACTTGGTCTAATAAGATTTTACAAATTTGTTTTATCAAGAACACTTTGTTGTGCATGGCTCTTAGAGGGATGATAAGTAACAAAGTGCATTTCTAAGTTCAATTGAAGATGAGTATCTCTATTAGTACTCAGGTTTTAGTCACCATCTTATTATGATTAAAAATAAAAAGATGATACTTATAAATGGAATTCTACTATGCATGTGTATATTTTAGTTGGAGTTTATATTGAGATGACGTCTAAAACAATCAACATTTCATTGCAAGTTTGTAGTGCTCTCATTGTAATATGTTCTAGCATTTTTTTAATGCGTACATTGTCCTCTTTAAGTTTTGATTCTTTGTGGACATTATTTTAGCCATTTTTTTCTCATGTAGCCTTTTATATGGAGAAATGAAATTTATTACATAACCAAAGGAGCATTGGCTTATTTGTTAGTGATTGATAGTATTTCTATGTTGTTAACAGATGATTAAGTTTGTTGTTGTCGATTAGTTATATTATTGCTTAGGATTAGAAACATCATTTTCTAGGTCTTCATTTAACAATGGATTTTCAACTAGCATTCAATGCTTATATGGATTCAACGATTGTTTAAGGACTTCATGTAGTGAACAAAAACCCCTAGTTGTAGGTTTAATGATTGCCTAAAATATTTGGTTAGTAACAATTTTTTATTATGATATTCAATAATGCGTTAATGGAAGTTTATTTTGGTGATGCTTTGTAACATTCCGTTTCCATATAACGGGTTGAACCATAGAAACGGGTACACGTGAGGTCAATCTGAGAAATTTGGAAAAAACACATCTCATGCTCATGCATTTGTGAACAGTGATTTTTGCACATGAAAAATATCTGTACATGCATTCATAACATTTTCCCGGTATAATTGTGAATAGATGAGAATTTTGAAAAATAGGCTTTGTTGTGTAAAAATTCGATTGGAGAGGATTATTGGGAGTTTTCCAATTTTTAGAGAATTATAGGAATTTTTCGGAGTCGTTTCTAGACCCGAAAAACTGTCAAATGACAGAATAGGAGTTTACCGGTAGAGAAAATGACTGTCCAATGACACTGGAAACTTAGACATATGAAATTAATAATTTTTGAATTGAGCCATTAGAATTTTGGAGAGAAATTGGGAATTGAATTGAAAGAAAATTTAGTAAACCAATGAGAGTGTGACATGTGGCAAGTGACAAATGTCACTTGCCTACATGCCCACTTGTTTATGCATTAAAAAAAATGATTTAGTGGTCTTCTTGAGTCTTCTTTCACGACTCTTCCATATGATCTTCTTCTTGTATCTTCTTTTG
>JAOTAY010000008.1:26583116-26607744 GCA_025629805.1 Erythroxylum baracoense | reverse complement strand
TAACTTAATTTTATTTATAAAATTAATTTAATAATTATAATTAAATTTAAAATATTTTATAAATATATTATATATATATTTCAAATAAAATTAGATTTAATAATTAAAAATATATAAAAATAAATATTAGTTTATAAATAATAATTTTTAAATTATTTATTTTCAAAAATTAAATATTTTTGTTAATACTTTATTAATAAATATGATATGATATAAAATATTAAAATTAATTTAAATAAAATATTTTATTTTATTTTTATTTAATATATAATTATTATTAGTAATAAAATATTTATTTTATTTTAAAAATAAAACTTTCAATAAAAGTTTAACTAATAAATTAAAAAAATCTGAAAAATGTGGAGTGAGAGGCGGGAGATGAGAGGAGGGAATTTCTTTAAAAATTTTTGATTTTTAAAATTTTTTAATTAAAATTTGAAAATTTTGTAATTTAATCCTTATATTTTTTAAAATTTTCTGTATTGACCGATATTTGGTTGATATTTATAATATCGGCCGGTATTTAAATTCGGTATCGAAATATTAATTTCGGTACCGTTTTTTAACCGGTACGGTACATCAGCCGGTACGTTATGGTATTCATATTAATGCTTGTAAGCGTTATCATAATGAGATAAACACAATCTCCGTATTTCATCAAAGACACTCAGACTATTACCATAAATAAAGCTTTATTCTCGAAATTGATAATCCCATCCCCAGTCCCCTATGTCCCGTTTAATTGCACAACCTTATTCTTGATCAACTTGTTAGGATAATCAAAATTTGTTACCCAACTGAAAACCTGTTAGTAATTAGAGACCAACAATATTCAAATTGTTAAAGAACTATTGGAGAATTATCATAGAAGCATGCAAAGTAAGAGTTGTACTCGCAAAGTTGATTTCCACAACCATTATGTCAATTGGCTCTTTTTGTTGACCTTCACAAAAGTTTGGATTTCAAAAATTGTCCCCCAACAATCTCCAATATGGCGTCTACCATGCACTTCAAAGTAGCTAAGGATTGAGACAAGAAAGTCTTGAGCGTAAGGAACTAGATGACTAGAGAAAAATACATTATAAGGAATGGAAGAGACACCAAGCTCTGATTCGATAATTATCACGAGTTTGGTCCTTTATTCCTCTTCCTTAATGTAATTCTCTTAGACCATCATTCCCAGACATGTCTAGCGCTATAAGTAAGATAGATGGAGCAAATTAGAGATGGCCCCCTCATGCCAATACAGGCTTTGATGTCAGTAGAAGTAGGTTGCTAACCCTAAACCCCAACGAAGACTAATTAGACATGTGGATTTAGACCAAGCATAAATCTAGATCATTTACAAAAAGTACTTTGATACAACTCGAAGTGGGGATATTTTTGTCTCATTTACCATCCCTGAGATCCCCGTTAAGTCCCCGCGGGGACCCAAATCCCCGAACCCTTGAATAATTTGTCATAATTTTTTGTTTATAATTTATAAGAACATAGATAATTTCTTCTTATATATTTTAAATTATTATATACATTAAATTATTCTTAAAACTTTTACAAATTTTCAATAATTTCAAAAAATTTATTCTATATTTTATAGAAACTGATTCATGTTTCTTACTTTTCATATTGACGTGGATAATTAGTGCTTCTTAGAACTGCAATTGTTAATATTTACTCAATTAAAATTTTCATTTAACCCAACTAAAACTTTGTAGTCTTCGTCGATTATATCCAACTTTTAGTAAAGAGTATAAAATTAAAAATATATAATATATTTATAAAATTATCATGAACGGGGATCCCCTACGGGGCGAGGATTATTCAACCTGTCTCGGGGGTTATATTTGCCCCATCTCTGATTCTACGGGGTGATTTTTTCCCAATCCCTGCTCCAAACGGGGAATCCCCACGGGAATCTTAGAAGCCCGAACCCAAATTGCCATCCCTAGGTAAGACTCGAACATCCCCATAACCTCCCTAATCCATAAGAGACTACCCACAAGAGACTAGCAACTAAATGTTAGGAATAATTAGGACTTAGACAGAGTAAGGTCGCAGTTAAAATGAGACTAAGAATATTAAAGATAAAATATATACATAGATTTTACATGAAAAACTCCTAAATCAAGGTAAAAATCATGGGTAAGGATAGAAGAATTTTACTACTGAAAAATTAGAGAATTACAAGGAGAAAAAACTAGACCCATAAAAATACACAGAATATTTTTATCTCTCCTTTTTTTTCTCTCACCTCACATCTCTCTTTTTCTACTCATATATTTCTTCATGCTACTTCTGCCTTTTTATAGGCAGGAGTGCCTTATGTGAATAACTGACAAAATGGTCAGTCATTTTGTCCTTACTAGCAGCCACAATTGTTGACAATTCTCCGACTTGAAGATTTGATTGAGAGTCAATCATATTTTCACACTATTCTTTCTACCTTGTCACTTCATGTTACTTTCGTTTCTGTCAGGCCACACGAGGATTGACACCACATAAACTTGTCACCATTGATTGCTTTTGTCATAAAATCTGTCAAGTTATCCATTGTATGAATTTTCTACATGTCCACCGTTCGTTCTTTCACTTTCTCACGAACTAAGTGATATTGAACTCGAATGTGTTTTGTCTTTGAATGAAATGTTGGCTTCTTACAAAATGCAAAGTACTTTGGTTATCACAAAACAAAGTAATGTTCTCTTGTTTGCATTTGAATTCTTCCAACATCAACTTCAACTACATTACTTCTTTACTAGCTTATGTAGCTGTTACATATTCAGCTTCTGTTGTTGATATAGCCACAACTGACTGCAGTTTTGAAACCTAGCTCATAGCTCCTCTAGCTAGTGTAAACTTATATCCTGTAGTGGATTTACTTTTATCAATATTACCTTCATAATCAGCATCAACATATCCTTTGATAGTAAAATCTGATCCTCCATAACATAATGCAACATTCAAGGTTTCCTTAATATATCTGATAATCCTCTTCATAGTATTCCAATGCTCTCGAACAGGATTCGCCATGTATCGACTAACTACTCCCACTGCATGTGCAATATCTGGTTTTGTACAAATCATAACGAACATTAAACTTCTCACTATTGATGCATATAGTACCCGAGACATCTCCATCATCTCTTCTTCATTGCTAGGACTCATACTTGAGGATAACTTGAAATTAACAAGAAGATGGGTATAAATTGACTTATAATCTTGCATGTTGAATTGCTGGAAGATTGTTTTCAAATAATTCTTTTGAGAAAGCCAAATCTTTCTATTATTTCTGTCTCGGTGAGTTGCATCCCTAAAATTTTGTTTGCTGATCCCAAGTCCTTCATTTCAAATTCCCTAGCCAATCGTGCTTTCAATTCTTTGATACAATTATTATTGGGTCCTGCTACTATCATGTCATTTACATACAACAACAAGACTATAAAATCATCTTTCTTAAACCTCTTGAAATATGCATAAGGGTTTGCATTTAGTCTACTGTATCCAAGGCTCATGATGAAGAAATCAAATCTCTTATACAAACACCTCGGCGCCTGCTTTAAACCATACAGAGATTTGTTCAATCTGTAAATCAAGTTCTCTTTCCCTTTTCTTCAAAACCTTCTAGCTGAAGCATATAAATTTCTTCTTCAGGATCTCTATGAAGAAATGCAGTTTTTACATCTAACTGCTCAAGATGCTAGTCAAATGTAACACACATCGTTAGGACTACTCAAACTGTAGTAAGTTGAACTAAGGGAGAAAATATTTCATTGAAGTCAATTTCTTCCTTTTGAGCATATCCTTTTATCACCAATCTAGCACGATATCGCTCTACTTGATCATCACCACTTCGCTTGATCTTGTAAACCAATTTATTGCCAATAGGCTTTTTTCCTTATGGTAGTGATATCAACTCCTATATCTTATTCTTAGGCAAAACTTCAATTTCTTCCTGCATTGATGCCATCTAATGAGATGCATATGAACTATTTATTGCTTCTTGAAGAGTTAATGACTCTCCGTCTTCAGTTAAAAGACAATATGCAATATTACTCTCCATAATATAATCTGAGTGTCAGCTCAATGCTCTTCTTGTGTCAGTTGACCTTCGAGTATCTGAAATATCAGATTCGACTAGTTTTTACTCCTTATGCTCTGATGCAGCTGCAGAAGAATCATTTTGATCAAATTCCCTTTCCACCTGTACTGTTGTAGTCTTTGAATTCTCTTTTAAAGTGCTAACATCTTCTGTTTGCTCTTGATCCTTATCTTTCAAGAAAATAATATCTCTGCTGATAATAATCTCGTGGACAGTGGGATTCCACAGACGATACCCCTTTACTCCTTCAGCATATCCCAAGAAAATACATGTTTTGGATTTTGGATCCAACTTCGTAGTTTCTTGGGCATTGAACATCACACAGGCAAGACTTTCAAATATATGGAGGTTGGAATAATCCACTGGTTTACTAGTCCACATCTTCATCGGTGTCTTCAAATTAATTACAGTTGATGGAGCTCGATTCACCACATAATAGGCAGTATTGACTACTTCTATTCAGAATTTCTTATCTAGACTTACAATTCTCAACATTGCTCTTGTTCTTTCCAACAGAGTTCTATTCATCTGCTCTGCCACTCCATTTTATTGAGGAATGTATGCCGTCGTGAACTAACTTTTGATGCCTTCTTGTTTGCAGAATTCATCAAATTCTTTACTAATATATTCACCTCCATTATCTGAGCGTAAACACTTAATCTTCTTACTAGATTCAAGTTGCACCCGCGTTTTGTAAAATTTGAAAGTTGGAAACACATCTGCCTTCCTTTTGATAGGAAATATTCAATATGTCCTCGAATAATCACCAATGAATGATACAAAGAAATTTGCTCCTCCTAGAGACGTAACTGGTGCTTGCCATACATCAGAGTGAATCAATTCTAGAATTTCTTTGCTTCTAAACTTTGATACGTTGAATTTTAATCGATGCTACTTACTCACGATGCAATGCTCACAGAAGGGTAGTGATACTTTTGTGAGACTTGGAAGTAGATTCTTCTCTACAAATAACTTCATTCCTTGTTCCGACACATGTCCAAGCTTTTTATGCCATATCATTGTAGATTTGTCATCTGGACTAGTCACCGTAACGGATGCTTCTCCTTCTTGCAAAGTTACCTCCTTCAGCATGTACAGATTTGCAACAATCTTCTATGTTTTCATAAATACGCGCGCTTCTTTAATCACTTTCATGATCTTGTTTTGAATCTCAAATTTGAAATTGAGATCATCTAGTTGTCCTACAGACAACAAATTCTTCTTTAGACCCTCCACATATTGTACTTTTTCAGTAGTTTGAGTTGTCCCATCGTACATCTTTAACTTAATGGTGTTGATACCAACGATCTTCAGAGCTTAATCATTACAGCTATGCATAGATCCCCCAAAGACATTCATACTGATGGAATCATTCTCTTCGAGAGTTCATATGAAAAGTAGCTGCTGAATCAAACAATTAGACATCAGTAAATCTTCTATTTCCTCCAATAGTTATTGCTACTTCACAAACCATTGCGCTTCCATAATCTGAAGTGCTTGAAACGTTTACTTGAGGAATAAAATCTTTCTTGTTTAGATTCAACAATTCTTTTTCATGTGACCTTTCTTGTCATAATTGTAGCATTTATAGTTCTTCTTACTCCTAGATTTTGATCTACCATAATATACCCACTTAGACCATGTTCTATTGATCTACCTCTTATTACAGCCAAGGCCTCCGCTTGTTGCGAACTTGCCAACCTGTCTTCTTCTTCTAGAATAGCAGCTACAATGTCATCGAAGACTAAAATTTTTGTATTGGTTGTTAAATTTTTGACGAGTTGATCATATAAATCAGGTATACTTTAAAGTACAAGTTCTGCATGCTCACTTATTTCTATTGTGTGCCCCAATGATGTGAGCTGTGAAAATAGAGTATTTAGAGTATTTAAGTGCTCCGTCACCGAAATGAATTCCATCATACGTAAAGTGTACAATTTTCTTTTCAGAAAAATTTTGTTGTTGAGTGATTTGGCTTTGTATAATTTTGTGAGGTGATCTTATATTTCCTTCGCAGTCTTCTTTTCCTCTATGCTGGATAATACTCTATCAACTAAAGCTAGGTGAAGATTAGCTATAATATTCTCATCTATCTCGTTATACTTTTCATCTGTGACTCCAGCTGACTGTTCACTAATGGCCGCTAGACAATTATCTTTCCTCAAGAGTTCTTTTATCTTTAGCTTCCACAGTGAGAAATTACTCCCAATGAAATTTTCAATGTCATACTTTGCCACCATTACTTCTATTACAACTGCTTTATGAATAGTGCATTTGACAAAGTGAATAGTGTCATTATTCATAAGGAGGTTGTGATAGAAATAATGGCGGCAAAGTACGACATTGAAAAATTCAACGGAATTAATTTCTCACTATGGAAGCTGAAGATAAAGGCACTCTTGAGGAAGATAATTGTCTGACGGCTATTAGTAAACTGTCAGTTGGAGTCACAGATGAAAAGTTGAACAAGATAAATGGGATTGATATAGCTAATCTTCACCTAGCTTTAGCTGATGGAGTATTATCCAGTACAGAGGAAAAGAAGACTACGAAGGAAATATGAGATCACTTCAAAAAATTATACAAGGCCAAATCACTCCACAACAAAATTTTTCTGAAGAGGAAACTATACACTTTACGTATGACATAATCTACTTTGATGACAGAACACTTAATTTCACAACTCACATCATTGGGGCGCATAATAGAAATAAGTGAACATGCGGAACTTCTACTTTAAAGTCTACCAGATTCATATGATTAACTCGTTATAAATTTAACAACCAATATTGACACTTTAGTCTTCGATAACATTGCAATTGCTATTCTGGAAGAAGAGAGCCGACGCAAGAGAAAGGAAGACAAGTTGGCAAGTTCGCAACAAGCGGAGACCTTGGCAATAATGACAGGTAGATCAATAGAACATGGTGTAAGTGGAAGTCACAATTATGGTATATCAAAATCTAGGAGTAAGAAGAACTATAAATGCTACAATTATGGCAAGAAAGTTCACATGAAAAAAGATTGTTGGAATCTAAATAAGAAAGATTTTGTTCATCAAGGAAACGTTTCAAGCACTTTAGATGATGGAAGCGCAATGATTTGTGAAGTAGCAACGACTATTGGAGGAAAGAGAAGATTTACTGATGCCTGGCTGTTTGATTCAACAACTACTTTTCATATGACCTCTTGAAGAGAATGATTCCATCAATATGAATTTGTCTGTGGAGGATCTGTGTACAATTGTAATGATCAAGCTCTAAAGATCGTTGGTATTGACACCATTAAGTTAAAGATGTCTGATGGGATAACTCAGACTATTGAAAAAGTGCGACATGTTGAGGGCCTGAAGAAGAATTTGTTGTCTGTAGGAAAACTGAATGATATCGGTTTCAGATTTGAGATTCAAAACAAGATTATGAAAGTAATTAAATGAGCGCTACTATTTATAAAAGCAGATAAGATTGTTGCAAATCTGTACATGCTGAAGGGAATAACTTTGAAAGAAGGAGAGACATCCGTTGCGATGATTAGTCCAGATAACAAATCTGCAATGATGTGGCGTAAAAAGCTTGGACATATGTCAGAACAATGAATGAAGATACTTGTAGAGAAGGATCTACTTCCAGGTCTCACAAAAATATCATTACTGTTTTACGAGCATTGTATTGTGAGTAAGCAGTATCGATTGAAGTTCAACACATTAAAGTTCAGAAGTAAAGAAATTCTAGAATTGATTCACTAGGATGCATGGCAAGCACTAATTACGTCTATAAGAGGAGCGACTTTCTTTATATCATTTATTGATGATTATTTGAGGAGATGTTGGTTGTTTCCTATCAAAAGGAAGACAGATGTGTTTCCAACTTTCAAATTTTACAAAGCGCGGGTGGAACTCGAATCTGGTAAAGAAGATAAAGTGTTTGCGCTCAAATAATAGAGACAAATATACTGGTAAAGAATTTGATGAATTCTGCAAACAAAAAGGCATCAAAAGGCAGTTCAGGACGGCATACACTCCTCAACAAAATGAAGTAGCAGAGTGAATGAATAGAACTCTGTTGGAAAAAACAAGAGCAATGTTGAGAACTGTAAGCTTAGATAAGAAATTCTAGGAAGAAGCAGTAAATACCGCATGTTATGTGATGAATCGAGCTTTATGAACTACAATTGAGTTGAAGACACCGATGGAGATGTGCACTGGTAAATCAATGTATTATTCCAACCTCTATATATTTGGAAGTACTACCTATGTGATGTTCAATGTTCAAGAAATTACGAAGTTAGATCCAAAATCTAGAAGATATATTTTCTTATAATATACCGAAGAAGTAAAGGGATATCGTTTGTGGGATCCCACTACCCACAAGATTGTTAGCAGTAGAGATATTATTTTCTTGGAAGATAATGATCAAGCGCAAACAAAAGATGTTAGCACTTCAAAAATGAATTCAGAGACTCCAACAGTACAGGTGGAAAGGGAATTTGATCAAAATGATTCTTCTGAAGCTGCACTAGAGCACGAGGAGCAAGAACGAGTCGAAATATGATGTTTCAGATATTCGGAGATCAACTCGCATAAGAAGAGCATCGAGATATCACTTATATTATATTATAGAGAGCAATATTTCATACTGTCTTTTAACTGAGGACAGAGAGTCATCAACTCTTCAAGAAGCAATTAATATTTCAGATGCATCTTAGTGGATGGCAGCAATGTAGGAAAAATTGAAACTTTGTATAAGAATAAGACATAGGAGTTGATATCACTACCATAACGAAGAAAGCCTATTGACAATAAATGAGTTTACAAGATCAAGCGGAGTGGTGACGATCAAGTAGAGTGATATCGTGCTAGATTGGTGGTAAAAGGATATGCTTAGAAGGAAGAAATAGACTTCAATGAAATATTTTCTCTTATGGTTCGACTTACTACAATTCGAGTAGTCCTGGCGATGTGTGTTACATTTGACTTGCATCTTAATCAGTTAGATATAAAAACTGTATTTCTTCATGGAGATCCTGAAGAAGAAATTTATATGCTTCAGCTACAAGGTTTTGAAGAAATAGGGAAAGAGAACTTGGTTTGCAGATTGAACAAATCTCTGTATGGTTTAAAGCAGGCACTGAGGTGTTGGTCTACGAGATTTGATTCCTTCATCATGAGCCTTGGATACAGTAGACTGAATCCAGACCCTTATGCATATTTCAAGAGGTTTGAGAAAGATGATTTTATAGTCTTGTTGTTGTATGTAAATGACATGATGGTAGTAGGACCCAACAATAATTATATCAAAGAATTGAAAACACAATTGGCTAGGTAATTTGAAATGAAGGACTTGGGACCAACAAACAAAATTTTAGGGATGCAAATTCACCGAGATAGAAATAATAGAAAGATTTGGCTTTCTCAGAAGAATTATTTGAAAAAAATCTTGCGACGATTCAACATGCAAAATTGTAAGTCAATTTATACCCATCTTCTTGTTAATTTCAAGTTATCCTCAAGGATGAGTCCTAGCAATGAAGAAGAGATGACGGAGATGTCTCAAGTACTAGATGCATCAGTAGTGAGAAGCTTAATGTTCGCTATAATTTGTACAAGACTAGATATTGCACATGCAGTGGGAGTAGTTAGTCGATACATGGCGAATCCTGATCGAGAGCATTGGAATACTATGAAGAGGATTCTCAGATATATTAAGGGAACCTTGAATGTTGCATTATGTTATAGAGGATCAGATTTTACCGTCAAAGGATATGTTGATGCTGATTATGCAGGTAATATTGATAAAAGTAAATCCACTACAGGATATATGTTTACATTAGCTAGAGGAGCTATGAGTTGGGTTTCAAAACTGCAATCAGTTGTGGCTACATCAACAACAGAAGCAGAATATGTAACAGCTACACAAGCTAGTAAAGAAGTAGAGTGGTTGAAGTTGATGTTGGAAGAATTCAAATGCAAAGAAGAGAACATTACTTTGTTTTGTGATAACTAAAGTGCTTTGCATCTTGTAAGAAGCCCAACATTTCATTCAAAGACAAAACACATTCAAATTCAATATCACTTCGTTCGTGAGAAAGTGAAAGAAGGAACGGTGGACATGTAGCAAAATCATACAATGGATAACTTGACATATTTTATGAAAAAAGCAATCAATGGTGACAAGTTTTTGTGGTATCGACCCTTGTGTGGCCTGACAGAGACAAAACAACATGAAGTGACAAGGTAGAAAGAATAGTGTGAAAATATGATTGACTCTCAATCAAATCTTCAAGTGGGAGAATTGTTAACAATTATGGCTGGTAGGCACCGAATTCGATGCCTACCATGCCTAGTAAGGACAAAATGGCTGACCATTTTGTCAGTTATTCACATAAGGCACTCCTGCCTATAAAAAGGCAAAAGTAGCATGAAGAATATATGAGCAGAAAAAGAAAGATGTGAGGTGAGAGAAAAAAAGGAGAGATAAAAATATTGTGTATTTTTGTGGGTCTAGTTTTTCCTCCTTGTAATTCTCTAATTTTTCAGTAGTAAAATTCTTCTATCCTTGCCCATGATTTTTACCTTGATTTAGGAGTTTTCCATATAAAATCTATGTCTATTTTATCTTCAATATTTTTAGTTTCATTGTTACTTTGTCGAAGTCCTAATTGTTCCTAACAAGTTTTTTAGTCCTTACTAGGCATGATAGGCATCGAATTCGGTGCCTATCAGCCACAATTGTTGACACTAAAGACATGCAATTTTTACATCCTAGATAAGTCATGTGTATTATGCAACAATGAGGAAGAAACAATAGATCACTTGTAATTTACATGTCTTTTCACTACCACACTTTGGTTGAGGTTACTTGGTTTATTTCATCTATATTATTTTCAAACTTTTTGGAAGGGGATTATAGCCTGGATAAGAAACATACATGGTCTACAAAAATATGACTTGATCAATTATAAAAAGGCTTTTAATTATGTAGTTTATATAATTTGGACTAAAAAGAATCATAGGATTTTCAGAAACATTGAACATATTGCCCAAGAATTCTATCAAAGAATATTGGTATGAATTTGAGAGTCCTTAATGGTTATGCCAAAGGGGGGAGAAACTTAGCTGGTCTATAGAAAACTTAGGAGATCTAAATCAGAAGCTAGTTTATATTCCTTAAGGAATCACCAGACTTTAGCCAAAGTAGGACTTCGTTCTCCTTAGTATTGTTGTAGACTTTTACAACTTTTAGTTGTTGAGCACTTTTTTGTATCATATATTTTTATTCTTCTTTGAGATAGTAATGAATTTTCACTTTCCCAAAAAAAAAAGCCTCATCTAAACTAAAAATCTTGCTCTAAATATTTTGTGCTTACTATTATTTTTTCTCATTGCTTCTAAGAATTTGAGAAATATATTTATTACTTAAAATTAAAGTTTTAACATATTAAATTTTTAATAAACAGAAAAAATTTCTACCTTACCATCACATTAGACCTGTATAACTAAGTTTATTTATTCTATTTTAATGTTTTTTGGTGGTTCAGGTAGGAATAATATTGCAGTTATAAAATTTTCTCTTTTTTAATTGGATGTCAGATGCTATTAATCTCCACATTAAGGGTGTGCAACAAGTATTTTTGTGCACTTTCAACTAAAGAAAATTAAATTAATAAATCAGTTTGTAATTTAAATTACATTAAATGATACAAAATTTTGAATGAAACTAGTCTACTTTATATAAATTAATTCAACAGTTTGGTTCAATTTGATGATTTTCAATAAAATTTGTCCTTAAAAAGTAAAGATGTAAAAAAAAATTACCAAGAAAGAAATTTAATTTCATATAAAATAAAATATGGTAACTTTTAAACACAACATGTCATGAAAAAGAAAGCAAAGTGTGAGGTGTGCCTTAAATTGGTTGGTGAAGCTTTTGCTTTGCATGTAATTTTATATGTTAATGGGTGTTGAAGGAATTATTCTTATACGCACTTAAGATGCCAACCAAATGTATTTTTTTAAATCTATATTTTCCTACTAGATATGGAGGTGAATGTATACTATTTTCATACTTTTATAATTTATATTGTACTAAATTGAGTTTCTAAATTTTCTTATAAATCAATGCTAATGTTTAAACTTTGAAATAATCAAATATTGAAATTATAAAAAGAATCATAATTAGAAAGAGAGAAAGCTAATTAGATAAGTTAATTTAATATTATATGGTTCTACAAGTATATGTGGATTATTGTACCTAATAGTTAAATCACTTTCTACATATTGTATACTCCATTAAAATTGTCATAGTGAAAGTTTTCTTCCTTCTCTGATGAATGCATGTACAATTTAATCATATAAATTTGTCTTTTTTTCTCTACTTTATTATTATTATCATGTCCAAAATTACTTATTTTCTTCAATCAATATATCCTAAGCTATTTGAACTACTAAACTTCGTTTATTCCTAATAAATTGGTATTAAAATTATAAGTTCCGTATTACTTTATTAAAATGGCAACCAAATTTGACATCGACAAGTTTAATCTCTCGATCAATTTTGCTTTTTGGCAAGTCAAGATGAAAGCTATCTTAGCATGAAAACAAATTATGAAAGGCATTATTAAGGAAGGAAAAAATGTCAGTTACTTTGAAGGACTAAAATGTCTGGATAGCAAAACACTCACATTTATTTAGTTATATTTGTCTAATGAAGTTGTCCATGAAAGTACAATAGCATCTTTATAGAAGAAATTGGTGTTATCGTATTTTTCAAATTGCAAATGGTGAAGGTATCTCTATTAAAAATCATCTTGATGAATTTAATTATATTATTATATATTTGAAAATTTTAGAGATTAAAATTGATGAAGATAATTAACCATACATTTGTTGCATTCATTACTTTCATTATACAAGCAATTTGGAGAAACATTAATTTATAATAGGAAGATTATTGCTTTGAAAAATGTCAAAATATCTTTAATCTTTTATAAATAATTTTGTGGTAGTTTTAGTAAAAGAAATTAGCTATCAGAGTTTACACACTAACAGAGATCAACCAATAACTCCTTCATGTCATTCCTTTGATGAGGCACAATGAATTTGGTTAAGTTTATAAAAATGAAATCTTAGTGTCATTCTAGTGGAAGCTTACCATCAAGGTAAGATGTGGAGGCCAGTATGAAGGAAGTTTCAACAAAAAAAGTTATTAGGAATTGACTAACCTATCCATCTCCAGGGAGGCTATTAAGGAAGCCCCAAAGGACATCTCAAAAGCTGATCCTCGTATGAAAAAGGAACCCTTCCTCCTTGAACTAAAGAACATAACAACAAAGGTTGATAAATTAGACACCTTAATTGAAACTTGGGGTTGACATAATTTAGAGGATAATGGCTCCCTCAGGTTCAAAGTGAATTTCGCCCTCCTTTATTTAAAAACTACTTAGGTCACTCTTTCGAGTTCCTTTACCCTTATTGCTAAAGATATTACACTTATCCCAACAGACGCTTCCTTTATTGTGCCTTGAAGTTTTAATCTTGGTAAGGAATTCATGCTTATAGTATAGAGAAGATCTAATAGAAAGATAAAAGACCTTAGCCTCTAAACCACTATTGTAATAAATATCTTATCACGGAATGTAAGGGATATCAATATGCCCTCAAAATGGATTATGTTTAAGTTCTACCTCTAAGTAATAAAACTTACCTTTGTAAGTCTTTTCTAAACCAAGTTATTGGAGAACATCTACAAATAACTTACCTTTTTGAACAATAAATGGGTCATCATTTCTAGTCATTGCGTGCTCACCATTATGGTCACATCATAGTAGCTTATGATCAAGAGAAAGTGAAGATATTAAGTTATAAATGATTATTTGACTATATTTATATACTCATATTATTTATTTATTCTTTATCATATTATTTACTTTATTACTTATTTCATACATTACTTATTAACTAATTATTTATTGTTTTATGTGGGTTATTTGAAAACAACCTCTCTACTTGTTAAGAGCAAGGTTGTATATTACTAAACCTCCCCAGACCTTGCATAGCAATGGAGATTTTACTGCGTTGTTGTTTTCATCCTTGTGATTGTTGTTTTATTTATATACCCATATTTAATGTGTTTTGCTTATTATTTAAGAGTGTTATAGTATTTGGGTACTTAATTCAATTCAAGTGTATTTGTAGGTGATATTTGCCTTTATGAACCAAAAGGAGAAGAATTGAGATGAAATCGTGGCATAGAACAAAGATTTGAAGCAACTTGGATATACACGACCGTGTAAGGCTCTATAAACATGTGGAGATTTGAAAAATATTATTTTTGGCCGTATGAAGTTACACGCCTGTGTATGTTGACATATATGGCCGTGTATGTTAACTGTGTAAGTCTCTATGTTAGTGTAAAATTGCGAATTTAGGTATTTTTGGAGATACACGGTCACCTACAAGTTCGTGTAAGTGACTGTGTATATCCTAAAAATCTTAGTTTTTACTATAAAAGGACGTTATCAGAGGCAAAAGAGGAGGAGGCGAGTTTAGAAGTGTTTTGAGTCGTAAGAAACACCAAGAAGAGACAATTTTGAACAAAGGACGAGAAAAACATGAAAATTATGATCATTAAAAAAAGAGATTTATTCTTTGTTTTCTATTATTCTATAATTTGATTTCATATGATTGAGATTAAGAAATCCTTTTATATGAATAGACTTACCATAATTAGAAGGAGTTGCATGCAAACTTAGAGATAGATCAACATAAATTCTCCAGATTAGGGTCAAATCTAATAATGGAACTCACGAATCGATAATGCAATCTTAAAGGTTTTAATTAGAAAGAGATTTCAGTTAATCAATCAAGGATTAATTGTTAATAGTCTTGAGAAAGATATTAACATAAGATAGAAATTTTCCTGATTTAATAATCAATAGTTTGATTGCATAATAAAGGGTTAGTATTTAAGAATTCTCAAATGAATTCATCACCTAGGTGCTACTTATTTGATATTGACTTTTCGGTATTTTCCTTATTGAGTTCATTATCATGTTAATTTTAGTTTAATTGTTTAATTTAATTTTTAATTAAATGCACAACCTTATTCAATGGTTAAATAATAGAAAAAGGGTCAATATTGGTACTTACAAGCTTCGTAGAATTGATGTATACTTGTCAATACTAGTTGCAGCTACACCGTACACTTACGGTTAAAACTAACAAATCTTTATAAGCGTAGAAATCATCAATCATTAAGCTCATCTTATTGATCATCTTCTTCACCTTGAATTATTACTTCTACAATTTAATGTTAGAGTTTACATCTTGTTATATATGTCTATAACTTTGGATCTAAGAGATCTAAGCTCTGGAGTAAGCCTCGTGTATTTATCCCAACATCATAGTCCATGATTGATTACTGGTGATTTCAACAACATTTTGAACCCTTTAAAGGTTGAGGGGAATATCTATCATGAGAGTTACACTAACAACTTGGCTAAATGGCTATAAGCATCAAAGTAGCAAATCTTAAAATAGAGGTACACTTTTAGACTTGGTATAATAAACAACATAATAAATGGCTACATTTTTAGGAAGTAAATTTGTGTTTGGAATCCTTTATTTTAAGACCATTTCCCCATCTCCATCAGCAACTTATTCTATGGTAATAAACAAAGTTTTAAAAACTGAACTGAAATTTAAACTAGTAAGACAACAGTTTTAAGATTTAAAAGGTTCAACCAATATTAGATCATCATAAAATCAAATAAAAATTGAATAAAATTAAAAAATTTGAAGTATGATTGAACCAAAGAACTTGAAGTTTAATTAAAAAAAGAGATTGTTAAATTTACATGCATGATGAGGAATGATGGCTTTTTGGTCCATATAAAGGAAGACATCATAGAGGAAACCTTAATTATTTCTCTAAGACCTTTGGCATAGTTGGCAGCTCCTCTCCTCGTTAATCCTTTCATAACTGATAGAGTTTCAAATATGGAAGCCTTTGCACTTACTTTGCCTTTCACTACATCAAATGTGGAAAGAGTTTTATTTAGTCTTAACTTTTATAAGGCTCCTACTCTTGATGGGTTAAATTTTTTTTTTAAATGTTCTTGACATCTAATCAAGCACTTAGTCATCAAAGCTAATTATGGATTTCTTCAGTAATGGCTCTCTTTTAAAGGAGTTCAATTGAACTTTCATTAGTCTTATTCCCAAGTTGGCTACTCCTAATTCATTGAAAGAGTTTAGGCCCATCTTCTATTGCAATACTATGTACAAAATCATCTCTAAGCTCTTAGCTTCAAGACTTAAGAGGGCCCATTAATACTCTCATCAACATTACATAAGGAGCATTTATAAATGGAAGATAAATAGGGGATAATATTCTCTTAGCATGGGAGTTCTTCAAGATCTACAATAGTAGAAATTGTCTAAAGAATTAGCCGATTAAAGTAGACTTTTAGAAGACCTTTGACTTAATTAATTGAGGGCTTATCATAAATGTTCTTTAACTTTTTAGAGTTCTTAAAACCTTTAGCAATTAGATAGAGTAATGTATCTTAACTATTTCATATAGCATCCTTATAAATGGAATCCCCACTAAGCTTATCAAAAGAGCCAAAGGGTTTAGGCAAGGGGAAAACTAACTAGACTAAGAGAGTATACGATTAGTTAAGAAAGGAACTTTGAGTACCATAACACATGTTAGTCATTTTATATTTTCTATTTGACTTTTTTTAATTATCTACTTATCCTTTCAGGGGTTTACTCCTAGTTTATTAGGGCCCTCATCAATGTTATCAATGTCTTCAAAGAGATATCTGAACTGGTAATGAATAAGCAAAAGAGCTAGGTGTTCATCTGCAATGCCGCTTCCCATGTGTCATACTAGATCACTAATTTAATAGGTATTTAAGTGAAACAACCCCCATTTCATATCTTAGTATTTTTATATCATATAAGATACTACCCTATAATGATTTTATTCCCATAATTGAAAGAATTTAAAAGAGGCTAGGTGGCTGGTGCAACCAATCCCACTAATTCAGTCCATCCTGAACTTTTTACATATTTACTAGGATGCACACTTAGTATTTCTAGTTAGCTTGATTAAATCTATTGAGAAAATGCTCATATGCTTCCTTTGGAATGGAAATGCTGGTGGAGCATATCTAGCAAAATTTATAAGGAAGAAAATATGTCTACCTAAGTAGGAAGGTGGTCTAGGTATGGTTCCTATAAAGTTAAACAATAAATTTATAATATTGAAGAGAATATGCAGGATCCTAATAGATAAGGATTCATTTAGGGTTAATTAGATCCATGCTAACTACCTAAGGAAAGTGAATTTATAGAGCTATAAGCCAATATATGATACTTTTTGACAATGTTGGACATATTCAAGCTAAAAGGTATATTGTTTGATAATAAAAGTATCATGGGACCCTTGTGTGAGGTTGATGCTTTCTATCATCTAAAGGAATCATATTTCAAAAGGTTACATTCAAGGAATTCATTCAAGATATTCTCTTTAACTTATACCAACACACAAAGGAGGAGCTCTCAACTATAGCACTTGGTTACTGACTTAACTTTAGGAGTAGTGATAGGATTATATGGACCATAAACTCCATGAGTATCTTTTGCAATTCGTCATATGGGAAACATTTGAGGAATAGAGCTCCTAGGGTCGAATGGTGTAAATTGATTTGGTTTCCTTAAGCTATCTCAAAAATCTTGTCCATACTTTACCTTGTTGTTAATGGAAACCTTTTAACATGTGATAGAATTCAAGGGACACATATAACTCTGAACACGAGTTAGATTTGCCATAATAGTCCTGAATTCATAAGCTAGTTATTCTTTTAATGTAACTACTCAATTTTCTAGTGGAATAAGGTATTAGAAATTTTCAAGTCAATTGTCCTCATACTATCTAGATAGAAATATTGCCTTGGATCTCCTATAGGAGATACCATAACAAGGAGGTGTTTACTCACTTCTGAATGTTCGTTGGTAAACTAGTGTATGATATCTAGAAAGAAAGGAACATAATAGTATTCAAAGAGCAATCTAAGCGTAAGCAACATGTCCTCTTTAAGATTTTTGCTTGGGTAAGGGAACAATAACTTGCACTATCTAATCCCTGTAATTCTCGATTGTTTATATAAAGTGGTACTTTATATTGCATTCTAATAACTAGATAGTGGATATTGAGATGATTAAATATTAAGTTTATTCATTGGTAAAAGAGGATTACTAGGTAGAAAGATTATATCAAACTTAGACATAGTTAATAAGTAGAGAAGAGTCAACTTCAATATAGTCACTTACACAATACAATGGTATTCTGCTAAGTGGTTATTAGTATACATAAGGAGATAAAGTCCCTAAAACAATGTTACATAGAAGTTGGTAATATAGCCACTGAAGATGAAGGTCACTATTTACAATGGGTATTTAAGAAATGTAACATTATAGGAGTTGAAGATGTGGAGAATAAGGCTTAATTAGTTGCAAAAAGGTACAACAACAACCACCACGCAATAAAAGTGACACTAAAACATAGGGTTGGGGAGGTCCTATAGTACGAAACCTTACTCCTAATTAGTAGAGAAACTGTTTCTGATAGACCTCAATGATAAAGAAAAGAAAAATAATCCATGCATATACATATTAAAATATTAAAATAATAAATAAAAATAAAATAAAAATAAAGCTAACAGATGATGATGATGATGATAAATTTGTATAAATAAAAATATAAAAATTAGTAATAAAATAAATATAAAACAAGGTAAAGACTCAAAATAAAAGATAAAACAAGTAAATAAATACACAAACAAGAAAGAAGACATGTTAATAAAAAATACAACAAGTCACTACAATAAAATATTTAGGCTATGTAGGAAAGTATTTAATAAATAAATTTGTATAAAGAAAATATAAAAATAAGAAATAAAATAATTAATAAAATAAATATAAAACAAGGTAAAGAGTTACAATAAAAGATAAAACAAGTAAATAAATATACAAATAGGAAAGAAGATAGGTAAATAAATAAATCTTGCAAGTCATTACAAGAAAATATATAGGCTATGTATGCAAGTATTTAGGTTAACTAACTTAGAAGAAAATAATACATCTCAAATATTTAGGCTGAATACAAGACATAAGACTCGAAGAAAACTTTTAAAAGACTTATGAGAACGAAAAGGACTTCTCTACTCTAGATGCTTTATTTGCATTTTACTATGCCACAATTTTCTATTAAGGATCATGTCCTCAGTAAGTTTCAGTATAGTCATATCATTCTTAATCACCTCCCCTAGTTCTTCTTAAGCCTTCCTTTTTTTTTCCTCTTATAATCTTTAAGTACAATCTTCTTACATCTTCATATTGGAGCATCAGAGGTCTCCTCTTAATATGTCCAAACTACTTAAGCCTGATCTCTTTTAATTTACCATTAATATTAGCCACCTTTTATGTGTCTCTTACCATTACATTCCTAACCTTGTCTCTTCTAGTAATGTTACATATCCAATTGAACATTATCATCTCCGCCACCATTAGCTTATGACTATGCACTTATTTGATGAGCCAACACTTTGTTGCATAATGTATGGTTGACTTAATCGCTAAACAATAGAGTTTATCTTTATGCTTGAGTGGTATCTTCTTGTCACATAAAAATCCTAATGCATTTCTCCATTTAAGCCACCTTGATCTAATACGGTGAAGTACGTCTTCATCGATCTCTATATTGTTTTAGAGGATATATCTTAGATACATAAGACATTCTTTTGTGTTATAACTTTTGAACCAATCTTTACCTTCACATTGAATGCCACCCTATGACCTGACTCTAAGTACTCAATCTTAGTCCTGCTCAGTTTAAAGCCTTTTAACTCTTAACATATCCCTCTAGAGTTTTAGCTTGACATTAACACCCTCTTTTATCTCATCCACTAAAACAATTTTACAGCAAACAACATATACTAAGGCACATCCCCTTGGATCTTCTTGGTGATCTCATCCTATACTACTACAAAGAAAAACAGAATCAATAAGGAACCTTGATGCAGTCCAATATCAATAAAAAATGATCTATATCTCCTCTTGATGTCCTAATACTAGTCTTTACTCTTAAATATATATCCATAATAATTTTCACATATTTCATAGGAACTCTCTTAACTTCTAAACATCTCTACATGATTTCGTTAAGTATCCTATCATATGCCTTCTTTAAATAAATAAAAACCATATATAGGTTACGTTGTCTTTTCCTATAATATTCTATTAATCTTTTAAGGAGATGTAACCCTTCTATTGTGGACCTTCCTGGCATAAATCTAAACCGATTCTTCGAGATAGTAATAACCTTTCTCCTCTCTTCTCATTCACCTTCTCCCATATCTTCATTGTGTGACTAAGTAGTCTGATGGCTCTATAGTTGTTACAATTATTAATGCCCCTTTTATTTTTGTATAGAGGAATTAGTATACTAAGCTTCTACTCATTTGGCATTTTGGTGGACTTAAGGATCTCATTAAAAAACTTGGCTAGCCAAGCAAGACCCTATTCTCTTATGCTCTTCCACACCTCTATGGGCATCTTATCAGGCCCTAATATCTTTAAACTCTTCATCTCTTTTAAAGCCTTTTTAATTTCTTCCCTTGCAATATGTTGGCTACAGTAAAGTTATGATGCCTTTCAAACATGCTAAGATTACCTAGCAAGATATTATCCTCTATGCCTTCATTAAAAAGACTAAAGAAGTACCTTTTCCACCTTTGCTTGATGTCATTTTCAGCCATAAGCACCCATCCTACTTCATCTTTTATAATTTGAACTTGATCTAAATCTCTCGATTAGTTGCAAAAAAAGGTGTAGATCTAAAAAAGGAGTTGACTTTAATGATATTTTTTCCATGTTGTAAGATACAATTCTGTTAGTTTTTTTACTTGCTTTTATTGCTATGTATGCTAAAAAAATGGAATAGTGAACTTAAGGAGTATATTCATATAGAATAATTTAATGTTTTTATTGGATTTCTTATTGAATTACTCTTTGTTTGAGTTAAAATTGACACTTAGAAAATGTATAAACATATGGACCCATTTATGTTTGGTCATACTTATTAGAAAAGATTTTTAAATGCATTATTCACTTATTTACTATTATATGTTAATGATATGTTTCTTTACTATTAAAGATATGTATGAAGTTAACATATTGAAATCCTTGTTGAGTAGTATCTTGAAATTAAAGATTTGGGAGCCACAAAGAAAATTATTAATATAAAGATCCCTTAAGGTAGAGACAAAAGGACATTGTACTTAATATAGTTATATTGAGGAAGTTTAGGAGAGATTTGGCAAAAATAATGTCAAACATGTCAATACTCATCTCGAAGATCATTTAAGGCTTTTAGTTGCTCACTTATCAAATAGATTGTGATGTTAATTACATGTCTCATGTTCCTTATTCTAAAGCAATTGATAGCATTATGTATGTTATGATATGTGCTCGCTTTGGTATTTCATATGGTAGTGTTATTAGCAAATATATGTTTAATGCTTAAAAGAAGCACTAATAGGTTGAAGTGGAATCTAAGATATTTACAAGGTACTATAAATACATAATTATAGTTTAATAAGAAATGAGAATGATACTTGGCCATATCAACTTAAATTACGTAAGTGAGAAGATTGCATTCATGTTATGTATTTTTTTTATTTGTGGTTGTTGATAGATGCTAATTTGACTATAATTATACAACCATATTTGATGTATTTTGCTTGATATTTTCTAATTTTGTTGTATATTCAAAGTGCATTTATAGGTGATAATTGCCTTCATAGATAAAAATGAGAGGAATTATGGTGAAATCGTGATATAAAACAAAGACTTGAAGCAATTTGGAGATACACGACCGTGTATTTAGTTGTGTAAGTCTCTTAAAATGTGTAAAGTCATTTACATTATTTACTTTTTTGAAACTTAAACCCTGTGTATAAGACTTTATATTATTATTAGCCCAATTATTAGCCTTTATAATTGTTAGCCTTTATCTTATTATTAATATTGACTTACAAAGTTAGTTTTAGGATAACTTGATTCAACTTATATGTTAATTTGATTAATATGATATGATGATTTATAGTTTGAATAGACAGGTCAAGATTAATGAAGGATAGATATTGTAAGATTAATAATCTTGACTATAATTTGCTTGAGATCAAGAAAAAGCTTAAGTGCGGGGATGTTTGATAGATGTTAATTTGAGTAAATTTATACAACCAAATTTGATTGATTTTGCATTATATTTTTTAATTTTGTTATATATTTGGCACGTAATTCGCTCCAAGTGCATTTATAGGTGATAATTATGTTCATGTAAAAAAAGAGGAGTTCGGGTGAAATTATGACACAAAACAAAGATTTGAAGTAATTTGGAGATACACAGTCGTGTATATAGCTGTATAAGTCTCTCAAAACATGTAAAGTCATGATTTTAAGTGTTTTTGGAGATACAAGGTTTACTATACAATCATGTAAAAGACCATACATGTCCTAGGAACTTTATTCTATAAAAGGATATGAGCGGAGGAAAATTAAGGGAATAGACTTTTGAAGGTGATTCCAGATGTGAAGAATGTTCATAAGGGTCGATATTGATCTAAGAATGTGGAGAATGTGAAGAAATCATCAAGAGGTCCAATAAATTATAACATCAAACTCAAACTTACAAGAACATTCAATAGAAGAGAAAGGGAGATTTAGAATTATGATTCTTTTTTATTTGTTTTTTTTCCTATTTATCTTTGAGTTCATTTTCTTTTTTGTGTAATTGAACGTCTTTTAGTGTCGGGGTGTGATGAAACATAGTTTGTTACAATATGTTTTAATTATTTTATTTATTACAATTATTTTGATTGATCTATTACGATTCAATTATGTTTTTTTATGCATTTTCCAACATATCCAAAATATTAATACATAATATGATTTCATAACATAGAAATTAAGAAATCTTATGTATGAATAGATCTACCATAATAGAAAGGAGTTGATTGCAAATCGATAATGCAGTCCTGAAACTTTAACCAAAATAATTTTAGTTAATAAACCTAGGATTGGTTGTTAGTAAGTTAGTAATCTTGAGAGTTACAAACATATGATGGGAATTTTCACAGTCTAATAATCAATAAAACAATTGCATGATGAAAGGTTCATTATTTAATAGTTTTAGGGGGGTTTATCACCTAGACACTAATTCTTGATATTGATTGTTTTCTAAAAGATTTCCCTTATTCTTGCTCATTATTGTTTCCTAGTTTATTTTAACTGTTTAATTATTAATTTAAATTAAAAACCAAAATCCAATTTGTAAGATAAATGATAATGGTAGGTTGCATAACGTTTTAGTGGGTAGTTTAGTATGTGTTTAGTTGTTAAATTGAATGATTAGTGTATGTTTAGGTTAATATTGTGTTATTTAGTTATATATTTGTGTTTTAAGTGTTTAATGGGTTAGAACATGATATTGAGCTTAAATTTTGTGTATTTAAGGTGCCTTAATGTGATTGTTAGTGTTTCAAAACAAATATCAAAGAACGGAGAGAATTAAGAGGAAACCTGGAGCCCAGGGCCATGATCGTGGCAAAAGCTTGGTGGTCTGCCGTGATTGTGACGAAAAGTAAAAATTGAATGCCACGATCGTGGCCTGTGCGACAGTAGACACGGACCAGCTTCTAAAATGTGACTTTTGAGGGATATTTCATACTTTCGGACTAGAAAAACCCTGGGTTTACCTAAAATGGAAAAGAATATAAAATGAATATAAGGAAGACCTAAAAGGGAGCTCCACTTTGAGAAAGATTAAAGGAGGGAGGAAGAAGAAGAGAGAAGAAGGAGAAAGGAAAAAGGAGAAGAAGGGTTGCAGTGCTGATGTCTTCCCAATCTATTCCAACCCTTCCAAGTTATAGTTCATTTAATCTTTATTGTTCTTTCTTTTGAATGTATAAGATGGATTCGAAAGTGATGGATTTACGTTTGATGATGATGTTCTAAACTCCTTTAGGGATTTGTTCTTAAATCAATATTAATGTGATTTCTTTTGATGTTAATACATTGAGTGTTATGATTATTTGTTGTATTTACATGTGTCGGTAACAAATTGAGAAATTGAATCGATAGAAAAAACGATTAGATTGGGTAATGAGAGTTAAACAATCTAATAGATCACGTAAATAATCAAATTGGGAATTCAAACTAAGAGAGATCTCATGTGAAGTCCTGGTAGTCTATTATAGGGCTTAAGATCTGATTAGATTTGTGGGTTGCAAATTTCATAATTCAATTAGGGGTTATGATTTAGGGTTTAATGACTATAACTCAAGAGAAAGTAATCCACCCTTCAAAAGTCTAAGAGCAAAACTGTATTAACTCAAAAGTAATCATGTTAGCAGTTACATTTTAATTCAAGTCAATCATTTTCACGTGTGTACTTTTCTGTG
>JAOTAY010000008.1:26569031-26579041 GCA_025629805.1 Erythroxylum baracoense | reverse complement strand
TCTTGGCAATCCCATCAAGAAATCCATCGTAATCTTCTCCCATTTCCATTCAGGAATCGACAAAGGTTTAAGCTTACTGATAGGTGCTTAATGTTCTGCTTTAACTTGCTGACACACTAAGCATCTTTTAACATACTCTGCAACATCTTTCTTCATTCCTTTCTACCAAAAGTTTTCTTTTAAATCTCTATACATTCTCGTACTTCCTAAGTGTATTGTATAAGGCGCATTGTGTGCCTCATCAAGAATCTCGTCTTTCAACTCTTGCATATCTAGAATACATAGTCTGTTACCTACCACCATCAATCCATCTTCCCTTACCTTTATTTTAGAAGGTTTACCATTTTTAATCTCTTCTCTAAGCTTGCTCAAATGCTCATCTTGCTTCTACAGTTCCTTAATCTTCTCATTTAACACTAGCCTTACTCTAAAATTAGCCAATACGCAACCAGATTTAGCTTGTCTCAATGTCACCCTGAGTTTGGCTAATTCCTTTAACAAAGGAAGATACACTGTCTCCACATGTGCCATAATTGATTTTCTACTAACTGCATCTGCTACTACATTAGCTTTCCCTGGATGATATTATATCATTAAGTCATAATCCTTTAGTAGCTCTAACCATCTTCTTTGTCTCAAATTCAACTCTTTCTGGCTCATCAGATACTTAAGACTCTTGTAGTCTGTAAACACCCTGGTGGTGACTCTATATAAATAGTGTCTCCATATTTTTAACGCAAAGATTATATCAACCAGCTCTAAGTCATACGTAGGATGATTCGTCAAATAAGGTTTCAATTGCTTAGAAGCATGGGCTATCACTTTATCTCCTTGCATTAACACACACCCTAATCCTTTCCTCAAGGCATCATTATACACTATGTATCCATCACTACTGGAAGGCAAAGTCAAAATTGGTGCAGTTGTGAGCCTATTCTTCAATTCCTCAAAACTATTCTGGCACTCCTCTGTCCACACAAACTTCTGATTCTTCCTTGTCAATTTAGAAAGTGGAGCTGCTATCATAGAAAAGCTCTCCATAAACCTTCTATAATACCCAGCTAGGCCCAAGAAACTTCTCACTTCAGCTACATTTTTAGGTGCTTCCCATTTCTATCTTCCTCTGATCCACATGTACTCCTTGCTCCGAAATCACGTGTCCAAGAAATGCCACTTTCTTTAGCCAAAATTCACATTTGTCGAATTTGGCGTATAACTCTTCCTTCCTCAATGTCTGCAAGGCAATCCTTAAATGTTCCTCAAGCTCCTTATCACTCTTAGAATAAACCAATATGTCATCAATAAAGACTATGACAAATCAGTCTAAGAAAGGCTTAAAGACTCTATTTATAAGTCCATAAAGGTTGCAGGGGCATTCGTTAATCCAAAGGGCATAACTAAGAACTTAAAATGCCCATACTGTGTTCTCAAAGCAGTCTTTGACACATCAGACTCATTTATCCTCAACTGGTGATAACCTAATCTCAAATCTATCTTAGAAAAGACCCTGGCCCCTTACAATTGGTCAAACAAATCATCTATGCATGGAAGTGGATATCTATTCCTGATAGTGACATGATTGAGCTTCCGGTAGTCCACACACATTCTTAACGATCTGTCTTTCTTCTTCACAAAAAAGACTGGAGCTCCCTAAGGAGAAGAGCTAGGCCTAATGTACCCCTTCTCCAATAACTCTTCCAATTGCTCTTTAAGCTCCTTCAATTCTGTCGGAGCCATTCTATAAGGCGGAATCGATATTGGTGCAGTACCTGGAAGAAGCTTAATGGGAAACTCAATTTCCCTAGGAGGTGGTAGTCCTGGTAATTCCTCAGCAAAGACATCCGGAAATTTCATGACCACACAAATATCTTTTAACTTTCCTTTATCTGCCTTTGTGTCTACCACATAGGCCAAAAATGCTTCACACCCTTTCCTTACCATCTTCTCTGCTATTAGAGCCAAAACAATTCTAGGTGGGCTTGCTTTCTGATCCCCCATGAACACTACCGTTCTACCTCCATCCAGTTCGAACTCCACTGTCTTCTGTTTGCAATCAGATGGGCGTTATACTTTTCTAATGTATCCATGCCCAGTATCACATCTAATCCCCCCATCTTCAATGGCATTAGATTCACCACTAAGTGTTCCCCACCAATACGTACTTCATAATCTCTATAAACTTGACTAATAATAATATACTGGCCGATTGAAGTACTAACCATCAAAGGAGTATCCAATGGGCTCAGTTCTCTACTATGCACAGTTCTACTGGATGAAACAAACGAATGGGTAGAACCCAGATCAATCAAAACATCAATATTATCATCAAATAATGTAACCATACTAGTCACAACTTCTGGAGCAATTTCTGTGTCCTCCCATATCATTGCAAATACTCTAGCTGGTGCTTGCCCCTTGGTCTTCCTGGAGGGTTCACCTTTTTGGTCACATTAGAACTACCCACTTTAGTTGTTGTTTTCTGTCCCTCAGTCTCAGCCCTCCTTGAAGCTTGCATATGAGTTTTCTCCTGTTGTGCATACTGAGGGCACTCCCTAGCCATATGCCCTTTTTCCCTACAGTTAAAGCAAGCTCCTATTAATCGGTAGCACTCCCCTCTATGGAGTTTCCCGTAGTGATCACATTTGGGGATGGACGACTTATCTCCTCCTCCCCTTTTGCTGCTCTCTCTTGTCTTCTTTTAAATTTTAAGACAACTTTTTATCCTTGGTCTCCTAATTATGTCCTCATCATTTAATAAAATATCCATTTACCCCTTCTTTTTTCTTTATCTACTAACTCCTTAAGCTAACTCAATTCTAATGTTCCCATATTAATTTTAACTTAATTCTAATCTTTCCATCGCAGTGATCACATTTTAACTGAAATGATTCTCAACTGCCTAAATCTACTTGCACTGCTGCTCCTCTCCTCAAACTGCATAGGGAAAGTCCTGGGACTCCTTTCTGACATAGGAGTACCACCTCCCCTCTTAAACTGTTCTCTTCCCTTTCTCTTTCTATTAACTGCACTCTTGATGTTCTCCACATTCTTGACTCTTAGCGCTGCTTCAACCAGCTGCTGAAAATCACAAAAGTTCTGTGCCATTACCTTTTCTCTGATGGCCAAATGTAATCCTGATTCAAATCTACGGCACTTAGTCGCCTCACTCATCATCATCTCAGCTGTATATCTGGATAGCTGCGTAAACCGATGCTTATACCCACTCACTGTCATCTCCCTCTGCGTAAGACTCAGAAATTCCCTCTGCTTTTCTGGGATATACACTTCAGGCAAATACTTCTTCTATAAACTGCTAAGAAATCTTTCCATGCAAGCACTGATGGTTTAAACTGACGTCCTGGCACAGTCTCCCACCAATGTAGAGCATCTCCCTGTAGTAAGCTTGCAATGTACAAAACTTTCTCATCATCCTCACAATCCATCTGATCCAGTATCCTCTTGGTCTTTCTCAACTAAGTCTAACTAAGTCTCGGCCTCTTCTGGATCTGTTATCCCATAGAAATCCACTACTCCATACTTCCTCAACTTGTCAAATTGCTTCCCCTTCTTAGTTGGGGTAGGAGTAGAAGTTTGTGGCATCTAGCTCATGGCCTAGATAAATGCCTGAGTAAATGCCTGAAATATCCTCGGATCCAATGGCATAGGCACTTGCTCCTGCGAAACGAGGAGGCTCACTAGTATGTGATCTAACCTTCTTGTTCTGCACCTGAGAAGTGAAAAAAGGATGGGTTGAGCTACACGATTCAGTGGCTAATGCATTTATAGCCATCGATAATCTACCACAATTCAAGAATATGCACATATATAGCTAGCGATTCAACATTTATCAATTTAACTCAAAACTCATATCACAATACATAGATTTTAGCCATTAAACACAATACTCAAATGCATCATACTTGACAATTCAAAGATGTAATGCACAAACAAATGGCTCGAGAGTTTCGTGGAATGAAACTGAGAAACCGAAGTTTTTTTCGTGAACAAAACGAGTCCAATTTCTCAGGATCTCGTGGCCTCAAGCAGGCAGTCTGGAGAAAGCTATAGGTTAACGTGTACGTGACTAATGAAACGAGTTCCTCTCTTGTCCAATCACAAACAAATTTTATGCTCAATACAGTCAATCATAAATCCATAATCTCATGCTTCTTTTATTTTTTCTTCTTTCCTTTTATGCAAATATCTTAACCTTTTTCAAGGCATAACATAATCATAATTCATCATGCATTTTCAAACATTCACAACGATTTCAATTTCAAGCAATTCAAATGCAAGCAAACCAACATACACACACATAGGCAAGAACTTGCCCAATTACACGATAACTATGAATACATTACCCACATAAATCGTTTGCAAAAATCCAACTCAAGGTTGTCTTTCCTCTTGCTCTTGGGTAGGATTCTCTTGGTTTCCTAAAACAACCAAGATTCCATTCAAAATAAGATTCTAATAAAATTCATAAACTTCAATAATCACAAAAATGCAATAAACATAAATTAAGCTCAAACCTGACCTACCCATAGTCCATCTAGGTTAGAAAACACAAATTACCCCTTCTTTTGCCTTTATCTAGTAACTCCTTAAGCTAACTTAATTCTAACATTTCCATATTAATTCTAATCTTTCCATCTAATTCTAATCTTTCCATTTAATTCTAATCTCTATTCATGCTTACTAAAGTTAATGACCCAATTTTAAGATAAATAAACAAACAAACAAATCATAATTAAATAATTAAAAAAATAAATCAATAATAATTTAAAAAATTTTGGGGTCTAATAATTCCCCCCTAAAAGTATTTCATCCTCGAAATTCTTACCTGAGTCCACGAAGAGATGTGGATACTTCTCCTTCATTGCTTCCAAAGGCTCCCATGTTGCCTCTTCCGTCGAATGGTTCTTCCATAAGACTTTAACCAGCTTCACAACCTGGTTTCTCAAGACCTTTTCCTTCGAATCTAGAATCCCAACTGGTTGTTCTTCATAAGTCAAATCCTCTCTTAATTGAAACTCAAAAGATTGGACTATGTGTGAAGGATCTGATCGGTATTTCCTTAACATCGAGACATGGAAGGCATTGTGAATCTTAGACAATTTTGGTGGCAAGGCTAACTTATAGGCTAAAGGCCTAATCTTCTCAATGATCTCATAAGGGCCTATGTATCTCGGACTAAGCTTGTCCTTCTTATCAAACCTCAAATCCCCTTTCCATAAAGAAGCTTTAAGGAACACTTTGTCTCTAACTTCAAATTCCATCTCCCTTCTATGTGCATTCGTATAACTTTTCATCCTATCTTGAGCTCCTTTAAGTCTCTCTTTCACCAATTTAATCTTATCAATTGTGACTTGCACCAATTCAAGCCCTAAAAGCCTCCTTTCACCTTCCTCATCCCAACAAATAGGAGTTCTACACCTCCTACCGTACAAAGCTTCATAAGGTACCATTTGGATTCCCGAGTGATAGGAATTATTATAGGCGAATTCAATTAAAGGCAGATGATCATCCCATAAGCTTTTGAAATCCATAGCGCAAGCTCTTAATATTGCCTCCAAAGATTGGATTGTTCTCTCCGATTATCCATCAGTCTGTGGATGAAAAGCTGTACTAAAGTACAACTTAGTTCCCAAAACCTCCTGTAATCTTTCCCAAAATCTAGAGGTGAACCTGGGATCTCAATCCGAGACTATAGAACTCAGAATCTCATGAAGCTTGATTATCTCATCTATATATTTCTTGGCCAAAGCATTCAAAGAATCTGTTTGTTTAATTGGAAAAAAATGTGTTGACTTAGTTAACCTATCAACAATCACCCATATTGCATCATGCTTCCTGCTAGTTCTTGGCAATCCTATCAAGAAATCCATCGTAATCTTCTCCCATTTCCATTCAGGAATAGACAAAGGTTTAAGCTTACCAATATGAGCTTGATGTTCTGCTTTAACTTGCTGACACACTAAGAATCTTTTAACATACTCTACAACATCTTTCTTCATTCCTTTCTACCAAAAATGTTCCTTTAAATCTTTATACATTCTTGTACTTCCTGTGTGCATTGCATAAGGCACATTATGTGCCTCATTAAGAATCTTGTCTTTCAACTCTTGTATATCAGGAATACATAGTCTGTTACCTACCACCATCAATCCATCTTCTCTTACCTCTATTTCAGAAGGTTTACCATTTTTAATCTCTCCTCTAAGCTTGCTCAAATACTCATCTTGCTTCTGTAGTTCCTTCATCTTCTCATTTAACAATGGCCTTACTTTAAAATTAGCCAATATATAATCAGATTCAGTTTGCCTCAATGTCACCCTGAGTTTGGCTAATTCCTTTAACAAAAGAAGATACACTGTCTCCACATATGCCATAGTTGATTTTCTACTTAGTGTATCCACTACTACATTAGCTTTCCCTGGATGATATTCTATCATCAAGTCATAATCCTTTAGTAGCTCTAATCATCTTCTCTGTCTCAAATTCAACTCTTTTTGGCTCATCAAATACTTAAGACTCTTGTGGTCTGTAAACACCCTGGTGGTGACTCTATATAAATAGTTTCTCCATATTTTCAATGCAAAGATTATAGCAGCTAACTCCAAGACATGCGTAGGATAATTCATTTCATAAGGTTTCAATTACCTAGAAGCATAGGCAATCACTTTATCTCCTTGCATCAACACACATCCCAATTCCTTCCTTGAGGCATCATTATATACTATATACCCATCTCTACTGGAAGGCAAAGTCCACATTGGTGCAGTTGTGAACCTATTCTTTAATTCCTCAAAGCTCTTCTGACACTCCTCTGTCTACACAAACTTCTGATTCTTCCTTGTTAATTTGGAAAGTGGAGCTACTATCATAGAAAAGCCCTCCATAAACCTTCTATAATACCCAGCTAAACCCAAGAAACTCCTCACTTCTGCTACACTTTTAGGTACTTCCCACTTTATTGCCGCTTCTATCTTCTTCAGATCCACATGTACTCCTTGTTTCGAAATCAAATGTCCAAGAAATGCCACTTTCTTTAGCCAAAATTCACATTTATCGAATTTGGCATACAACTCTTCCTTGCTCAGTGTCTCCAAGGTAATCCTCAAATGTTCCTCATGCTCCTTGTCACTTTTGGAATAAACCAATATGTCATCAATGAAGACTATGACAAATCGGTCTAAGAAAGGCTTAAAGACTCTATTCATTAAGTCCATAAAGACTGCAAGTGCATTCGTTAATCTAAAGGGCATAACTAAGAACTCAAAGTGTCTATACTGTGTTCTAAAAGCAGTCTTTGACACATCAGACTCCTTTATCCTCAACTGGTGATAACCTGATCTCAAATCTATCTTAGAGAAAACTTTTTCCCCGTACAATTGGTCAAGCAAATCATCTATACGTGAAAGCGGATATCTATTCTTGATAGTGACATTATTGAGCTTCCTATAGTCCACACACATTCTTAACGATCCATTTTTCTTCTTCACAAAAAGAACTAGAGCTCCCCAAGGTGAAGTGCTAGGTCTAATATACCCTTTCTCTAACAATTCTTATAACTGCTTTTTAAGTTCCTTCAATTCTACCGGAGTCATTCTATAAGGTGGAATTGATATTGGTGCAGTACTCGGAAGAAGATCAATAGGAAACTCAATTTTCCTAGGAGGTGGTAGTCCTAGTAATTCCTCAGGAAAGACATTGGGAATTCCCTGACCACAGGAATATCTTCTAACTTTCCTTTATCCGCTTTCGTGTCTACCATATAGGCCAGAAATGCTTCACACCCTTTCCTTAACATCTTCTCTACTATCAGAGCCGAAACAATTATAGGCGGGCTTACTTTCCTGTCCCCCATAAATACTACCATTCTACCTCCATCCAATTCAAACCTTACTGTCTTCTGTTTGCAATCTAGATAGGAGTTATACTTTTCTAACGTATCCATGCCCAGTATCACATCTAATCCCCCTCATCTTCAATGGCATTAGATTCACCACTAAGTGTTCCCCACCAATATGTACTTCACAATCTCTATGGACTTTGCCTAATAATACTATACTCGCCAATTGGAGTACTAACCATCAAAGGAGTATCCAATAAACTTAGTTCTTTACCATGCACAATTCTACTTGATGAAATAAATGAATTGGTAGAACTCGGCTCAATCAAAACATCAATATTATCATCAAGTAATGTAACCGTACCAGTCATAACCTTCAAAACTGTCTCTTTGTCCTCCCTTGTCATTACAAACGCTCTAGCTGTTGCTTGCCCCTTGGTCTTCTTAGAGGGTTCACTGTCTTAGCTAACTCAGAACTTCCCACTTCAGTTGTCATCTTCTGTCCTCCAGCAGAGCATCTCTCTATAGCATGCTTTCAGCATACACAACTTTCTCATCATCCTCACAATCCATCTGATCCAATATCATCTAGGTCTTTCTCAACTAAGTATCAGCTTCTTCTAGATCTGTTATCCCATAAAAATCTACTACTCCATACTTCCTTAGTTTGTCAAACTACTTCCCCTTCTTAGTTAGGGCCCAAGAAGAAGTTTGTGGCATCTGGCCCATGGCCTGAACAAATTCCTAAGCAAATGCCTGAAACATCCTCGAATCCAATGGTGCAGGCACTTGCTCTTGCAGACAAGGAGACTCCCGCATCTGTGATCGAACGGGCTCACTACTTTGCCCTATAGAAGCCTCAACATTTCCTAAGGCTACAGATTCATCAATACTCTCCTCTCCTAGCAGAGAGTCAGGTGCAATTGATCCTTGCAAAACTCCTCGTGTCCTTCTACGAGGTGGCATCTTACTCCTTCAATTTAAACCATTAATAATTAGCTTACACCTCATTTTAATCTTATTTCTTACACGTATGCATAATATGCGTGTCACTTAATGCAATCAATCAGTTTACAATGCAAACAATTTATCACATAATATAACAATTCATACGCCTATGCATTCTAAGCCTAGGAAAAACCTAAGCTCTGATACCAAATAATGTTAGACTCTGTTTCTAAAGTCTAACCCGGCTCTGATACCAAACAATGTTGGACCCCATTTTCAGAGTCTAACTCACTCTTTGATATCAAACAATGTTAGCACCCTGGTCTCGAAACTTATTACAAAGCTACTTAGCGAGGATATCAGGTACAGAGACCCCTCAGGAAAAGTTCACCACAGTGAGACATTCGAAAGTCAATTAGAATACCTCCCTGGAAAAGTTCACTGCAACCAACCCTTTTGGCTTCACCACGGCAAACACTGAAGGTTAAGCGAAAGGCCTGTCTGGAAAAGTTCGTCGCGGCCAAGGTCAAAGTTCCCCATGGTGAAAACTTCGAAGATCAAGAAAAAAGTCTCTCGGGAAAAGTTCGTCGTGGCGAAACCTTCGAAATGGACCTGAAACATCCAACATCTATCACTAAGTATATAAACACATACAAATACATTTCCTACAAAAACTATAGCAATTTGTCTAAAGATAGCATGATTATATAAAAGAAACTTTTTCAAATCTCAATCAAATGAAGTTTATATATAGCTTTAGTTACATATCAACATCACATCAATACTTAATACAAAATACAAATGGATGCTCATGTTTGATATGCCTATAAAGCTATCCAAAATGTTCGCTAACTTAGTACAAAAGTCTCTAACTATCTTGGAGTTCCCAATGCCTTGCAAGGATTGCTAACTTTCTTGTTTTGCACCTAAGGAGGGAAAAAGAAATGGGTTAAGCTACACGGCTCAGTGGTTGATACATTTATAGCCATTGGCAATCAGCCACAATTCAAGCATATATACATGTATAGCTATCAATTCAAGCATTTTCTGTAACATCCCATTACTAATGGGAAGGGTAGAATAGTAATTTGGAATAATGTATAAGTGTTTAGAATTGTCTTAACATGTTTATGCATACACATACAAGTGGATAGTGAATTTTGCACATGTAAATGACTGTACATGCATTCATGACATTTCCCGGTAT
>JAOTAY010000008.1:26529944-26568931 GCA_025629805.1 Erythroxylum baracoense | reverse complement strand
TACATTTGTTGTATACACTGTTGATTTTGAGTAATGAAAGAGGAAGGATTTTGATTTTAAAAATCTTGTAATTTACAATTACTGGTTTTATTATTTAAATGTATGTGATGCCATGTGGAGTTCTGTAGTGATCGCACGTAGCGCTCCCATATTTTAGGATATGTATCAGAATGACCTACGGGCGTCCCGGTGCGTACACTAAAGTAATGGGGTGTTACAGTAAGAATCACTCAAAGTTCAAGTCGAATCACTAAAACCCTAGCACTCGACATCACTCACTTAGAACAAGCTATTCAAAGAGCCAAACGTAAAGAAGAAGAAATTGAAGAACCGATGGGTGAGGAATTTCATCAAGGAGGAAACCAACCTTGAACCCTCATGGATTTCATGAGACTGAGATTTAATGCAACCAATCAAGGTGTTGCTATACCTCTTATTAAAGCATCTTCACTCGAAATAAGCTCGGCCTTACTAAACATGTTACAAATCATTCGAAATAAGATCGGTCTTACTAAACATGTTGTGAACAAATGTGCAATTCTACGGAGTGACTAATAAGGATCCCTATGCACATATAGTAAACTTTCTCGAAATATGTGGTACTTCTGATATCATAGGATGTTGGAAGATGCTGTTAGGATGACACTTTTCCCATTTACGTTAAGGGTTAAAGCCAAAGCTTGGTATCACTCGTTTAGTCCTTAAATGTCACAACGTGGGAGCAATTGGTACGTGCATTCCTGGACAAGTATTTGTCCTCTTACTAAAAATATGAAGATAATAAGAGAAATTACGAACTTCTAACAGAGTGATGGGGAATCACTTTACGAGGCATGGGAGAGATATAAGGATTTGCAAGGGAGGTGTCTACACCATAACCTACCATAAGAATTTCTTTTACAAACCTTCTACAATGGAGTCAATCCACTCATGAGAGGTACCATAAATGCAGCATCGAGCAGATCACTTATGCGAAAGATTGTTAATGAAGCGGAGGAGTTGCTTGAAGAAATGGCTAGTAACAGTTGTCTGTGGATGAATGATTGAAGTAGACAATATATAACTGTTCGACAATAGAAGGGAGCTATAGCTTGATAAAAATGCAAGCAAAAATCAACAGCTACAATATGAAAGGTTCCTCTTTAGCCCATATTAAGGCCATTCAACAAAGATGTGAGCATACAGCTAGGATAATCATGATACCATTGAGTGCTTCCTAATGCAAAGTAATGAAACGAAGCAAGCTAAGTATATAGGAACACAATTTGGTCATAGTGGAGGAATAACCCCTATTCGAACATGTATTATCTTTGGTGGAAGAATCACTCAAACTTTTCTTGATCAAACAATGTTGGAGGTCAATTCGACCTTAAGGGCCTTCTGGGTTCCAATGAGAGAAACTTAATTCCATATATGCCAAATTAGACAAAATCTTGGATAAGATTGGAAGCATGAATGATGCACATAAGAGATTGGAAGAAAATTTTCAACAAGTGACAAAGAATCATGCATCCTCCTTCATAACTTGGAAGTCCAAATGGGCCAGTTGGCAGATGCACTATCTGCACGAAATGTGGGGAACCTTCCAAGTAACATAGAAACATCCCAAAAGGAGAAAGAATCATAGTTATCACCTAGGCCACCGAGTAGAAGCTCGACCAAGCTGAAAAAGATAGGGAAAAGGAAAGTAAAAGGGCTAACAAAAATCTCTTGCTGAATGAAAATAATATGAAAGAAATCAAGGAGTATCGACCTGTAATTCTATGCCCCATTTTAGCACAACGAAAGTAAAAAGAAATGGAGTTGAAGGAAGTCTTTAAAGTAATAGAGCAGCTGAAAACATGACTCACTCTTATGGAATCCATACAAGAGAGATTAATCAAAAGAAAGGAATTGGAAAAGTTGGCAAGTGAAGCAGAAAGCATGGGGAACTCTAATGAAATGGCAACATTACCACAAAAACATAATGATCCAAGGTATTTTTACATTCCTCGCACCATAGGTAATGTCATAGTGGATAAGGCTTTTGCAGAATTTAGAGCTCGCATAAGTATGATGCCTTACACTTTATGCTAAAAGATGAAGCTAGGAGAAATAGCACCAACTATGATGAGTGTGCAGATGGCTGATCGATTAATTCACCATCTGAGATGTATAATCAAGGGCATTCTTATCAAGGTGGAAAAATTTTCCTTTCCCATGAACTTTGTCATTTTGGACATAAAGGAAGACTTAGAAATACCAATTATCTTTGGACAACCATTTTTAGCCGATCTATTATAGATGTTGATGAAGGCAAGTTGACTCTAAGGGTGGGGAATGAGAAGGTGTCCTTTAACATGTCCAACGATAGAAGAAGTTCTCAAAATTTCATGGATATCATTCAGAGAATCAAGTCTCTTAGAGAGGTTAAACATAGTGATGATCACAAGGATCCACCTGAAAGGCCACATTCTCAAACGAATAAGCAGAAGAAAAAGACAAAGAAGATGGGTGGTGGAAATCATAGTTTGATAGCTCATTTGCAATTTATGAGATCTATGATCACGCTACCATTACCCAACTTGTTCAAACCGCCATGAGCAAAATAAGCATGTTGAGCTACCGACGGTAAAAGAAGAGTTGCATGGGAGGCAACCTATAGTTTTTATCATCTTGTTATGTCATCTTTTGTAGTAAATAGGTTTTGTATCCTATTTTTCTTTATGTGTTTTTTGAGTCCAGTTGAATATCTTGGGGGAATTGAGGATTAGTTGACTTAGTAATGTGGTGGAAGGAAAGCACAAGGAGGTGATAATGTAATTATAAGATATGGGAGGATTTCAGGATGAAATGAGGAAAAGAATTCAATTTTTTTCTTCCAATTTCCCCCTTTTTGCACTTCCTACCCTAAATATTTACACTCATTTTTCTCACACATTTCACTTTCTCACTCTCTCTCTAAACCTTAGAACTTAACTCCTCTCACTTCTCTCTACCCATCTTCAAGTCTTCAACTCTCTCCAAACTTTTCACAACTGTCAATCCAATGGGACTGCACATCAAGCAGATAGTTAAATACATACAACCAAAAGGCAAAGTCGAAGTATCGAGTCGTGGATAACAAAACAGGGTGGAAAATTACGATGCATCTTTCCCTATCTTCTCAGAAGAGAAAGGTAACCGCTACCACACCCTTAGTTTAAAGAACATTATTATGCCAAAAAACTTAGATTTTTATACGTCAGAAACAATTGGATTGAGAGAACGATTTGAGGCTTTAGGTAGAAGAATTCAGTGGAAAATTTTGTGTGATTCAATTATCCCCTTTATAAGGAACTAACCCTAGAATTCTTCACCTCCCTCCAATATGAGCCAACCAACCCTAAGGACCTATGGTTTTGATTACGGTCAACCATATAGGTTACATTATGACATTTTGTGTGAAATCGGTGGATTCCCCAACTCAACCATAGTAGATCAGCACGATGACTTTTGTGCCACCCACTATTAGATGGAACTGATTGGGTTGGAGAGCTTTGATGCCAAAAATGCCCATAACAATATTATTTGAAGCCCTAAACACTTGTTATTGCACAAATTCATGTGTTAAACTATATTTGACAAAAGCGAAACAAACAAGTGTTCAATAAAGCAACTTTTTATTTTATGGTGCATGGATCATAGCATCAAAGTCTACACCTATGCCCATATTTTAAATGCAATTATTGCTTCTATAAAGAGAAGTAATAATTTGGGCATGGGGTACTTGGTTATAGCCATCGCAGAATACTATGGTGTTAATTGCAATGGACTAACTGTCCATCGTCTTGAGTTTCTTAACACTCTTCACTTAATGAAAGCTGAAATATTAAAGTCCCACAATATGGAACTTCGAGATATCGGCACAAAATCACATTTCAAGACTAAGGCAGGATAGGTAAGATCTAGCTTAGCACCACCAAAGTAGGGGGAGGACTCAACTAGTGAGGAGCCAGAAGAGGAAGAGCCAACAGGATGGGAGAAGGTAATGGAGGCTATCTTAAACACTAACAAAGCCATTCTGAAAATGACAAGGTGTTAAAGGAGATAGCTAGAGAACAAAGATACCAGAGCCGGGACATACGACGTATTCATAGATATTTTGAGGCTTAAGTTGTTCAACTACCACCTCCCACACCATCACTACCTCAATCACCATGACGGGTTCTATATTCTAACCCTTGTCTTTTATTTTATTGTTATTTTCAATTGTTCTCATTTTTTCTTGTTTCATTAATTCTTATTCCCACCTTATCTATTGTTTGTTTGCTCTTCTCACATAGAGGATAATGTGTTGTCGAAGTGTGGTGAGGGTTGTATAAATTATGTGTTTTTGTTTGAATGTCAATTTTGCATGCTTTATATTAGTTTTGTTTAGGATTGCATGATATGATTCATTTGAATGTGTCAATGGCTAGGACTTAATAGAATTGATTTATCTTTGAACATAGTCTTTTAGGTTACGAAGATTTATTAGCTTGTGAAATTAATGTTCTAGGTTGTTTCGGTTAAATATGTGCGTTAAAGGTTTTTTCGGTTAAAATGTGTGTTAATTAGGATATGTTGTTGGTTCATTCACTCTAAAAATTTACCACATTCATTCATAATTTTAGGTTAATTAAATACGTAACATTGTTAGTACCTTTTTGTAAGAACGATTAGCTAAAGAAATGAGGTAGGCATTTAATAAAAAAAAATGTGTATGTTTTGTTTAATAAATAACTGTTCCATTCGCTCTTTTTGTAACAAATTGAGTTTTGAATAGAGCTAGCAACCAATTGAGAATGTGATGTAGCTGAGTAATCGAGGGACATTCATCACAAATGTTTGCTTTTGCGTCAAAAGGATATAATGATATTCTAACTAAGCCACTTAATAAAACTATAGCTTAGTTGAGTAATTGGGGGTCACTTATCACAAATGTTTGTCATCAAAAGGATATGTTCATGTCAATTAAAAGCAACACAAATAGTGCATTGTTAATAAATCCTACCAGTCTTAGTGAATAGTTTGAATTTTCATGAAAAGCTACATAATGATAATTATAATTTTGATTATCCAAATAATTATCAATGTGTGTGTAAGTGATAGGAGTGAATGAGTTTGACATTAAGGTTTTGATTAGTATGTATATTTAGTCCGAAGTACTTAGACACAGATTTCACAAGTTAATAAGTTAGAATAACTTGAGGGATCATATTTATAGTCAAATTTATTTCGTGAAGTTTAATGTCATTGACCCATTATTGCATATGTGTGTGTTTTGTGTTAATTGTGTTTGGTGTGTTTTTGTTTTTATTTTTACTTTTTTTGTCATTACTTGACGATAAACAAATATTTAAGTGTACGGATGTTGATAATGGTAGGTTGCATAATGTTTTAGTGGATAATTTAGTATGTGTTTAGTTGTTAAATTGAATGATTAGTGATGTTTAGGTTAGGATTGTATTATTTAGTTATATTTTGTGTTTCGAGTGTTTTATGTGTTCGATCAAGATATTGAGCTTAAATTTTGTGTATTTGAGATGTCTTGATTTATTTGTTAGTGTTTCAGATCAATTATCGAAGAACGAAGAAAATTCAGAGGAAGGCCTAGAGTCATGATCGTGATAGAAGCCTGGTGGTCTGCCACAATCATGGCCCCATATGCCACAATCGTAATAGAAAGAAAAAATTAAGTGCCATGATTATAGCCTGTGCTACAGCAAGCATGCACCGGTTTCTAAAACGTGACTTTTTTAGGAATATTTTAGACTTTTGGGCCTAGAAAAAATCTAGGGTTTGCCTAAAATGGAAAAGACTATAAAAAGAAAAGACTGAAGACCTAAAAGGGAGCTCCAATTTTAGCCACTTTGAGAAAGATCCAAAGAGGGAGGAAGAAGAAGAGAGAAGTAGGAGAAAAGAAGAAGGAACAAGGAGAAGAAGGGCTGCAGTTCTGCTATCTTCCTAATCTATTCCAACCCTTTCAAGTGACAGTTCATTTCATCTTTATTGTTCTTTTTTTTGAATGTATAAGATGGATTAGATAGTGATGGATTTATGTTTAATGATGATGTTACAAACTTCTTTATGGATTTGTTCTTGAGTCAATGTTAATGTGATTTCTTTTGATGTTACTACATTCGGTGTTGTGATTATTTGTTGTATTTGCATACTTCGATAACAAATTGAGAGAGTGAATTGATAGCAAAATGATTAGATTAGGTAATGGGAGTTAAATAATCTAATAGATCACGTAAATAATCAAATTGAGAATTTAAATGAAGAGAGATCTCGTGTAAGGACCTGGTAGTCTATTAGAGGGCGTAAGATCTGACTAAATTTGTATGTTTTTTGTTAATTGAGAGATTGAAAATTCCATAATTTAATTAGGGGTTATATTTATGGTTTAATGATTCTAACTTGAGAGAGAGTAATCCACCCTTCAAAAGTCTAGGATCAACACTGTATCAACTCAAAAGTAATCATGTTATCATTTGATGATAAGATAAATCCCCCTTCTCATAATCGGCTAATCTTCCTTGTGTGATTTCCATTGTTAATTTCGTGGTGCTCAATTTGCTTCTTTGTTTGTTAATTTTACGTTTTAATTACAATCGATCATCTTCATGTGTTTACTTTTCTGTGCAATTTTTATTTCATTTTAATAATTCTTTAGGTCTTAGATAACTTAGAATTAGATTAGTTCGATAAATCCTCGAGGGATTGACACCTCTCATACTACACCTATAACCTACGTGCTTACAATATAATAAGGGTTTTAATTAGAATAAAACTTGCCTCAATAATAGATAATAGGAGAGGTGTAATTACTAGTATTCACTGTCTTCGTGGGATCAACCTGTACTTGCTTGTGCTAGCTACAACTACATCATGCACTTGCAGTTAATACAATATTGAGAACTAAAATTAGTCAATTAGTTGTGTAGTTAGTTAAAAAGCAATTTTACATGTTATAGTTGCACTATCTATAATAGAAACTGAATAAAGATCAAATGTTTCTAAGATGACCAATCATATTGATATCAAGTATCACTTGGATCAGGATATAATTTCTTGTAGTGATGTTATTGTAAAGAAAATTTGTAGAGTAGAAAATTTAATGAATATGTTGACTAATTTTCTTATAATTTGAAAGTTTAAACACTGCTTAGACTTAATTGTAAGTAATCAAAAAATTTGAGTTATCCTATATAGGGCATATGTGGAGAAGTAATGATGACATCAAAATTTACAATTTAAATAGGTATAGTTTTGTAGGGCGTGCCTTGAATTTAATGGTGAAGCTTTTGTTTTATATGAAAATTAGATGCACAATAGTCCATATAAGAATTGTTCTTATATGCATATAAGGTGTCAATATGAAGGTTAATTGCGACACACCAGGCTTAAGCCAAATTTTACTAGACCTATGGCATACTGTATCTAATGGTAGGGTCTAGTTTAAGCCTTATTATTGAGACAAGGCTAACAAAAATGCCAAGAGAATATTCTAAACGTTATTAATCAAATATCTCATAAATAAAATTTGAATTCAAATATTAAGTATCTCATAAGTGCCATCATCCCACAATTAAAAAATTTGAGTTATTATATCTAAAATTGAACAAATAAAAATAGACTCTCTATTTATTGCGTTGTACAATCCCACTAGATTATAATTGTGTCTCATAATCACTTTATATCCCTAAACTCCTCCTTTATGAGCTTCTGATATGGAAAACCACATAACAGTATAGTATATAACAAATAAGAAATATAAAAATTATTATTCACTACACTATATGCAATAAATGTTACTATTGTGGCTAGTTAGTTCTACAACTACCTCTATATTACTTGTCAAGAAATTTTTATATGAATGCATAATGCAATAATCCACACTAATTAAAATAAACAAAATAGCCACAAAAATATGATGAAATGATAGTTGCCTTACCTTGGCATTGACTTATACGTCTCAGTCAAAAGAATAATATTTGTTTTACTTTAGTACAAATTGATATATCCTAATTAATGAAATGATATCTACATTATTTTAGCATGAAATGATAGGTCTCAACTAATCATCATTTTGCACTACTTTATATCTATTTAGGGTAGACAATGACTGATTTATCTTGATCAATGAAATTGTATGTACCCAACTTTATTATTTGATGATAGGTTCCAGTGAATCCTCACCATCCTCATAAACACTACATAATGCCCTCTTGTACCCTTAAATGCTAGAATATAGACTTAATACCACACATAAATCACAAAGTTTAAAAATTAAACCTTTTTATGTGAAAACCTACACCATGTTTTAATTAGGGTATGGTTAGGAGTTCGACTAGTCTATCTAATTTAAGGTATGACTACTTGAATAGCTCCTAGTGTCTTTATATGAATTTTAGATCATTCTTTTAATTTTTGACAATCTCTTTAATCCTCTTGATCCAATATTCTTATCAAAAGTTGTGAAAAAATCAAATAATGTTTGGTGGTGACAATAAAATGAACCCATATGCTTATACTAAATTCTCCTATTTAGTTCAATACCACTCTTGATGTCTTTCTGTAAAAATTTAGATGTTTTTATTTTTTATAATTTTTCAAACACCACAACTCAACATAAAAATATTGAATATTGTTTAGTGGTGACAATAAAATGAATTAATATACTTTCTTACCCTATTCAAATATAATTTAATCACCACCTACACCACTCTAGTAATTAAACAAACACAAAAATTTAACAAGGTCTTTCAAATATACACAAAAAAGATCAAGTATAAAACCAATGATAAGCATTAAGTTGATGCTAAAGTTCACAAACTATTAAAGGGAAAAACTTCATAACAAAGTAAAATCATAACATTGATCTTGCAATCATTTAAAAGATGAAAGTAAATTAATGGTTATCATATTCTTCCCACCTTAAAATAAATTTTTCTTTAAAAATTCATTCACCTATGGTGTGATATTTAATGTTTAGTCATCCTCCTAATTCAGGCAAATCACCTTAACTTGCTCTTTATGCTTATATGTCCTTCCAAGATTGTTAATTAGTATCATAACTCGATTTTCACTAGTCAATGGTCCAATTGACACTACAAAACAAGTAAATATTTTTTATGGATAGGTTAAAACTATATGCCCCTTTTCCACACAAAAAATATGTTCTAGTTGAGTCCCTTTTCTAAGTATAATCAACCATTTTTTTGGTCTTCTTTCATACAACCAAAATGTGTACCCCTAAATGAAATTTGACCTCTATCTTTACTTATCTCACCTTTAAGAAGTACGAAATGTTTTCTCTTATCTAGATGGGAGGCCTTGATACCCATCCTAACTGCCCCTCTGTTACTAAATCTTGTAATCCTAGCTCTTAGCATATTTCACCCCTCTTTACAATGTCTATTCTTACTTTGATTGAGATGGTTATTGACCCTTCATCTTACCCTAACATTGTCCTCTTCTTATTGAGGGATTTTCAATCCCCCTTCATCATTAACCATACAAATCTTCCTATTTGACATTTGTGAGGGAGATATATCATGAGTTTTAGAAATTACAACTTTAAATCCCACTAACTAAATCAAAAAATAATAAATCTTAACTCAGTCTATCCTTAAGAATCACACTTCATCCTAAGATCTTAGCCCCTAACTTTAGACCTAAGGTTTTGATATCACTTTGATGTAATTTAAGCCTAATTCAATCTTATTAAAGTAGCGGTGCACCTTTACCTAATGGCAAGGCCGAATAATTTAAGTCCCACATTCACATTAAAACTAACAAACTTATTAAGATAATATTCAAAATAATTTTGAAAGTAACAAGATATCTCATAGTTAATTCTTATAGTCAAATATCAACTATATTATAAATTTCATATTCTAAAATTGATAAACCAAAATTATAATATCTTTAAATTAAATAAGTAAGATCTAAACTATATGTGTTTATCATGTTGTAAGATTCAATTAGATGAAATCATACCTCACATCCTATCTATGTCCCTAAGCTCCTCTTTTTCATGCTCCTCATATGAAAAATAAAAATAATAAGAAAGCACATACCAAATAGAAAAATCAAAAATAAAGAAAATAAAATTATTCCTCATTAGACTAAATGTAATGTCTTATTATTGTGCCTAGTCGACTACAACCATCTCTAGAGTATTTATCAAGAAAACACAATTTTCACAAGACATACAAAACATACAAAGCTCTATATCTACTTGAGGTAGGCATTTGATGATAAGTCCTAACCAATAAAATGACATATGCTCCACTCTAGAACTGACTGATATGTCCTAACTAATGAAATAATATTTGTCCTACTTTAGGGCTAGCTAATATATCTTGGTCAATAAAATGGTATATGGCCTACTATAACACCTAATGATAGGTACTGATCAATTATTATAAAGCAATGCCTTATGTTTGCTTAGGGTAAGCTTCAATCATTACATTCTAGTTAGTGGAATAGTACTTATTGTTCTATGAAATTAGATGATAGGTCTAGGTCAATCATAACACCTCTCATAACTCAAAACACCTTATAATGCCCTTTTGGAGCCTTCAAGCACATTGGTAGCGAATATAATCTGTTTCCAAAAAAAATTGTAGCGTATAGAATCATCAATATGCACAAATTACAATATACTAGCACTAACACCATAAATACAACTACACATGATGTCTGTATAAATAATTGATGTCTAAACCACATCTAAAAATTACATAATGCTCATCTATCAAACTATAGTTAAATAGTTATGTAATTTAACACACAAAAAAGTATTTAATTTTTCCACAAATTTGAAATTTGTGTTAAAAACCTTAATTTTCTATACCCTAATATAGAATTGTTCAAAATTTAAGCATGTAAATAATTAATATAAAGAAAGCAATTAAAAGAATATAATCAATAACATAAACAACGTATAAAATCCTAATTGGAATATATCACCTGTTAGCTTTGCAAAAAGTAACGTAAATCTGATCTTTTATGTGGGAAATAACTATTACTTAAATAACCATCTTTGTTATTGAATCTCACTAAAAAATCTTTCTAAGGTTTATTTTGTGTTTTTTGTTGCCTTTTCTCCAAAATCACTCTGTCTTTATTTTTAATTTTATGCAATCCCCTTAATCGATATAATGCATTTTTAAAAATGACCTATCAAAGAGTTTGGCTAGCTAACTTCAAATTCTACTAGTAAAATATTTTTACATAAAAACTTAAACCCTCATTTGATTGCAGCTTAGTTAGAGGTTTGATTAGTCAATCTATAGTTGATTTAGGATTTGACTAGCTAACTTAGTTCCTAATGTCTTCATATAAATTATAGATAATATTTCAAGTTTTTCACGAACCTCTTTAGTCATTCCAATGTCATACCTCTATTAAAAGTTATGATCAAAATATCATATAGTATTTTATAGTGACAACAAAATAAACTTAGATGCTTCTTCCACTAAACTCTTCAAATTTGGTTCAACACCACCTTTTTATGTTTTCTTATAAGATTTCTCTTAAATTTTCATGACTTATTAGTTCATCTTAACTCAATATTCCTATCAAAATTTATAATAAAATGGTGAATAGTATTTAGTGTTAATAATACAATGAAGTATTATGCTTCCTCCATTAAATATTCCTATTCAATTTCAATATAATCATTAATTATACCACTTAATAATTAATTTTTTTCACACGAAAAAAAGAATTCAAGTAAAAAACTAATCATAAGTACTAAATTGATCCTAAAGTTCATAAGCTATCATAGTGCACAACTCTATAACAACATACATTCAATACACCAATCTTGCAATCAATCAGAAGATGATTTTCATGATCTCATACCATTGCATTTTATTTTCATGTTTTCACTATTCATATATTGGCTATTAACGAGTCTAATTTTTCATATAAGTAGGCATTAGTTCTTTAAATTAAAATCATCAACTTTTAAAGTTATAAAGGGAATTGTAATTAAAGAGAAATAAATCTAATTAAATTAATAAATTAGTTCATGTTCTTTCTAAGATACTGCATGTGTTGTATGGGGTTTGCCCATAAACATCATATTGACCTAAGGATCTTCTTCTTATTCTCCATCAGCGAGTCTTGCTAGATGGTTAAGTTGTTTTTGTCTTTTAACTCCCTAGTTTTCCTTACTTTAATATTCTCTTTGTTCATTTTCTTACTATAACTTAAACTCTAGAACCATAACCCTGCCCTTCCCTTTTTTCTTTCCCTCCTAGTTTTATTACCATTTTTGGTAATATATTTTCAACTTTTTGCCTTACTACTTTTAGTGTCCTTTCAAGGAATCATATTGTCCCCTTTTTTTTTCAAACTCATTCTCTTGAAGATCGCTATACTTACCTTCCTCTTATCCCAAACCCCTCCCTTCAACCTAATATTTCCTCTACTAACCATCCCTTAGGTCTCAACTCACTCCCAAGAGTTCTTAGTCACTTAAGAATTCCAAAATGCCCCTTAAGAGAACCTGTAGTCAAGTGCTCAATGATAAAACTGGTGCTCCAACCCTATAATGCATCCCCTAATTCTAGGGATGGATAGATCATAATTTCTCGTCCTTTAAAAATGCTCTAAAAAGGAGTTGTAAAATGGAACTCATCCTTTATCGAATACTTTTTCTGATATAATTCTTCTTAGAAATAAGACCTATATATACTCCCCTAGAAGCATGAGTGAATAAAAGTTAGAGTGCTTATGGATTACTAGAGGTGCTTATCTTGGATTACTACCTCTTCATTTTCAAATTTAAATCATAAGCAAAAGCACAAAGAGTGCTAGACAATGATTCCTTACACTTTAATATCAAACCAAATGAGTGATAGACAATAATCCTTTACACTTTAATAACAAACCAATCTTTCTCCAAAAATGACATCTAGGATTAGTGTCCTAGGATAAAAAGAATAAAAGAATCCTCTTATAGACTAACCTACATAACATTCCTCATAAGTACTGGACCATTGAGGGATTATGCCACATTGTAAGTTATGTTAGAAGACTTATTCGAATGGATAAGGCTATAACAACTCTAAAAAGAATATCTTACATAAGGATACGTATACTAGTGGATAGGAATCATTCACTTATAGATGTTGTTGCCCTCATAAGAATGGATGAGAATGGGAATTTATTTGTAAACATTATTCTATTTTCATACCAAATGCTTAATCAAGGCCAATAACAGAGAGTAAATGGGAAGAAATTTGACATAGGTTACTACTTTAAATTGATAGGCACTGAAATTGAAGGGGATCAAAATCCATAAAAGGTGAATGTAGTTGAAGATATCATACTGATGGCAGAATCAGAATAACTTACTCCAAACACTAAAACTAAGAGGTCCTATGATAATTAAAGGATATAATCAATAATAGGGGTAGAAGTAGTCTTCAATCATCATAACAAGGAGGCTGACTTTTAACTGCTCCCAAGTGACTTAATTATAATGATGGAGAAAAATGTAAAAGCCTTATCTAATACTCAAGCTCTCAGTTTCCCTCAATTGCAGGTCACTAAGTCCTCATAGATGGTTAATTTTAGTAAGCAATTAATTTCCCTTGATGCTAGAGCTAATCATCAATCAGTAGGTAAGGACTTCATTCCAATAGGTAAAAGGAAGTGTAGCAAGAAAGTTAAAGGCTCTTACCTTAAACTTCAATATAATGAATTTTCTTTGTTGGTATGTAGGGGGCTTAATAGCCAGTCTAAATAACTTTTATCATCCTATCAAACCATAAAGCTCACCACTATGGAAGGATAGTTGTGGCATATGATCCCTTAAAGATGAAATTGTTGAATGCAATTCTTATAAATCAACTGCTCTATTTAGAGTTGATAATGTTGCATGTTATGATTACTATTAATGTTTCATTCATCTATACATCATATTTCACTTTTCAAAGTGATCATATATGGAAAAGATTGCAAGAAATATGCTCTAGTATACAAAATCCTTTACTAGTGATATAAGACTATAAATTTATTCTCAATACCTAAAAATTTGAAGGGAATGTTTGTATAAGAAAATAGTTGGATGAATTGGCTAGATATAGAGTTGACATACCTCAAGTATAAAGGGAACTTGTTTACTAGGAGCAATAAACAATAAGACAACTAGTTCTTAAAAAAGAAGCTAATGGTAATGGTGAATTCAAATTGGCTATTAATATTTTTAGAGATTAAGGCAGAGTGTAACCTTTACTTCTTCGATCACTCACCAATTCATATTAAAAACGTAAGCTTCAGTACCTCTCTACACTTTCCCTTTATGTTCAAAAATTATTTGACCTTAGATGGAGGATTTGAAACGACCCTATTAAAAGTACTATATATATATATATATGCATGGATCCCCTCTCCTTATATGAATTGCTAAAATTAAATGTATAAAATAGGAGCTCAAGATCCTAAATAAGTCCAAATATAATGATGTCAATGTCACTATAAAGGATTTGATGGTCAAGCTCTAGTGAACTTAAGAACTTTTATATTCTGATCCTACCAATCAAATTCTCCAAGTAGAAGAGAATAAGGTACTAAATGCTCATCTAAGGGCAACTAAGACATACTACTCACTCCGTAAACAAAGATCAAGAGTCTAATAGATGTTAGAGGGGAATATAAACACCTCATTCTTAAACAAATCAGTTTTAGAAAGAATACATACAGAATTAACTTTTTACAACTAGAGGATGGTTTTATTGTCACTACTTAAAGGACCTCTTAAATGCTACCCATGATTACTTTAGTAAAACTTAGGCCCTAAAAAGAATTCCTCTTTTTCCAGGTACTTGCTTAACTTATTTATCCTTGTAAATTCTCTTATGAATGTGTATATTTCCTGGACTCTCTTTTTACTCCAGATTATATAGATAAGGTTGTCTTTAACCTCAAACCAAATAAATCACTGGGACCATATAAGTTAAATGGGGGTTTTCTTTCAAAAATGACGGTAGACATTCATATGTCTTATACTAAAAGCCCTTAATCCCTCCATTCTTAAGGATTTTAGACCAATCAATTATAGTAATTTTATCTACAAGATCATCTCGAAGCTATTGTTTATCCGGTTGAAGCAAGCAATAAAACCTCTCATTAGTGACACTTAGGCAGCCTATATATATAGGAGAGAAATAGGTGACAATAACTTACTATTCATGAGCCATTTAAGAGTTATAAAGGCCACAAAAAAACCCTTCTTCATTTGCAATTAAAGTACAATCTTTGATACCCTTAATTGGTCCTTTATCACTCATACAGTCCAATCCTTTGGTTTCCCTCATAAGTTCTTAAGAATGTTAAAACAATGTCTCATAACTCCCCCTTTCAGTATATTAGTGAATGGAATGCTAACTAATCTAAAAAAAGGAGTTAGGTTTAAAACAATGTCTCACTACTCCCTCCTTCAGTATATTAGTGAATGGAATGCTAACTAATCTAATAAAAGGAGTTAGGGGTATTAGACAAAGAGACCCCCTTTCCCCTATCTATTTACACTAGCTATAGGGGTCCTATCTAAGCTAATCAAGCATTGCATCAAGATAGAAAATGCTTTCCACCGCAAAAATGCAAGAGGTTGGAGATTCAAAGCTTAACCTTTGTTATTTATTTGTTGCTATTCTTGGGTACAAATGCTCACTCTCGTAAGGCTTTGACCAATGGAGTGGATAAGTATTTTTGGATTAATAATGAACAAAGAGAAGAGTCATTACTTTGTTTTTGCCTTAGCTTCACACTTATTAGGCTGGTTTGCATATATATCTAGACTATAGGAAAATTAGTTACCTTTCACTTATATAAGAATGTTAATGTCCCATAAAAGACCCATTGTTGTGCCCAAAAAGTTATAAAAATTACCTAGGTCATCCTATTTGCAAGTATATGAGGTAGTTGTAGTGATTACCTAGGGTCATCTCCTACGGAGGTGAAATTGGTTCACTTAAATTAACCTTGAACAAAAATAAAATAAAATAGATGCAATCCTAAATATTCTATCCTAATTTATTGAGTGAAGATTTTAAAGAAATTCACAAAATATATTGAAAATTAAACAGAATTAATTGGAAGAAAAGACGAATAGAATAATCGAAATGGAAGACTTGTTAGAATTAATATCACTAATTTAATCTCCAATGCATAATTAAGAGAAATGATTGGAAAGTTGTTTTACTAAAATTAACAGTTGGGTTCTAAATCAACTCGAATAATGAACTATTATAACTTTCGTATTCAATCAGTTATCATCCGAACTAATTATTAAATCTCGACTACTAATTGCCACTTAAGTTAATATATTTCTAGTTCTTAGCCTAAACATCCATAATTTCTTGATCCGTACAAAATTTTTCCTTACGGTCCATCATTTCGTACTAAAAATGATGCAAAGTTGGGTCGATCTATTACATCTGTTTAGCTCAGAAACCACAGAAATAAATTAGACAATAAATCCATAACTCAATCATACATAGTCAACTAAACTTGCTAAATTAATTCTCAAGAAAAAAAGATAAACCCATCATAAGTTAAACATAGTTCATCATCTCCATACATTTCAGTCCCATGTTACTAAAGCAATAAAACAATGAATACTAAATGAACTATGAAAAGATAACAAAATAAAAGTCAGTTAAGCTACCAAAGTAAAAATTTTAGTAAATAAACAAGAAACACTACAACAAATGAATAACAGAGCAAGCAAATAAAGATCGAGAGAATGAGGTGCGGTGGTCTCCTACCCCTCTCAAGCTTCCCATATTAGCTCTTGCCTTCTACTTTAGCTTGTTCTCACCTGATGGTCAAAGGCTTGCTTTTGCTTCTAACTCTTTACCTAGGCTATCTTATTCATAAGTATACAAGGTAGTTGTAGTGATTACCCAGGGTCATCTCCTACGGAGATGAAATTGATTCACTTAGATTAACCTTAAACAAAAGAGAAAATAAAGACAGTTGCAATCCAAAACATTTTATCTGAATTTGTTGAGTAAAGACTTTAAAGAAAATCACAAAATATATTGAAAAGTAAATGGAATTAACTGGAATAAAAAAAATAGATTAATCAAAATGGAAACTCTTGAGAATTAATATAACATAGCACTCTTATAGAGTATATGCCTGACATACTAGAGGACATTCGAGAACTTACCTTATGGGAATGACATGTTAAGACAATTGCATTAACACTTTTTAAGGCATCACACATATCATAAGCAAACCAATATTCATTTTGACCCATTTCATTAACAAACATATCCAGTCATAAATGTCATTACATTTCAAAATTTACATGTACATTATACAACAATTGAAAAATGTTGTTCTTGATGCATAATGATTATAGACATCTACATGTACAACTGATCTCGACCACTAGCTCATGTCCAAATGCAGTAGCTATACTCCAACTAGACTAGGTAGATCTTTTCTGAACCTAAAAGATAACGTTGCAATTTTGATGAGTTTGCGAACTCAGTGAGTAAACCATCATTGATGTGCTCACTCCAGTCAGAACACAAAGTCAAGTATATAAACAATTTCAAAAAGTTTAACACATTATCCAGTATCAAATCTCACATCACATTTTGTCATATTTCATCAAGTACAAGTACAACATATATACAAATATTTCATAACACTAATTTTGAACAATCCATTAATTCATCTCAATCAGTCATATGATACATGTAAAGTTATATATATGTATATATGAAAAAGCACACGTGACTCCATTTTCATTTTACTTTGTTATGACCGAGTACCTATTTACTGTCTCGTATCTGTTATAGATTTCGGGCTCATTTTATTTACTGTCCCGTATTCGTTGTGGATACCAGGATCATTATTAACTGAGCTTATGGCTGTTTATGCATAATTCCTAAGCTTAATACTCTTTTTCACGTTAGTTATTCCGATCACAACTCCTTTATCTTATCATGCATATCAATGTAATGGAATGCATCAATTCACATAATATGCTATCAATACTTTTCATTTAATATGGTCATGTCATTTATCTCATTCTTCGGACCTGAGTTTGGCATTCAACATTTAGTTGTATACACATTCCATATTTCATATACAATTTGAAAACACTTTCATAAGTATCAAACTCCTCGGACCAATAATGTCCAAAATTATAGCAATCATATAAGTAATTGTTCAATATCTGAAAGTTAACCAAAAACAATTCAATCATAGTGAGAAACATCTAGGTTAACTTATAGTACGCTCCAGAAAAGCTATTGCCTTGATGATTCTGCAATGTTTAGTTGTTGACGATATCATGCGTGTTTCTTGTCATGCATACACACATAGTTCACAAATCACTAACTTGGTTAATCATATGACTATTCAATCATTCATATATATTTATTCCATGTTTCAATGCATGCTCAATTGACTTTCCAGGTATGTATTCATATACAAAGTTCTTTGCCATTCAAATATTATAGCTTGTGTGCTACTCTTTTGCAAGCAGGTTTACACCTTAAGTAAGCTTGATTTATTCCCATTTCATCATTCACACATTCACCAAACCTTTCTAGCAATATATCTTCACACAATTTCCTAATTATCATTCATTCATACCTAGTATACATTATTGATATCCTTTGGATCATATTTCCATTCCTAAGAATATCTTTACTTTTATGACAATTCATAACTTCCATATTTGGATACATTGATATCAAAACAATCCATTTTTTAAGTTATGTTACCAATTAACATTGTAAACTTATCAATCTCTTGACAAATTAATCAAGCAACATACTAGGTCCATTCCTAGCCTTAATCAAGTCCAAATACACCAATTTAGAGTAACTTATCCTCAGTTGGTTCAACAAACACACAAAAATGAGATTATCAGTTCAAAGCCTTACCCATGAACGTGGAAGACCTACCCCCGATTATGGGATGAGTGCCCTGAAGTGCACTATCCAATTTTCCTCAATTCTCCATGAATTTCATCTACTTAGGATCATCATTAATACTTCAAATTTTCCAGAATTCGTACTCTCAAAAGCTACTTCAATTCATGTTAATATAGCTTCTATCTTGGTTAAAGCTCTCCAAATTCTATTCATTTATGTCACTAACAATCATTCTTACACATACACTAACATCCCCAAATTTTTTCAAATTCAAAAGAAAACTCTTTCACATGAAATTCAAAACACCATTATAATAGTTCATTAATTATACCTCAATTCCTTATCAATTTCATCTCAATTTCTAGCTTAAAATCATTCATTTAATAGCTCATAAACTATTATTTTTCATATATGCTAAATAGAATAGAAACTACCATCCATGCATCAATTTCCCAGCGCATATTTAACACCAATACTTCAATCAATCAATCCCTAATTCAGTCATCATCAAGTTCTATTATTTTTTTATCATAAGAGATCAGTATTTTACTTACTTGTTTAACTTAATTTTCTCCTCAAATACCAACCTAGCTTAGCCTTATGTGCATGCACGATCATCACAAGAGCAGTGACAAGAAGAAGACAGCAAAATATGTCTATCTTTATAAAGAACTTGATCAAATTTTCGAGGTGATAATAGATAGAATTCAGGCAGAAGTTCAAAGTTGTAAAGGAGAAGTGAATTTCGGTGGTGAGAAGGAGGAGAGGGATGAATCATAGTAGAAAAATGAAGAAGATGATTCTGTATTAGTTTAAATTATTAGGTGCAAGCTGTCTATGTCTTACAATGACACTTGTCATATTTGCATGCAAGCCACTTGTCATCACCTTGTGCTTCCAAATGTCACCAAGATCCTAGGTCATTTGTCACTCAATTTTGCTACCATGTGTCACTTATTTCCTAGGCTTAGTCATCCTAATTTTCCACATGTCAACTTGTCTTGCCACTTGACATTTTTCCTAGAATAAATATACATATTAATTCATCAATCTTTCAATTGTAACAATTAATTCCAAATTGCTAATCGTAATCCATCAATTCTTGTTATTGGTAAACCAAAGTATAAGACATCGGAAATGTACATTCATGTCACATTCATTTTAGTTTCATACCCCAAAATATGTCAATTGAGTGCTCATACCATCTTTACAATACTTTTCAAAATCATAAATCATGTGTGTATTCTATTATTATGCATATGAATGAAATCATAAAATTATGTCGTAAATGTAGCAAATTCATTCTATATAATGCAACTCATGAGACTTAGTAATCTAACACTTTAATCCCTCAACAATTCAAGAGACAGGATATTACAATTAATATCACTAATTTAATCTCCTATACATGATTAAGGGAAATGATTGGAAAGTTGTCTTACTAAAATTAATAGTTGGGTTCTAAATCAACTTAAATAATGAACTAATCTAATTTTCGTATTCAACCAGTTATCATCCAAATTAATTATTGAAGCCCGACTACTAATTATCACTTAAGTTAATATATTTCTAGTTCTTAACCTAAGAATCCATAGTTTCTCGATCTGTATTAAATTTCTCCTCTTAGTCCTTTATTTAATACTAAAATGATGCAAAGTTTAGTCATTCTATTAGATCCATTCATCTCATAAACCATCAAAATAAATAAGATAAAAAATTCATAACTCAATCATGCATAGTCAACTAAAATAGCTACATTAATTCTCAAGAAAAAGAGATCATCCCATCATAGCATAAACACAATTCATCATCTTCATACACTTCAGTCCCATGTTACTGTCAATAAAAGTATTAAAGCAGTAAAACAGTGAATACTAAACAAACTACGAAAAGATAACAAAGTAATAGTCGGTTAAGCTACCATAGTAATAAGTTCGATAAATAAATAAGAAACATTGCAACAGATGAATAATAGAGTAAGCAGACATAGATCGGGTGAATGAGGAGTAGCGGCCTCTTTCCCCTCTCAAGCTTCTTGCATTAGCTCTCTCCTTCTACTTCAACTTGTTCTCACCAAATGGTCAAAGGCTTGGTTCTACTTCCAACCCTCTGCTGTGTTTCTCTCATCTTCACCGACTTTCTCTGTTCTCTTCTCTTCTTCCCTTCTTTCTCTCTATTTTCTCTCTACCAACATGTCTCTGGTGTGTTGAGTGAAGAATATGTGTCCTCCTCCATCACCCTCTCTTATGTCTATTTGTAGTATATGCCACATAGATTAAATTGAATGTTGTCTGCTCTGCATGAGAAGTCATAGTTCTGAATTAACATGTCACAACCGTGACCTTGTGATTTAGCATAGTTGGATGAAGAAGTGTGAAGCATGTAGCTGTTGGAAAAAGAACATTGCAGCTGGCAAGATGAGAGAATGGCAGCCAGTGCGGTGAAGAATGTGAAACATGTAGCTGGCTGGATGAAGAACATTATAGCTAGCACCGTGAGCATGCATGGGAGTTGCATGGTGTTGGCATCACCATGAAGTATGGTAGCTAGAAACATACATAGGAAGCTCACCGTGAGAAGCGTTGGATGGGCTGCCAACATGAGAAGATATGAGCTAAAGTGAGTGTGACATGCAATTAACTAATGTTTTATGCAATTAACATGAATGACTGTGCCATTAACTAATGTTCAATGCATTTAACTTAAATGACCATGCCATTAACATGTGACACCCATTTCATGCACAATTCTTCTTGTTTTAAGTCATCCCATCTTTCATTCTTTCATGCATAAATCTTCTTGTCTTTCACTCCACATTCATAAAATAATCTAATTAAGATTCATGTAACATCTGCGCCATTTTCACTCGATTCATATTAAAATTGAATTAAATTGCAACCAATTTCAGTATATGGACGCAAGCAAAATCAAACAAAATTAGACACAACACTTGTATATTTAGATTTTCTATCCTTGATCATTAAGGTAAAAGAAAAAGATTGATAACTGGTGTAATTATCCTCTATCATTTACATGAAGACTCCAATTAATGAAGTTTATATTTAATTCCTTTTATATCGATTGGTTTGCTCATATACCTCTACCCTCATTGCTAATAAATACCATAGTGAAAAATATTAGAAGTTTTCTTTGGGTTGGTATATATAATTCCCCTTATGTTTTAAAAGTTGCTTGGAAGGATATGTGTCTTCCAAAGAAGGAAGTTGGTCTAAGGATCACTCTATAAAGTTGACTAATAAGACTCTAATAATTAAGAGGATATGGAGGATACTAACAGATAAAGAGTCTTTGATACCGTAAACAATATGACTTCTGGATATGTGAAGCAAAGTATAATACCTCCTAGACTATGCAAAATATCCTGAAGATTTGAAACCAAGTTAGACTATGGTTTAAATCAAGGATGAGAAATGGTTCTAATACTACTTGTTAGGCAAATTATTGATGCCCTTCTAGTCCCCTAATGGAGAATGAAACCTACTCTCATTTGTGGACAATTGTCCAATAGACTACTTCTGTCAAACATGTAAATAACAACAACAATCCAAAGAAAAGCTAATGTGAATAGTAAGGAAGTAACCATGTGAGAAATTTAATGGTTGAGTTCTATAGCTTAAAGGGAGTGGTATTGTGTTTTATACACTTATGTGATGGTGTATAATTGTGAATTTTATATTTAAGTAATAAATTTTCATCGTATATCTTTTTATGTATAAAGGCTCGGGAGTTGTGAATCAAGGAGCTCGTACTGAGGATTGTTGAAGTTAAGAAAGTGTATACCTTCTTTTAAAATGAGTTGGGGAAACCATATTTCTTATATGGGATTAGATCACCCTAAGACATGTATGATGACTTTTATGTGAATTTTGAACCTAGGTAATGGTTAGTAGAATTGAATCTCAAATGGATACTAATACGTTTATGTAATTATGAAATGACATTGTTTTGAACAACTATGCATTTGAAGTACAAAAATTGGCTTTTATTTCATGAGATAATGTTTTGAAAATTTTCATATGCATAATCGAGTCATATATATTGCATGCACGTATACGATGAGTCATAGGGTAGGCCTATGTGATTTTATGTGATGTATGTTCACTTTGTATGTTATTTATACTGTCTTGGTGTGTATCGAGTTCTATGCGTGATATATGTTTTTTTCTGCTCACTGCGTACATAATGTACTCACTCCTTCACTTTCCAACCATGCAGAATCTGTGACGATTGTGCGGTCTTTTGACATTTTCAGGATATTACCGCACGTGGGTAGTCATTAGTCTCTCTTTTGTACTTTTGTCGCATAATGGCTCATGAACTGTCTTCTTTGGGTTGGTTATGTAAATATGCTTTGCAATTTTATAAATTTGCCTCTTAACTGTTTCATCATTTTAAAAGACCTAATGTATGAATTTTGATACTATTGTTGAGGTTGCTTTGAGTGGACTTTCAAGTCCTGCAGTTGTGGTAAAATTTTTGGTGTGAATATAGAAGTGTGTTTAAAGTTGTTTACAAGTTTTGGGATTTTTAAAATACAGCTATTGCGTTACCCAACTTTTTTTAAATAAAATAAAAAGGGAAAGACATTCAGTTAGCTTTGCATAGTCGGATTAAGGATACCGTTAGTGTCCTTAGCCCGGGTATGCGGTGGTTGTCATGGGCCCAATGTAGTACCGGGTCGTGACATACCATATAACTAATAATATCAAGTTACATTTCAATAACACACATTAACTTAAGCGAAACTCAAGAAAATCATATCACATTTAAAAAAATATCAAATTGTATTTCAAAATCACAATTCAATTTAATTAAACATGTATATAAAAATGCAAATATGCTTTCATTCTTATTTCCTTGTATTATGATCAAATATGCCAATTCACGCCCCAGATTTCAAACAAAATTTTGCTGGACAGCGTAACAAGCATTATAGCCCTTATCACATTACGAACAATAAGCCTTGAGTTCTAACTATAAGCCTTAGGCCCTGATTACGAGCTTTTGCCTCAAATGTCTATGTGTTGGTCATTTTGATCACAAATCCCATTATCTCATGCCCTAAATGTCTGTGTGTTAGTCAGTTTGATCACAAATCCCATTATCTCATCATGAATGCAATTATATGAATCATCTCATATATCATTTTCTTCTATCAGTAACTGATTGCCCAAAATTCACAATCAATTCAATTGAACTAAGCATTTCATAATTATTCACGTAGTTAGCAATTAACAATAAAATCAAAGTACTTCCATATATAGTCCCGAGTATCAAACTCCTCGGAACAATGTCCAGAATTGTAACAATCATATAAGCAACAATTCAATAACTGACATTTCACCAAAAATAAATCAACCATAATGAGAAACATTAAGGCTAACTCACAGAATACTCTAACGAGCTATTACCTCAACGTCTTGACAATATCTGGGCATTGACAATCACTTTGAGAGCCTATTAGACATGCATATGAACATTGGTCACTGATAACGAATAGAGAGAATATGTATGCAATCCTTAAGTGCAATGTTTATATCCTTTTCTTCCTAATGTTCCTTTATGAACAAGCTGCCTTCTTTTAATAATAACTCTCTCTACAAAAATCTGAATACCATGATTATTGTGCCTCCTAAAACTGGACTTCATTAGTCTTAATATAGCTAAAAATTATATGAACAAAATATCCCCTTGGAGTACAACCCCCATCTAAATTTTGTCCTATTTTTGGTAAGAAATAGGCTGGCAACCAATGCTCAAACAACAATAAATCATTATTAAGACATCTTCTAGCCAAACCGTCTCATAGAAGCATTAATAAGACATCAATAATCATTTTTCATGTTTTATACTTTGACTAATTCGAGCTCTAAAGCTCTCAAAAATAAGAAAATAATACAAGGTTCCTATATAGGGGTCTGACACAGGCAATATAAGGGAAACAAGCATAACTCAAGCTATAATCACTATTTTATCAAGCCCCTTTCGCAGAGGTCAAGTAAGACCTATATCTACAACTTTTGTAATTTGAGTTTCTATAAATTCATGCTCTAAAGTTATGTAAAACAGATCAAAAGGGGGAATATGAAATTGAAACCAGGATTTCGACTTACGTTGGTGACTTCTTTCCTTCTCCTCTTCTCTTCCCCTTTTTCCTTCCCTTCTCTCCTTTTTTTTTGTTTTTCTCCCTCTTCTAACCTTATGACAGACCCTTACTCTCCCTTATGTTGCCTTTAACATCTATTTTCTCTAGAAAGTTCAAAGAAAGTCAAACTAATCTATATGTCACCATTCTATTGGTCTATAAGTTACTAACCTTAAGCAACACATCACTCATATAAGCCTCCACATTTTACTACTTGTAAGGCTACACATGTCACCAATTGTAGGGCTACATTTGTCACCAGTTGTAAAGCTACACCTCACCATTCTGAAGCTTCACATATCACAAGTCTAAAGTGCCATTTGTCACAAATTTAAAGGGCCACTTGTCACAAATATAAAGTGTCACTTGTCACAAATATAAAGTGCCACTTGTCTTCTACCATGCTAATTTATAAATTAACTCCTCATCAAACTTCCGATTTTTAACAATTAACTCCAAATCACTAACTTAAATCCATCAATTTCTAATTTAATTCTAATTCATCAAATTCATATCCAAGCATCCCATAATATGTTAATTAAGTCCACATAAAACATTTGTTAGTTATTTCTTATATTTATTAATAATAATCTATGTATGTGTAAGCTAATCTCATGCATGTATATAAAATAACAAATTTCGTATCCTAATTCACCAAATTAATCATCTAGTGATATAACTTATTTTATTGAATGCAATATACATAAGCTTAATCTTCTAAACCTTCTAAACCTCAACAATTTAAGAGACAGGATATTACAGTTTCTCCGAAATAGGTATACCGTTCCCCACTCTCTTCTCAATCACCATCTCCTATAACTTCATGGTGTGATTGAGTAGTTTAATACCTCTATAGTTGTTACAGCTTTGGATGTCCCATTTTCTCTTATAGAGAGGAATTCATATTCTAAATCTTTACTCATCTGGCATTTTGGTGTACTTAAGGATCCTATTAAAAAGCTTGGCTAACCAAGTAATGTCCTCTTCTTCTAGGCTCTTTTATAACTCTATGGGTAACTTATAAAGTCCTACTGCCCTGCCACTATTCATCTTCCTCAAGGCTCCCCTAATTTCTTCTCTCATAATATGCCAAAATCAAATGAAGTTGCTAATATCACCCAAAAAAGTGTCGTTATATCTACCTTCACTAAAGAGCCTATAGAAGTAGTTTCCATCTTCTCCTGATGTCATTTTTATCTATAAGTACCAGTCTTTCTTCATCCTTTATATAACAAATTTATAATTGCAAATATTAGCCAAGAAAGTGTTGTTATATTTGCCTTCACTAAAAAGCCTATAGAAGTAGCTTTTCATGTTCGCTTGATGTCATTTTATCCTTGAGTACTAATCTAACTTCATCCTTTATACAACAAACTTGATCTAAATCCCTCGCTTTCTATTCCCCGGCTCTTGTCAACTTAAATATAGTATTTTTTCCATCCTTAGTTTCCGATCATTGATACACATTCTCAAAGGCTTTTCTTTTTGCTTATAAGACTATCTTCTTTGTCTCTTTCCTGGCTAGATTGTAATTCTCTTTATTAACTACCTTCTTTTTATCCATGTTGCCATCCAATAAAGTTTTGTAGGTAACCTTTTTTATCTTCACCTTCTTTTGTACATCTTCACTTCACCTCCAAGACTCCTTCTTACTACCCCTAAGCCCTTTAGAATCTCTCACGGTCACACTAGTTTCATTTCTTAAAAGAGCTACTACTCCTTCCTATATCTAGTTAGTATCTCTTTCTAGTTTCTATTCTTCTTCAAACATTACTTGGTCCCTAAATTGTTCCATAATTTCTCTTTTTAGATTGAACCATTTAACACTAGTGTACCTCTAGGAACTACTCTTATATAAAACAAGTGGTGTTAGGTAATCTATTAAAGATTGATCATGTAATGAGAATCAGGCAAATCGGACTAGTCTAGAAGTTCATATGGTGCTCTTCTATAGGTAATGACATATATTGGACTAATAATAATGAAAAGAGTCAAAGACGTTCGCGAATATATCATGTAGGGATACTTTGGGAACTAGAATGTAATGATCCAAATTTTTGTTAAATTACTCATAATGGACCTATATGGAGAAAAGCTTATAAAAGTATAAGTTGGGCTTAAAAAAGCTTAAGTTCATTTCTCTTTTAAACTCTTTTCCCTATAGGTTACTATTCGCTCCTAATTTTTGACACTCATACCATCATTGTCCGATCACCATTTTCGATGATCTAGGGTGGGTGTACCCTACGAACATTATTTGTAAAGAAGAAGGTAGTAGCCTCTGACTCTGTATTGATTACAGAGTATTGAATAAAGTGACAAAGAAGTATCCATTTCCAAGAATTAATGATTTGTTTGACCAACTTCAAAGCGCTAGATGTTTCTATAAGATTGATTTGAGGTCTGGTTATTTTCAATTGAGGATCAGAGGAGAAGATGTTCCAAAAACTGCTTTTCATACTAGATATGGTCATTATGAATTTTTGGTGATGTCCCTTTGGGTTTATTAATGCTCCTGCAACCTTTATGGATTTGATGAATAGGGTGTTTAGACCTTTTTTGGATAGGATTGTTATTGTATTCATTGATGAAATCTTGGTATATTCTAAGAGCGAAGAAGAACATTTGGTACTTCTGAGAATGATTTTATAAAATTTAAGGAAGCATCAGTTGTATGCTAAATTTTCTAAGTATGAATTTTGGTTGGATCATGTAGTCTTCTTTGTAAACGTGGTATCTAAAGATGGCATCCAAATGGATCCTAAGATGATTAAAGCTATTATAGAATGGCCAAGACCTACTACTATTACTGAGGTTCGAAGTTTCTTAGGCTTAGCAAGCTATTATCGGAGGTTTGTCCAAAATTTCTCTCGAATAGCTGCACCTACACCTTTAACCAAGTTAACTAAGAAAAATGCTAAATTTGTTTGGCTAGAGGTGTGTGAGGAAGTTTCCAGTAGCTCGATGATAGGTTAACATGAACTCCAATTTTGACCTTACCTTATAGGTTGGATGGATTTACAGTGTATTATGATGCTTCTAGGGTTGGTTTAGGTTATGTGCTTATGCAGCATAGATGAGTAGTGGCTTATGCTTCCTGAAAACCAAACAAGCATAAGCAAAACTATCCTAAAACCAAACAAGCATAAGCAAAACTATCCTACTTATGACTTGGAGATGGCAGCTTTGGTGTTTATACTTAAGATTTGGAGACATTATCTGTATGGTACGACTTGTGAGATCTATACTGATCATAAAAGTTTGAAATACATTTTTATAAAAGAGATCTAAACCTGAGGCAACGAAGATGGATGGAGCTTTTGAAAGATTATGATTGTTCCATTTTGTATCACCCAGATAAATCTAATGCAATAAGTAATGCTCTAAGTAGAAAATCATCTAGTAGTCTTTCTCACATCAAATATGTAAGTAGAACCATAATTAAAGAGTTGCATGAGTTAGTCAACCAAGGATTACAATGGAAGATATCATGATTAGGATTTTTTTTAATCATAATTCAAGGTTAGATCAATGTTTTTAGAGAGAGTCAAGGCTGCTCATTCCAAAGACCCTCAGTTATGTAAGATAATTGAAGAGATTCAAGAGCATCGAGCTAAGGATTTTATTGTGGATGATGATGGTATTATAAAGATGGGTACTAGAGTATGTGTATCAGATGCTGATGACCTAAGAAAGAAAATTATAGAGGAGGTACAATTTGTGGCTTTTAGAGTTCATCTAGGCTCTAAAAAGATGTATCTAAGGATGTCAATGGGTGACGGCAGGCCTCGGGTCTGGCCCGTCTATATTTTTTAATTAAAAAAATACAAAACGGCGCCATTTTGGACAAAATGGACACGCCCCTAGCCCACCAAACCTGGACCAAAAATGGGCTGGTTCTGGCCAGGCCGGGCCGGAATTGCCATCCCTAGATGTATCTTGATCTCAAAGGCTCATATTGGTAGAGTGGAATGAAAAAGAATATTGTAGAATTTGTGTTCTAGGTGTCTAATATGTCAGCAAGTAAAGCTTTAGCACCAAAGACCTTCTGGATTATTACAACAACTTTCTATTCCTGAATGGAAATGGGAAATGATTACTATCAATTTTGTGACTGGATTGTCCCATACTAATACTAGATATAATGCTATATAGGTAATTGTGCATAAACAAACAAAGTTTGCACTATTTTTACCTATCAAGAAGATTGATTGAACTGACAAGTTGGCTAGGCTATATATCAATAAAATTGTGTATTTGCATGGGGTACCACAATCTATGGTCTTTAATAGAGATTCCAACTTTACATCAATTTTCTGGTGAAAGTTGCATAAAGCTTTAGGTATAAGATCGTACTTCATCACTACTTTTCATTATCAGACATATGGCCAGTATGAGAGAACTATTTAGGCTTTAGAGGATATGCTTAGGATGTGTGTTATTGATTTTTGTTGTCATTGGGATTTGCATTTTCCACTGATTGAATTTGCTTGTAACAATAGTTACCATGCTAGTATTAAAATGGCTCCTTATAATGTTTTGTACGACAGAAAATGTAGATCACCTTTATTAGGAAATTGGTGAACAACAATTGACAGGACCTGAGTTAGTACAAATCACTTCCAAAAGGATCTCTATTATTCAAAAAAGCTTGAAAATAACTTTTAGTAGACAAAAGAGTTTCGCGGATCCAAAGAGGAAAGATGTGAGATTCTATGTAGATGACATGATATTTGTGAAAATATCACCAATGAAAGGAGTTATGAGATTGGGTAAGAAAGGTAAACTAGCTCCAAGATATATTGGTCCATTTGAGATTAAATATAAAGTGGGTGAAGTGGCATATAGGTTGGCATTATTGCCTAACCTATCTAGAGTTCATCTTGTATTTCATACGTCGATGTTGAGAAAGTATATTTTGGATCCTTCTCATATCTTTCGACCATATAATGTGGAGATTGATGGCAATTTGATATATGAAGAACAACCTGTTGCCATAGTAGATTATCATATTCTTCAACTAAAATCAAGTGAGATACCAATGGTGAAAGTGTTATGGAGTAATCATATGATGGATGACTATACGTGGGAGATGGAGCTAGATATATAGAGTCAATACTTGCATCTATTTCAACAATGAGGTAAGATTTAAAATTTTTCCTCATTTGAGTACAAATCTTTTTTATAAGGGGGGAGATTGTAACGATCCAGATTTTTGTTAAATTACTCATAATGGACCAATAAGATGAAAAGCCTATAAAATTATATGTTGAGCTTAAGAAAGCTTAAGTTCATTTTTCTCTTCAACTCTTTCCCTATAGGTTACAACTCAATCCCAACTTCTGACACTCATACCTTCATCGTCTGACCACCATTTCTGATGATCTAGGGCTCTATAGAAAGCTCTTATGATGCTCTACGGAAAGCTTTTAGGATGATTTATGTAATCCCTAAAATTATTTCTTCAAAAAGGACCCAGATTTGGAGAAATCATGACTATAAATTTTGGTTCATTCAAGTAAGTCACCAATCTCATATTTTTAGTCATTTTTTGGTGAAACTAACATTACCATCATGTTAAACGGTCCCAAAAATGTAGGAAAGAAGGGAAACCTGACACTAATAGGCCCATTTTATTGGTGAATGGAAATGAGTTACCTTTGAGCTTTAATACTTCGATTCTCACAAACTGGGAGGAGTTTTTACATAAGACTAGTGCCATTGGATTCTAAAGGTGAGCGCATCATTTTTGGATGGGTGGTGAAGATCACCGGCTATCTCGAACTGGCACATGTACCCCACGCTTCAGTGACAATGGTGATTTTCTAACTAGTTTAGAAATGACTGGAAATAATTTTAAAATTTCTAAAATATTATGTTAATCAATTTTCATAAAAGCGGTGTATTGAAATGCTTTATAGTTTGTGAGATAAAAATTTAGAAAAGGTTATGTTCTTATAAAATGCATGAAATTGATTAAATTGAGTTGTTGTTGATTAGAATTGAGACTATCTGGATGTATTGAATATAAATGATGGTGTATGGGTTAGAAATTAGTATACTTGAATTATGAATTGGATTATTATGGATTTTACAATGTAAATGTGAACTCAATTAGGTATAGACATGTAGTTTGGAGGTCCAAATTAAGTTGTGGTTATTGGTGGATATAAAAGTGTATTTTTATTGTAAGAATGACACTTCTTTTAGAAGGGGAATGTTCGTTTTATAAGGAAAACTCTGTCAAATTTTTAGTAGGGTTAACATCGTCCTTTTTAAATAAAAAACAAAACTCCTTAGTATTGATTCATGGTCTTATTCTTGAGACATCTACAATTGTTTTAGGTTTTAAATGCTAATGATCATTCATATTTTTCCTTTTTAAAATAAATCAGGAGCATAACCCTCCACTTTGAGACATTAGGTTCAGCATGAAGGAGTGCATTCTACCTGTGAGTTAATATTCATGGTTATGAACATGCATTAGAATTCATTCTCATATTCATCATAGAAATCACCATCATTATCATATGCACACATGATACTTATAGATATGGATTGACAGATGTATACATATTTTTGTTATGCAATGTTATGCTTGTCTTGATATGTAATGATGTGGAAGATTGTTATGGTGTAAGTTACCTAGTGGGCATTACTAGGCTATGCGCACAGTGAGTCAGTTGGTTAGCTATGGATTTGGGTTCATATTTGATCCATTAATGAATCCATTGATTGAGATATGACACGGTTGGGGCGATTCTATTGAACGTGCTCTCAGATGCCAACCAATATATGATACATGATATGGTGGTGTGATTGTGGCGACTTAGTCGATCTTGCTCTTGGAAAACAATCATATCGTAGTAAGGTTGTGGTGGCTCGGTTAAGTATGGCTCTCAGACAGCAATCCGCTACATTTGGATTGAGTGATTAGTTTAGAACAAAAGAACCCCGATGGTTATAGTATATAGGGAAGGGGCGTGTCCTATGGTCCTTTGTCAGTCCTCCACTATTATTTGTGATTTATGATTGTGATGATTATGTGACATGATATTGATATAAGAAATGCATGCATATTTATGAAAAAAATCATTATGATATGAAATCGCATTTATAGATGTAATACATTATAAATATATACATATATGTATCATTTGATATCCTTAGGAGTGCATAACATATTCATATTATTAATTCACTCAACGAGGTCTAACTCCCCTCAACCATTTTTCAGGATCTTCTTTTTAGATTGTACTTCACCGATCTTCTTCTTCTCCGGTGATTCGATGTATATTTGTTGGTGACCTTTGACTCTAGAACTACAGTAGTCTTGTATATTGTAGATTTCCTTTTATTAACTATCTTAATGTTATAACACATTAAGGATTGCATATTGTTATAACTATTTGATTGTTATAATTATGAGTTTGATCATTTTGAAATCTCTTCTTTATTATGGATATAGAGATTTGATGGCAATTTAGGCTTACTAAAAGTCTAGTAAACCTTGAGGTTATTGCTCCTTTAGCGCCGGTCACAATCCACAGTTGGGGTCATAACAAGAAATCTCTTTATTCCTTATTGTTACCTAGTGTGATTTCCTTAGGCAATACTAAAGATATACTTCATCCTATGGATTGCTATCCTAGAGAAGTTACAAACTGACGACAAACTTATTGGACAAAATTTTGATGACAAATGCCTACTTTGCTCAATTCTACTGTAATCAATTGAGCATGTATTCTTTCAATGTCAATTTTCAATTCTCAACATTTATATAGAATAGATTTCAATCTCGGTTTCATATCTCTTGTCTAACCCTTAACTAGGAAGGCATTCTCGATTGGATCAACCATGAACATAAGGAACTAAGATCATAGCAAACCCTATTCAATCCAAAATTTAAAAGGCTATTTTATTATACCTGGAGAGAAAGGAATAATAGAAGATACCATAACTAAACAACATCCAAAGAGCAATAATCTAAGGACCTTATTAATGGTGTAAATGAATATTATCTCATCCTTAACAATAGAGAAAGGTCTTAACTAATATTGGTACTAAAGTTGCAATTACTAAAACTTCTTGAACTTTCGGTACTAGAGTGGAATAGTCTTTCTAGCAGGAGTCTGACCATGGGTAGAAGAAGATCACTCAAGTATTGAAGTACCATAATGAACTTAGCTTATTGAAAAAGATGATTCTTCATTCATATATAATCTGGACATGCCTACATAAGAATCAAGCAGAAAAGAATATGAGAAGCTATTTGGGAAAGGAAAAAATGTACTAAGGAATTACCAACCTTTTACTGGGCATAAATCTAAGGGAACTGATGAAAGCAACTTCTTAAGGTCCTCAACTCGAGCTTAACCTGGACAAATAAAAGATGATTAGTGGAAGGTCCCAAGGCCACATGTAAGGCATCACAAGACCATAGTGGGAGAGGAGAAGTGAATTTTTGGAGAAGTGAATTTTTCATAAAAAAACCACACAAACAAGCTCACTTCTTAATTGCTCAATTGGTTTCACAAGACCATATATCTATTTTGTGTAAGTGGATTATTGGAAAGAGCGTGATTTCGTTATTACAAGTGTCAGAATGTTAAAAGAATTAGTATGGCTCTAAACCTCAAATTGGAAGTCAAAAATAAGGATTGTGCTTGTAAGGCTTTTGCCTCATTGATTAATCAGTTATTCATTTACTTTTTTTAAAAAAAGTGTTCTCTCTCTTTCTCTTGAAGATATTAACAAGATTAATTCACAAAAAATTTTGTATCATAATTTCTCTACTTTGTTACTACTTTATTTTTCAAATTGCGTAGTTTGTTAAATTGATATTTATCCTAAAGTACTACTGATATTAAACATCATTTATTCTGAACAAAAGTGCGTCCATAAATAAGCTTATTTTTCATTTTTATTTAACTACAATTAATTAAAATTTTAATTTAAAGATGTTATATACTAAATATGTAAACGTTTTCAATATCAGTTATGCAATAATTTACAATATTTTGTAAGAGTTTTGATTAAATTAGTGTCGAATTAATAATTAAGATATTAAATTTTCATTATTAATATACTTTGAGGTATCTTCACATAATTCTCTGACATTTTCTCATTATCACTTTCATATATTCTAAATTTAATAAATTAGATAGAAAAATATTGTTCTACTAATAAAAATGATTGTAATTTGTGAATGTTTTAATTTTTAAATTTTATATAATTAACATATTTAATAAATTTAAAATCAATTAAATCTTTTAGAACATAATACATTTTGATTTGTATTATTATTCTGATATTATTATTAGATAATTTAAACAATTCAAATAATTTTATTTAGAGCCAATTTCTTTTCAATCCAACTTTGTTTATCGACAAATTTGGAGTAGGAATAAAGAAATGCAAAAAGTTATTAATTCACTCCTAAAATTTTTGTAAATATTTGAATAATTCTTCAAAAATTTAACACGATTTTTTTATTATTGTCTTTTAACAAAATTGCCTTTATTTAAATTCAAACATATTAATAATTGTTAATAAAATATTTGAAGTTTTCTTTCTATAAATAACGTCCTCGAAACTAAATTATCCATGGGTTGAATAAGAGTTGTACCATAAGAGAATTTTAGGAGCCAATTTGTTCATCTTACTAAAAAAAACTTATCATTCTAACATTAATTTGTGTTACTAAATTCTACTTAAATAAGAATTATGTGAATAGATACTATTATAAAAAGCAATGTTTTAAAAAATTGGACCAAAAATTAAACTGGTAAAATAAAACATTTAAGAGGTTTAAAGATTTATTAAACTGTTATAAAATCAACTAAAGATTGAACAAAATTAAATAAATATATAATTAAAAAATATTATTACTTATTGAAGAATTTAAAATTTAATCAAAAATAAATTATTAAATAATACATTGATTAATAAAAATTAACTTAATAATTAATAAATTAATCGAATTTTAATAACAATAGTTATTAAAATAAATTAAAAAAGTTAAATAATTCAAATTTTCTAAACCAATTGAGTTTTTTAATTAAGAGTTATAAACTTGTTTGCGTTTCTACAAAAATTTTAGAGGTACATACCTACTTTTTTCTAATAAGAACCAAAATAATTATATCATTAAAGTATAAAATCACAATTAAAACAGGTGTCAGCGTACACAAAAGATGGTAAAAAGAATCTAGAAATAAACAAATAGTAACATGGATTAAAAAAAATGTCAACGCATGTTCCCGAAAATGAAAAATTATGTGCCGCTTTTTCTAAACATTTCATGATTCAATTTCCAAACGTCCACCAAACAAAAACAAGTTCGTGCTGTTGGCTGCCCTCCCAAATGTGCTCAAAAGATGGTACAGGACTTTTGAGATATATTTTGGCATAGCCCTTTGACAGGCTTCGTCGGAATTGGCCACTATATATTATGGGGAAATAAAATCTTTCAAAGAAACTCTGATTATCATTTGATAAAATATAGTTTGCAGACATGCCCCCACTAAAATTGAAAACATCTTTCCTGACACAACAACCTGCTACATTCTAAGAGGTCTTCAAGGTAAGAAATGTGAACATCCCTCATTTCATAAGCAATAGAGAAAAGATACCAGCAAATTAAATAAGTGATAGTCACAGAGGAAGTTCACCACTATCTGCAATCACGACCTTGCTCTTAGGGGTGCCGCTCTGCCTTCCTTCTGCTTCCATTTTGTAGACGACATCCATTCCGGAGAGGACCTTTCCAAATACCACATGCTTGCCATCCAACCTGCATTTGATTTTAGATTTTTGAGTGACAAAACAAATCACCTGCAATCATAAAGCATTATCTGTTGTTAAGGAGTATTAACAACAAGAACATGTAATTACCAGCTAGTTGTAACAGTTGTGATGAAAAATTGTGAACCGTTGGTGTCTGGACCAGCATTTGCCATCGATAGAAACCCTGAGGTAAACATATCAACAATTTGTCATCTCATACTTTGAATGAGCCATCTATTACATTTGCAGAAGAACTTGATTTATGCTAAGAATTGTAGGTAACTTCAATCCTACCAGGTCCAGTATGCTTCAACTTGAAATTCTCATCAGCAAATTTCTCCCCATAAATTGATTCTCCACCTCTTCCATCACCAAGCGTGAAATCACCTCCTTGGATCATGAAGCTGGGTATGATTCTGTGGAATGAGCTTCCCTTGTAATGAAGAGGTTTGCCACTCTTTCCAACACCTTTTTCGCCTTCAATAGTAAAAAATCACGAAACCAATAAACCACTGAATATACCCAAGTATTCTTCCTTCCAAATCCAACACAAAGGCTTAAAAGCAGCTGCAATTCCTCTAACTTTCAAGATCAGCGGCACAGCTTTACAAGTAAAAGAGATTAAGAAAATTAAAAGTGTACCTGTACACAATGCTCGGAAATTTTCTGCAAAATAACGAATGAACAATGAGTCGTCAGCAATGTCCTAAAGCAAACTTCAGCAAACTCAACATAATAGTGAAAACCTAATAAGCACTACCATACCAGCGGTTTTAGGGACCGTCTTCCCAAAGAGTCCCATAACGATTCGTCCTGGAGACGGAAGTCGAAAAAGGTCTTTCATTCAGGAAGAATATTTGGCATTAAGAAAATTTGAAATAAACAGAAGATAGCTATCAAAAAGGTAGCAGCAGAACAGAAACTACTACTAAGTCATTCAATCTTGTTCAATTCAATTGAATATTGTTGACAGATGACATTATGAGGATCAATACTATTGCATGATTCAATAAAATACTAGAAGTTACCAGCAGATTTTCCATCAATCTCAACGTCAAAATAAACTTTGTGAGTGATCTCTTTCAAGTCTTCCTTAGACTTCTTTGCCTGAAAACCGATTCATTTAAATCCATCTCAAGCTTTTAAATTCACCCACAAAGTCATAAAATCAAGAATCACAACAAAGAAAAATAACAATACAAAGGAAAATCAGGAAAGCAGATCGGGTTCAATATACTTACCTGAGTAAGAGTTAGGGTTCCGATGACGAGTAGAGTGAAGATTAGTAGAGTAAACCTGGATCTCGCCATTCTCGCTTCACCTACTTTTGGAGTTAAGTTGAAGATTAATATGTGGCAAGGTATCTTTTATAAGCGAATAACAATCCAATGATATTCTTCCACGTTCCAGTTAAATGTCGTGGCCTAAATTGATTGGTTAACTACACGTGGGAGAATTGAGATTTGATGATATCCTTTTGTCCTTTTTAAAAACGGTGAAAGAAGAAGTTTAAGAATTGAAATTACGTCGCTACGAAACTTAAATAAAATTGATATATAATAAATAAAAAATAAAAAATATACGAAAAAGTAAAAATATAATATAAAATAAAAAAATTATTGAAATAAAATGTACTAATAATTACGAAAGACTCATAAAATTGAACTGTATAGAAAAAAACTCTTAACTTTATTCTAACTTTTTTTCCAATATCCTTTAAACATATTTCTTTATAGTTTAAATCTTATCTTTAACATATTTTTAAATATCTAAAACAAAATTACTTATATATATTAATTAATAACTAAATTTATTAAACAAATTCATGATAAAAATAATAATTAGTTTTTAATAAATATTATTTAAAATTTTTCAATCAAAATATAAGGAAATAAATAAAAAACCTAAACTTTGAAAAATATAATTTATTAGTAAGATTAAATAAATTTAGTTTTTTAGGATAAAAATAGTAATTCATTTTTTAATAATAATAATATAAAAGAAAATTTTAAATTAAAATGTAAAGATACAAATAAGAATATAAATTTTGAAAATATAATTTATTAATTAGAATGTGTAATAATTGAAAAAGAAAAAAATTAATTGAAAATTCCAAAAATTCATTATTCCTACAACTTGACCACTACTTCATACAGTGTCGTCCAACTTCTTTAATGAGAAATACAGTGTCATTGGTCTCTTTTAGGAACTTAAGATGCTGATGGTTGTCCTCTTATTGTAGTGTATTGTTGACTCATATTGTAATAGAATAGTACGTTACTCTCCAATAGACATTATCCTTTACTTTTTGTAATACAATTAACTTTAATTTTTCAAAAAAAACTAAAAAATTACATAGAGGAGGGAGAAATTTGTAATGGCCCCACATCTTCGAAACAATGCCATCTCAGTCATTACTTAACTGATTTGTCAAAATAGAGGGAGGAAGAAGTGCTTCTTACCACAACTCTGCTCTTGCTCATATCGTTGCTCCATCTATCTGAAGTTGCATTTAGTATCGACGGCAGCAGCAGTGTAATGACAGAGCAGCGTTTCATCATAACCTCACTCCCCGTCTCCGTCTCTCTTCAAACTCTACGGCGCAGATCCGAGGAGTTTGGGATTAGAAACCACAAGTTCACTCTCTGCATTCTCAAGCTCTTCAATCTCTTTCCAATTTTCACTTACTTAACAAACTTGCAGGTTCCTCTCGTTTATTTCTCTTTCCTTTTTTTTTTTTGTTTTTTCCAGATTTCTAGTGTTGGTTTTCGTGGGGAGATCTAGTTATGGATTAGCTTTGATGTTTATAGTCATTCATATATCTATATTTAAGGCTTCGGGCGTGATGGTTTACGTAAGACTGTTTCTTTTTCATTTTAGCGTGGAAGAGAAAAGCGTTATATTGTTTGGGATCTTAGTTTGACATTTATGTTTGGTTCTTGGCTAAAGATATCGTTTTGATTTGTTTTTCAATTGGAAAGTTTGGGTTTTTCTATTTGCATATGACCTTTTTAGGTCCATTTGCAGTTTTTAGATTGAGTCATTAGTCTGTTGTTCCCGGTAGAACTTCACACTGAGCTAGCTATTTATCATTTCATTTAGTG
>JAOTAY010000008.1:26513846-26529844 GCA_025629805.1 Erythroxylum baracoense | reverse complement strand
TTATATAAGATATAATATGGGCCGAAACTTATTGGGCTTTCATAATCCTAATGGGCTTAGGATTATGATATTCTTATACCTAATAGGAATAAGGATTAGGGTTTCTCTATAAATAGAGAACCTATGTCTTATTAGAAGACATACGAAAAAGCCAAGCCACCAGCTGTTCGTTTTCTGAGAGAAAAATTGTGCGGCGTTCAAAAGGTGTTTTGGAACATGGTAGCACACATTAGCCGCTGCCCGGATCGTTCATCCTCGTGTGGATACCGGTAGAGGACGTTCGCGCATCGCAACATCTACAAATCTGAAAAACAAAGACCAATCCGCGTCAAGAGGTAAATCCGTACTTGTTGCGTGTTTTCGGTTATACTTTTGTAGTATAATATGGCCTATTCCGCTACGTATTATGAATACATGGGCCATAGGCGATCCAACAATCCTAACTATTTTCTTTTTTTATTTTAGTTATAGTCATTTTATTTATGTTCAGTACTTTATTTTGGTTTCAATGTCTATTTCCATTTCCATTTTTTCCCTTTAATTATGGTTGTTTATAAGGTATAAGTAAATCCTAAATGGTGATCATAAATACCTTTGACAACAAATGATAACAGGAGATAGAAAATTTTCTTATATGTTTTTATATCCTCCCTTTCTATCTATATTTAATTTGTATTCTTTATATTGGTATATTGAGAACTAATATATAAGTCAAGTATAGGGAGATAATCGATTATTTATAGGCATAAGTTATTATACTTATTAATTTTATCATCATTACCCTTATTAGTTTTATTTCAATTGGCTTAAAATATAATAATTTTGAAAGAAGATTAATAGCTATGAAATATTTATAAGTTTGATTATTTTGTGATTCAATAACTTAGGGCCAATAATTGCGAGCATTGATAACTAACTTAGTTCTAATTTATTCTAATAATCATCAGAATGGATACTTCATTTGCATTGCAATATTTTTAAATATATTTTAGACATATATTCTATTTAGAAGTTAATTCTTTCTAAATATTTTAGTATCCTATTTAAAATAAATAAATTAAAATAAAAATGAATAAATGACTATAAATAAATTCACTATACTAGCTTTAACTTAAGTAAAAATTATGAAGTTAAAGAGTAGTTTTAGTAATTTTTTGAAATAATAACTTAAATGAGTCATGAGAGCACTCATGACATGGTATTTCCTTTTGCATCAAAAGGTTATAAGAATTTTTAAATAGCCTCTAAATGCTCCTTTGTTAATTTAAAGTTTAGTGTTTTATTTTTTTGTTAATGGGTTATTAAAATGTTTAAAAGTTGAAACATCTTTTTTATGAATGTCTAATTTATACATTATGTTTAATTTTATAAATTAAGCTAAATTTTGATGTATTATTTGATGTAAATTGAATTGATTTATGACTTAATACTAGTTTTTGAAAGCCTAACTAATTGATGAATAGTGCAACTTAATGCATGATGGATAGTCTTGGTTATTCTAATTGAAATGCTAAATCTTTATTAGAAATGCTACATTTTAAAGTTAAAAATGATGAAATTGATTTGCTTAAGGATAAGCAAAATCTTAAGTATGAAGATATTTTATGTGAATGAATTATGCACATATTTATTTAAGCATTTTGCTTGTTTAATGCTAAATTACTTTATTTTATTTAGTTGTTATTACCTTTTTAGGTAATTATGTAAATTGGACATTGAGATGATATTATTCAAGAATTAAAGGTAATTCCAAGTAAAAATATGAAGAAATTCACAATTTTTAGAGGAATATGATATGGCCCAAGCTTGTCTTGTAGCCTATGCCCTAATATGATCAAGTGCTGCAAGTGACATGGCTTAAGCCACAGTTGCGTAGGAGACATAAGCATGCTACATGCAATGTATTCATCTTCAAGAAAATAATAAGATCTATTACTTAGAAGCAAGGTTATGTCAAAGTAAATATCTATCACCCAAAAGACACATTAAAGGCCCACAATCCAAGTCATGACCATCGGGAAAACTATAACGTACCTAAAGTAAAACATTTTAAAGGGAGAAACCTTAATTTTTATAATATTTTGTCTTTAGAAAATATCTTTTTCTCTCTAAAATTTAGATTTAACCATCATAAGACTTCTTCGACCTTTAAGGAATTGATTTTTTAAGCTATTGTTTCTAGACACTTATGATCTAGATATTTTTCTAGATACTTATGATTTATCAAATGGTATCTTTTTCTAGATACTTATGATCTATCAAATGGTATCTTTTTCTAGATACTTTTATTATGATTTTGTTTTTTTTAATGATTTCATTGTTGCAAATGTGTTTTGTGGCAAAACTCTTTTCTTATGTTTAGATAAGGATAACCAAGTGACTATTTTTTAATGGTTGATTCAATTTAATTTATGATATGAGATATATTTTGTGAGCTATTTTTATTGTTCTTATACTGATTTATTTATGTTAACATCTAAATTTGATTTTAATTCACTTGTAGATGGTTCTAGAGAGCTTGCTTGTGAGTGGATCGAAAGGGGGTTAAACATTGTGCTCAAGGGAGACTTATATGATTTTCATTGTGTTAAGAAAAAACCATTTATAGGATTTTAAAAAACTTAATGCATTCAAAGGGTTGTCAGTATAGTTAGCAATACGAGTTAACAAATTAAAGTGTAAATTATTATAGCTCGAAAGAGTAGAAAGTCCTACTATCTAGAGAATATGTTCATTTTAGGTTAATTAAAGTGTAAAATCAAAAGTGTTATTCGGGAAAGTACTCATCTAAGAATAGTTATTTGATTAGATTCTCTTTTGATTAATTGTCTTGTCATTTTTTTTTCGTTGCCATTGTTAAAATTCTGTCCATATTACTTTTCGTGAGATCGATACCCTACTTATCATTATATTACTTACTAAAAATATGTATATTTTCTAAGTTAGTGGGTGATATATTTGTAAAAGAGAAAAGTTTTATAGCATTAAAATTATATATCAACTATACACTTACCATTTTGTCACTAAGAGCTTTGAAAATTTAGTTTAGATCCTATATTTGCTTAATTTTGGATATTCTTTGGAAGATGAGAAATATGGGATTGCAACTTTTAAAACATAACTTATTAATTTATTCAAATATTTAGAAACATAAATGGATAAATTCTAAAGAATAAAAATAGCAAATAAATTGAAATTTAAGTATAATAGGTCTTATATGCTTCCCATTCCATATTCTTGTTATATTTATTCCATTAAGTTCTTTAAATCCATCTGTTCTAGCTCTGATGACTTGTTTTATGTTGAACAATCTAATCTAATTTGAACAAATTGTCCTCTTAAGTCTCTTTTATCCATTCTATCCATTCTTTTTAAGAGTAAATTTCCTTCATGCAAATCTTGACATTTTTTTCTTCTTCACATTGAACAACCTGAACCTTTTTTGGTATGTCCTATTCTTCGAACTTAATTCTTCCATTTTCTCTTCAACAAGGTTTTACTTATTATGCAAATGGTCTCCATTTTGCTTATCATCGAAACCCAATGCCTAATTACTTGAGAACTTTAGATCAACGAGGATAAGATGCTCCGCATGTGAAATTGAAAGGGTATTCCACTACAGATGTCTCCTGGGTGGCTATGTAGGCTTGTAGTATGTTATGAAAATCTTCAGGCCAACTGCCTATAATTTAACTTACTCTTGTCCCTCGCCCTTTCAATGTCGCGTGATTTGTTACCTCTGTTAAAACATTCATCTAAGATTTGAAAGTAAAGAGAACTTCTATTTAATGTTGGCAGAAATATGTAAGTTTAAAAACTTTGCTTGTCAAGTACAATACGTTATTAATTTATGAGTATCAAGACAGGAAACTCCATTTATGCACATAATATTAACACTATTAAAATTTTCCAATCTCCCAAGAGTACCTTTGCAAAAGATTCTACCTCAACCTATTTGAGATGAAGTAATTAATAACCACAAAGATGAACTTATGTTGCTTATTAATAAGAGAAAATGGCCCTAACATGTCTATTATTTACTAATCAAACAAAATATGATTAGAAATTGTTATGTAATATATAATTGGCTGATTAGGGTAAGAGCATGTCTTTAGAAATTGTCTTAGGTTTTACATATTCAATGGAGTCCTTTAGGGTTAGTTAGAAGTAACATACTATTTAGATCCTGTGAATTAAGTTATTGTTCCTTAATATGCCTGACAAGATCTCTCATAAAGTTCCTTCAAGATTTGTAGCACTCCTATAGTACTAACACATCTCAAATAAGTTGGTATAAAAGATAGCGTGTATAAATATCCACTGATCACGACATAACATACCCTTTTCATCCACAAGTTCCCCTTTCTCAACATACGTTATAATCGAGCATGTCCAATCTTCATTTTGTTAAGCTAGTTGGGCCACTATCACTTCTCGAATGTAGGCTTGTCCCTTTCTTTGAAAAGCACCCTTAAATTCTGAATTCCCTACACAACTACTTTGGAAAGTTGATTTGCTGATTGATTATCCTTACTAGATACGAGCTCTATCCTAATGTTTAACTCTATTGTAGTATTTTTTATATTCTTTGTACTCACACATGGCATCTTCTTTGGCTTTGTAATAATAATTCAACTTTATGAAAAATTTATTGTGAATCTGATTTCATTTAAATATTAAATATATATGTCAGTGTTTTGCCAACCACACTATGCGTATAATGGCCTCATATTTTATATCTATTTTTTAGTTGCTATGGAGTTGTGTTTATGTTTAGATATGAATTGTACTCTATTTGTTCATTATATGCACACTTATAATCCACTTCCTTCTTCTTTTCATTCTTCATCCACCGCCTATAAGAACATATACCCCACAATAAGATTTGTTATCACTTAGGACATAACTTATTACAGAACTTTCATAACTTGATGGGACTTTTTAAAAGTCTTCATAAACTTTAGGCATGTGCAAAATATGTCAGAATGATAAGTTTGTCACAATGTTTATAATGTAGGCCTAAAACCAGCCTTTAAAATTCCTTGCATATGTCATTAGGGCTATGCCACAAGCTTCACTGTACTCTTGTACCTTGTCTCTTCCGTGAAAAAAATTTTACCCACCGTATAAATTGGCCTTTGACGTTTATCAATCTCTTACTAGCACAATTCATATTGCTTCGTCTGAGATTGCTAGGTAAAAGATACAAATCCCTATCAACTAATATGGCTAATAGTGCTGGACTTCATAGTTTGGGTAGAGGATGATAGTCCTTCGTACATCCTTTGTTTAAATCTGTGACGTATACACACATCTTTAACTTTCTACTCGACTTCTTGACCATAACAATATTCGCCAACCATTATACATACTCTAGTTTCCTGATGAATCCTGTAGTGAATAAGTCGTCAATTTTTCTTGAATCGTTGTATCTCACTCATTTATGAACGCCATCTTTTTTTTTTTTTTCACAAGATTAAAGTTGGATCAACATTTAGCCTATGAGTAATTACCTATAGGCTTATCCCTTGTAGATCTGAGCGAGACCAAACAAACATATTAGTATGCTCTGCCAAGAGTTTCTCCATCTCCTTCCTATTTATTTAAGGTCATTTTGGCTCCAATCTTCAAAGTTTCATGTGCTTTGAAGCTCCCCAATTTGAACGTTAATCACTTCTTTGGCAGACTTTGCTGCCACTAACTTCTTTGGATCTCATACATTCAAATCTTTAATATTCAATTAATCTGATATGATCTTTCTCTTTAGTGGCATCATATAACATTATCACGACATACTTTGGTCTCATTGTAATTCTCCAACGTTATACTCAAATAAGAACTTCATCATCAACTAGCAAGGACATAAAGTTGCTCTAATCACGTAGAGTGTTAGGTTATCCAAAGGTCATAGAGACCGCGCATATTATAAGGAATTCCACAAAGTTTAGTCACTCTCTAAGGATGTGCCCAATGTAATTGGTAGACTGATCTTGAATTTTAGACGGACCTGATATTTACGAAATCCAATTAAAGGCAGACTTAGTTATTAGTCTTATCGACCCATTATTTTTGAAGATATATGAAAAACATCAATCAAACTTTCGTTGTCTAATAATATCCTCTTAACTATATATTGATCAGTTTCAGCTCGTCCCAATTCAATTTAATAATTTTTTTAAAAAAAATTAAACCTTAAGTCGGGCTGTTCAAGCCCGACGTAAAACGAGGCCTGATTCTCGTAAATAAATAATATTATTTTATATTTTTAATTTTAAAAACAATATAAGTCGACAGGTCAATAAAAACTCGGGTCGGGCCAGGTCTGACCCGCCCATTGCCAACCCACTTCCATGTATGCAGTAACCAACCATTTAAATGAAAACGAACCAGAGATACAGTTGTTTCAACGAACTGTCAGTGATTCAACGACCAGTCCCACTCCCAAGGACGAGAGAAGACTGCTTGGTGGCACCAAGTGTCCGTGCAGAGGGGTGGAGGATCAAAATAAACTAGAAAAGTTTCTTTTCTTTCATGTTTTTCAGAAACTGTTTTCAAACTTCTACATTTTTACTTCCAAGTCTTCTCTTCCACCTGCTGGTAATCTTATGGAAGACCCAGATCGTGGTCAGCGTATTTCCATTGATGCTACCTCCTCTTCTTCTTCCATTTCGGCTCCCCGAATTCAACCGGAAGAAGACAGTGGTCAACAGGAAAATGAGGAAAGAGAAGGACAACATCACAACCAAGAAGAGCAACAACAGAGACCAGGTGCTGGTTTAGTTGCAGCTTATCGTTTAAGCAGGTTGACAACTGATACTGCTTCCGCTGCCGTATCCAGCGAGATGAGAGAAAACGTTTGGTCCTGCCTCCTCGTTCTTCTCACCTTCTGGTTATTTGGTACGCTTTTCGTTTCCTGATTCTTCTTCTTCACATTTTCGTAGTCACATTCATATAGAACACTGTTCAACAACTTCTTTAAATTTGAATCATTTAAATCCTAGGCTTCTACTTTAGTATCCCAGATCCCTATTTGGCTCCTTTTCTTTTCCAAGTTAATTTTTTTAATTACTATGGTAACTTAATTTTGATTTTAATCTCTGTGGATACAATATGACGATAATCCATTGCAAGCAGCATCTATGACATTGATTCTTGGCGTTTATGGACCCCAGAGATTGTATTTGGGTCCCCATTGCTCACGCCTCATACAAACTAATTCTTTGTTTGTGCAGTCTATTACGGTATTTAACTTCCTTTTCTTTGTTTTGTGTTGTTCTTTCTCCTCTCGTGATCTGATTTCATATGGTTTTGGGTTAACGAACAGGCACAGATGACAGATGAACCCAAATCAGGGCCAATGCTGTATGGATTCTACGAGCCTCCTCCCTTGGATGTGAAAATCACTTGGACTGAAGCATTCAAAGTTGCTGTTGCATATGATTTGCACAAGGCAAATATTGAACTACTTAAATCCTTCATTTTCTTTTTCAATGCGTTGTAAATCTTGTCTCACTAGTTCTGAACATAAGCTATGTCTCGTTGATGTACATGATGGAAGACTTTCCAGTCGAATGTATAGAAAGCCCAATTGCATAATTTCTCTAACCATTCAAGGACAACCAACTGGCTGCATCAAAAACTCAAAGAAGGAAAATGCAAATTATTCAATTTGATCTTTCCATTCATGCCACACTAAGATCTGATAGCTTCTGTCTTATGTAAGAACAGCTTTGTGAAATAAAAAAGGCCAAGTCATATGCACAATGCCATTACTATAGCATGGAAGACAAATTTTATTGATTTGCATATTGACCTTGTTTTCTGCAGGAGTGGATCTACTTCCTAAACAAGGGTTCTAAGTTGGATATCTTTTATAGTGTAAAAACTCAAAGTACTTTGCCTGTGTCTCTTATAATTGCCCAAGGTGAGTTTCCTACTAGTAGTTTAGCATTACAGCTTGTTTGTAGTTTATTTCCAGACAAATGGTTCCTACATTGTCATTTGATTTAATATTTTAACGTTTTCTGAAGACTCCAAAAAACATAGCGGGAGTAGCTTTCATGCTTTGTTTTACCTTTTCTCTAAGAAACTAAAAACATATAAATCCACATATATATACTACTAAAGAACTACTACTTTACACGCTTTAATAATACTTTCTGATATATCTGGCAGCCGATGATATTAGATTTTGGGTATAGTTTCAGGGAAACTTGGAAGAACTCTATAATTAGTAATGATTTTGAATCTTGCATAGCCAGAATAAGGATTAAAAGTGGGTCCGTGTACTATTTTCTTTTCCTTTTCGTGCTTCCCTTTGATTTTATGTTTCATTAATTTTTTCTCTTGGCATGCAGGTAAAGAAAGCCTCGTCGAATGGATAGACGATCCTTCACATCCAAATACAACTTTGTCCTGGAATATTATTGAAGGTATTGTTTTTCCTGGAGTACTACAACTCTTTCTTCCTATTATAGACTTAGCTTCAACCTAGGGGTTCTGATTGCATTATTTCACAGGAAGCGGAGTGATTCAGCAAAAAATTTCAAAGTCTTCTGATTATTATATTGCTGTGGGAAATCTGAACAATGAGGAAGTAGAGGTATTTTCTTGACTTTCTATTTTAACATCATACGTAACATCATAGTTAGCTCTACTTGGCTCATTCCAACTCCAAAAATGTTATTAGTCCTTGAGCATACAAATTCATTCAGGTTAATTATCACTGGAAAAAGAACATTCTTTTCAGTCATACCTTAAATTACATGCTGTAGAATGCATAAAATTACATACTTTGTGGGAAAGATTATTAGGAAGTCATCTTGTACCCTTCACTTGGTACCATCCCTTCAATGATCAAGAACACAGGTCAAATTTCACATCCCAGTAGAGCTATTTGTTGGAACCTGATTATGATGATCAGGTAAAAGCTAATGGTATATTTGGATCACTGTAAGTGCAAATGTAGATTTTGTTCTATTGCTGTTCAGCTGTGAGGGAACTCTCTTATAGATTCAACTAATGGTTGATTTGTCAATGTTTTTCAATCTGCTATTAATCATAAAACCTTTAAATGCCACTTATTTGACTGTCACACATGTTATCTACATTTAGAAATGGTAATATAGCTCAAATTTGTATTTCTGATAGGTACCCCAGTAACTCAACTAGAAGTATCACCAGTTACTAATATCTGGCAGCTTTTCCTGGACTTTTGAAAGCAAAAAGGAATAAGTTGTTCATGGATTTTTAATGGTGCTTGAATAATCTGGTAAAGAAAATTGACAGATTTGTTTCACATACATAGCATTTATCCAGCAGTTGGTGGGTGTACCTTTTCTGGGAAAGCTAATGATCATTATTTCTTCAATAACGCATTCCTTGTGGACAGTTAGGTTTTTGCAAATCATTAGATGACTTATCTTCAGTTCCCCTGCATTATGCAGGTGGAGTTGACGTTTATGGTGAATGCTTTTGTCTATAACACAACTCAGGCATACTATAGGTGCCCCCTCAACAACAACTTATGCAGTTTAAAGCTGTTTCTTTTGGGGACAAATGCAGCTATTCTAACATCTCCTGCTCCAGAAGAGGTAAAAAGTTTAACATTTGGAGTGGCTGGGAAATCAGATTACTTGCAAATAATTTGTCCATGGTAAATACCAAGATGTGTGTAATTTTTGGCAAATCATGAAGAAACACTTTTGACACATTTTAGAACATTTTCCCAGTTTACTTTATCATATTGGAGAATTTATGGATCAAAATCTTGTTGATTTTCAAGCATGAGTTTTAACCCTTCTTTCAGGTTAGTACAGATTATGACTGGCAGGTGAAATTGTCTTTTGGACCAAGATGGATCACTTACTTTATTGGATCAGGTGAGCTTTTACTCCATGATTATTCTTTGTGTCAGGAGAAAATAATAAATTCATCCTCATCTGCCACTATTCCTGGATGCAGGCATTATGACTGTCATCTGCTTATTAACCTTCAGATTCTGCAATGTGTTCCAAGATCACAGAGAAAGTAGACAAGTAGGAGAAACAGCAGCTGAACACACTCCATTGCTTTCCCACAAAGACGAAGATAACTCAAGCTGGGGTTCATCCTATGATTCAAACTCACATGATGAGGAGGATGTGGATGAATGGCTTGCCAAAAATTCTCAAGAAGGGAAGCAGTTAGCAGAAGGGGAAAACCCTCGTCGTCTGTGCGTTATTTGCTTTGATGCCCCAAGAGACTGTTTCTTTCTTCCATGCGGACATTGTGCCGCCTGTTTTACTTGTGCAACAAGGTTTGTACGACCACTTCAAATTTTTGCATACTGCGTCAACCTGTTCTTTCAACATCTAACACTTATTTACTCTGCAGAATTGCAGAAGAAGCTGCTACTTGTCCTATATGTCGCAGGGGTATGAAGAAAGTGCGAAAGATATTTACGGTTTGAGGAGTTTCTTAGTTCTTAGCGCAGTATCTCATTGGTTCTTGGCGTGCCACTCAAACTTTTGTCTTTCCACCATACTTTTTTGATGCAATTTTCTTTTTCATGTATTGTAAAGCTCTTCTTTTGTCTTTCCACAATACTTTTTTGATGCAACAAATTCTAAATTTTCTTTTTCATGTATTGTAAAGCTCTTTTTTGATAGGCTATTACTTGTAAATAACAAATCGGTTAGGAATGTGGCAATGATCCTATCTCTGTGAACGGCAGAACAGATGCTTCTTTAATGTCTTTTGGCTGAAGGGATTTGAGCCTCTGGCTCCTGCAATGTAAACTCCATTTGGAATGTATCAACGACGTGTTTTCTAAGTGTAAGAAGCGACAAGGCTTTTCAAAATTAAAATAAAACTATTTATTTAATTAATTTATAAAATTCATTTATTTTAAGTTTTATTTAATATTTATTATTGTCAATAAAAAATATAATATTAAAGTAATTTATTTTTATTAAAAATTAAAATAGGAAATTAAATTAAAATAAAATAAAACGCAAAAAAGAATTGAAACAATGAAAATAAGTTTGAGGAAGGACTTCAATAAATATATACAGTTGGAAGATGTACAAGATCATGCTATAATAATCAAAATAAAATCGTTAATTATAGAAAAACAATCAAAAAATAACTAAATATAGTAACAAAATACACAGGGAGAATACATGAAATACAATGTCTTTATTACCCTCCCTCAAGTTAGAGCATAAGTGTTTGAAGTCCAACTTGAAAAGCAAAAAATGTCGGCATTTATTGAATTAGTTAATTGCAAATGTGATAGAAGATAGTATGGTAAAAGTTTTCTAAAAAGCAACTTCTCACAAATAAAGTGACAATTTACTTCGTTGTGTTTTGTTCTTTCATAAAAAATTGAGTTTTTGGCTATATGGAGTCATATTTTTGTCACAAAAAGACTAATGGCTTCTGTATGTTGTACAAACTGTTTATTTAGTAAGCTTCCTAACCAAATTATCTCACTAGTGGTCATAGCCATATCATAATATTCTGCCTCTATTAAAGATCGGGATATGGTGAACTACTTCTTGCTTTGCCATCATATAAGAGAAAGATAAAGCTGAATATATAATTCGTTTATAGACTTCCTATTCAAAGGGTAACTTGCCCAATCTACATCACATTATATAGGTAGCATCATATCTTATTCATGACCTAATAGTATACCTTGCCCTAGCACCCTTTAAGATATTTCAAGCCACGTACAAGACCATCCCAATATTCAATTCGAGGTTGCTAGATGAACTGACTAAGCTGGGAAATTCGTGCTAGAGCACATTAGTGATTTTCAGCATATAATCAATAAGCTAACTATTGTGAAGATCATTCTTAATGACAAGCTTCAAGCCTTGTTCCTGTTAAGTTCACTACCAAATAGTTTGGAGGCGATGCTGGTGACAATTATTAATTTAGCTATTGAAGATGTGCTCTCTTTGGATGTAATCAAAGAAAAGAGATGGGAGATGATAATCTACAGGCTTTTTTTAGTAGAAAGTTGGAGGGGCAAAAGTAAATGTCATAAACGGCGTGGCAAGTCTTATAACTAATCAAAATCTAGAGGTAATAAAGAGGTGAAGATATATCACTATTGCAATAAGCTAGGACACATTAACAAGTTCTGCTACAAGTGAAAGAGGGATAAGAAAAAGCAAGACCATCAGAATGATGGAGATGATAAGAATACAGTTGCAATAGCTTCGAGCATGAATTGTGTGAAAAGTGAATGTTTTTATGTTAGTGATTCAAGTTTTGAGTGGTTAATCAATACAGGAGCTTCTTATCACTGTGTTACTAAGAGGGATTACTTCTGGAACTATAGGAGTGGAGACTTTGGGAGTGTTAAGATGGGAAACCAAAGTTTTTCCAAAATTGTCGGATGGGTGATATCCAGGTTCAGACTAATGTGGGATGCATGCTAATGTTGAGAGACATTTGACATATACCCAATCTGAGGCTGAATTTATTGTCAGATAATGTGTTAGATCAAGAAGGATCCCATCACACCTTCAGGGATAAGAAGTGAAAATTATCTAAGCAAGCATTGATAATTGCTCGAGGATAGTTATGTTGCACATTGTACAAGACACACTTGAAGGTCTGTGGTGGAGAAGTGTATACAATTGTTGAGGATACTTCTCCTAATCTATGACATTGGCAAATAGGGCATATGAGTGAGAAGGGAATCAATCTACTAGCCAGTAAATCCTTTATCCTAGTTAATAACACCCTTTCTCTTAATCCTTATGATCATTAACATAAAGTCTCTTTTAAAAGAAGATTTATAAGAAGGACAGAAAGATTAGAGTTAGTGCGTTCAGATGTTTGTGGTCTGATTGAAAAGAAATCGTTGGGAAGTAACAAACATTTTGTTACATTTATTACGATGCTTAAGGAAGACTTAGGTACATATATTAAGATTGTAGAAGTTCCATGCCCTGGTAGAAAGGGAAGCAGAGAGAAAACTGAAGTGCCCGCGAACAGATAATGAAGTAAAGTATACTTGTAAGGAGTTCAAAGATTACTATGTGTTGCATGAATCTACCAAAGACATTTTAAGGTGAAGCGGTTAGAACTGCAGTCTATCTAATCTATTGAGCTTCTTCAGTTCCATAAACTTTGAGATTCCTAAGAGAGCGAGGACAAGTAAAGATCCTTTATACTAATATTTGAGGGTATTTGGTAGCAAGGTGTTTAAAAATGTACCCAAAGAACATAGATAGAAACATAACACAAAGGAGATACCTTGCGTATTTGTTAGTTATGCGTGATCAATTCGGTTTCAGACTTTATGACCTAGAGAAGCATAAGTGTTAAAAACAGAGAAGTGTTATTATAAAAGCATGAGATAGGTACTGATCTCTTTAAAGTAAATGATACTACTCACATTGGTTCATCTTATGATGTTGTTAGTACTAATCCAACTTCAATCTCTATTAATCAACCCACAAGTGAAGAAGATGAAAAATGTGAGCAAACACATGTTGATGGTGATTAGTTATAACCTGATAATGATGAGCTACATGAACTACATCTAGAAAATGATGAAGATAACATGATTAAGAATAATGAGAAATGGGAACAATCTAGTCTAACAGTGAATAATATTCACCTCAAAGGTCGACTAGGGAGAAAAGCCCTTCTATAAGGTGTTCAAGTTCTAAATCTCTTTTAGTTTAAAAGGGAGAGCCTGAAAATGTGCTAGAGGTAGCATCATGCAAAGATAAAGATCTTTGGATCACAGTTTTGAAAAAGGAGATGAGTTCTTTAAAGAAAAATGAAACATATGAGCTAATAAAGCTTTCAAAAGGCAAGAAGGCTTTGAAAAAAAAAGGGAATTCAAGATAAAGAATGGTGCTAACAAACTAGTAAAGCATAAGGCAAGACTAGTGGTGAAAGGATTCAGTTAAAAGAAGGGTATGGAATTTAATGAAATCTTCTTACAAGCGATCAAGATGACCTTAATATGAATTGTATTAGGTCTAGCTGCCAATTTGGATCTTGAAATTGGGCAATCAGATGTTAAGACAACCCTCTTATATGGAGATTTGTAAGAGAAAATATACACAGAGAAACTAGAAGGATTCAAGGTTAAAGGTAATTAGAATCTAGTTTGCAAGCTAAAGAAAAGCTTATATAGGTTAAACAGACACTAAAATAGTGGTATTGAAGTTCGAATCCTTTATGATAGGAAATGGTTACAAGTAAACATATGTCGATCCTTGTGTGTATTTCAAGAAGTTCACATGTAGGAACTACATCATTCTTCTTCTATACATAGATGACATATTAATTATGAGTCAAGATGTTGGAATAATCCAAAAATGGAAGGAGGAGTTGTCTAAATCCTTTGATATCAAAGATTTGGGACCTACAAAGTAGATTTTAGGCATGAAAATAACTCGGGACAAGAAGACTAAAAAAATTGTGATAGCTTCAAGAAAGATATATTAAAAAAGTTATAAAGGTAAAATATGAAGCATGCCAAGCTTGTTAGCATGCCATCAGCACCTCACTTCAAGCTGAGTAAGTGTGCATACCCGTCGACAAAAAAGGAGAAAGATAGTATGTCTTTTGTTTCATACCTACCTATAGTAAGGTCTTTGATGTATGCAATGGTATGTACAAGATCAGATATTGTATGGGTTGTTGGGTTAGGGAGCAAGTATTTAGTTAATTCAAGAAAGTTTCACTTGGAAGCAGTAAAATGAATTTTAACATATCTAATAAGTACGACCAAGTGGACTTCATGTTTTACTTGGTGGGGAGCCAATTATTTTAAAAGGTTACACAGATACAAATATTAAATTATAGTTTGCCAGTTTCCCATCTACCGTCTATCACTTATTGAGTGTGTTTTGTTGACTGCCTTTTAATCACATTCACAATCAACCATTTGTCACTTTTATTATTATTTTTTTATTATTTTTTTCTCTCTATTTGTGTATTGCCTTACCTATTTGTCTTTATTAACGTTACTATAGTTTCTCTTTATTTGTGCATTTATTTTAATTTTATTTGTGTATTTATTTTAATTTTATTTATATAATCTTTTAACATGTTAGTTTTACTTATTTACTCTTTAACCTGCATCACTTTTTTATTGTCACATCTACATGTGGATCTACCAAAAACAGTCTCTCTATTATATAGAGGTAAGGTGGTGTCCTATCAGACCTTCCAGACCTTACTTTATTGCGGAATTTTGAATTGGGTGATGATGATAATTGTGTGGTGGGAGATTGTTTCAGCTTGGTTTTAATTAGATGAATTGCTATTGCTTGATCTTCTCGAAAACCATTTATGAAATTCTCGTAGGGAATTGAAGATGTACTTTTAGACATGTTTCGCATAAATTTTTATGATTCTATAGTTATATTTCCTTAAAAGGGTGGTTGAGGAGTATGTTCCTGGCCATGGTTAAACTCACTACTATTTTCATGCCTTAATAGCTGTACAAGCCATATAAATCCATAAAACTTAATAGAAAGTTGGACTTAAGCTTTCCCCTTAAAAAGTGCTAAAGTTTGTAACTTTGTAACGTAGAACATCATTTTTCATAGTTTCAAATTTTAGGTTTTTAGTCTCCTATTTGTCACTTTCTGGGTTGTTCCTCGTTGGCCTAGACCACATCTCAGCTACACTCTTTTGCTTCATTAACTTAGCTTGAATTTTTTTCTCTCTTTCTTTTCCTTAATCACTTGTATGTCAATTCCTCTCACTTTTTTTTGGGAAACCAAACACGCTTCTCTTCGTCTCTACTGTTTGAGATACTGACATTATCATACTTTATACTTCCACTATCTACATTTTTGGCCCCCGAAATTTTTCGTTAAATTAAGCATAATAGTTTATGGAATAAGCATGAAATTTGAATTTTTGCCTTAGAATAATTTTGGGATCATGATAGAGTCATTTTTGGAGATTAATTATTTATTACAATGTGAGTAAAATTTTATTTCGCTAGTTAGTGAAATAAATGCATAAGA
>JAOTAY010000008.1:26499330-26513746 GCA_025629805.1 Erythroxylum baracoense | reverse complement strand
TGCATGAGCATGAGATGTGTCGATTTGCCACACTTGGACCCGTTTCTCTGGTCCGACCCGTTCTCTGGAAACGGGATATTACAGAATTGGTGTTACTACCGCAATCGTGGCTGAGCTTTGGGCAGTTCTTGACGAGGTGCGTTTGGCAAAACTCATAGGCATCCTACAAGCTATTCTGGAATTGGATTCTCGTACAGCAATCACACTCATAACACAATCTGTTGTGGGCTCCCATCACATCAGGTGACTCTTTTGGGCCATACGAGAGGAGTTGAGTAAGGACATAGCCATTCGAGTCCAACATATGTACTGCAAGGGCAATACTTGTGCAGACTGGTTGGCTAATTATGGGCTTTCCCTACATGGCCACTACGAGCAGCTTGACCAACCACCGAGGGGACTCATACCACTCCTCAATGGAGATATCTTTGGAATTTCTATACCTCGTTTTTGTATTCTCTAATGTAGACAGTATCTAGGCCATTGACCTCCTCTTTATCCCAAAAAAAAAGCTGTATAAATACTAGAAGAGGTACAGATTTATATAGGCAGTCTCTCATATTGTTTTGCTGCTGATCTCTGAAGTTAAATTCAAATAAATAGATGACGTAAAACTTAAAAGTTTTACAACATTATGCAAACATTTGGAGGAAAAAAAGTTTTTTCTTTCCTAAGTTCATAATCTTTCCCTAAATGTGTCACAAGAAATTAAACAAAATCTAAGAATGATAAATCAAGTTACACATATCATATTTGGAGAAAAAATATAAAGATAGATTAAAATCAGTATGGAAATAATGTCTATTTTGTGTACTTAAAAGTCTAAATATTCATGATGTAATGTTCTTTTTAGTTGTTTTGTTATTCCATTCAAAATGATGTGAAATATTATCTTTTATGACTTAATTTAATTCACAATTTTTTTAAAAACTAAATTCTAAGATTGATTTAACAAAGACGGAGAGATCCCGATCATTTATACAAAGTGACGAGCAAAATATAAGAAATTTGGTATTGCATCTTCCATCATAGTTAATTATTAATTTATAGTAGTGCTGTAGTCACAAGGTTGGCGTAGATCCTACCGGAGAAGGAATGAATCGACAATTATTCTGATATTATGGTGAGAAAAAAAAAAAAGCCCATGCGATCCAAAACTGAAAAGTCAAATTTAAATAGTCAATGCTCAACCAAAGCCCGGGTGGCAAAGAGGCGGGCCACGTAGTAATCTCCGGTTGTGAACAAGCATTGTTTGTTCCGAAGTTGACGAACTTTGCCGCGAACTCTCTCTTTTGGCCTTTACCCATTTTACACGTACGCGGTACACTACACCTCTTTGTCTATTTGTCCTATCTCTCCTCTCTCCACGTGTCTAGTTCCACCCCCTCTTTCTCTCTTTGGACAATAACAACCATCGTTTCTCTTTCTTTATTTGGTTCCTTCGTGTTCTTTGTTGTTCATTTCGACCAATACTGCTACTGTCAATGTCTATGGCATGGAGTTTGTGGACTAACACATTTGGGTTTGGAAAGGAAGTGTTTTACAGCGATGACATTAATGGATTGGATTGGTGGGAAGAAATCGATGAGTCTGAAGAATGGCAGAGAGGCATTTTCTATTTCTTGTCTGCATCTTATGCTCTTATCTCCTTTGTTGCCCTGGTAATTACGTTTCTAGATTCCCTTCACTTTCCCATTTTCCTGATATTTCAGTTCTTGGCCTTCTACTGTTTCATTCCCGGAGAAAATGGCATCGTTTGAGAGTTATTACCATTCAATGTACAAAAATGTGATATGTTAGCGAAAAAGATCGATGGCTTTCCATCTCTCTACGAAACGAACAAATTTAGATTTCTCTGTGTCCGTTTCATGGAGGTTAGGACATGCCAAATGGTCAAGGCACAGCTTTCGGCTTTTGCTAAGAGTTTTTTTTTTCCGCGATCACTTGTCTATCCAACAAGCTAACCAGATTCAAATTCTTATTTACATTTGCTTGTCTTTATTAACAATGAGACTCGCTATTTAACAATTAGCTGTAAACATTTATTGCACGCATTTTTGTGTCTGATCTTTGAAAGTATGATGTTTTCAGTATGTTAGAAATTCACAAGTGGAGTAATCTCTCATATCGTAAAGAGAAACAAAAATGAAGCGAGTTATATACAAAAATAGGACTCACAACCTATATTCTTAAGGTTTTGAGTTGAGATATGATACCTTGATTATACATGAGCTCATTGATTCAGTATAATTGCTCCCCAGACCCCTCAAAACCCTTCATTGTTACTAGAGCTAGGTTGGCAAAGTCTAGTGAATGGCGATTCATAGATTTGGGTCAAATGAATGATGACTCTGAAGTAACTTAAATGGCTTAGCATTAGTTATGGGTTGAAAGGGAGCTAGTCCAATATAGATAGATCCACTTGTGAAAGGGAAATGCCAGAAATTCACAAGTGGAGTAATCCCATGTTGGAAAGAGACTTAAGGATGAAGTGAGTTATTTACAAAGATAGGACTCATAACATATAGCCTTAAAGTCTTAGGTTGAGATATCCTAATTGTATATGGACTCATTTGGATCCACTCCAATTTCTCCCCAAATCCCCTTAAAACCCTTTACAGTAACTTGTCTGACGTCGATAATGGTGTTGAAATTCTCTTCAAACTTGTCCTTACATTTTAAAACCATCATAAATAATGTTTACTGTGTAGCCCTATTTTGATACAAATATGACCTTTCGGTGATCACAATCACTCTTTTGTATTGTTGGAACGATGACGAGTGAATACAAGTTAGATAATGATTGAATTTAAGTATTTTCTAAGAGACACAGTTGTGTAGGATGTTACACACTTATGTCCTTTACCTATACGATCGTGTGGGTGAAGCGTGTAAGTCACTAAAAATGTGTGCATAAGAACACGTTTTTATGCACACATTTTTATGAAGACTCGAAGACATATATTTTCATGTACACTTCCGTGTTCATGACATATATGACCATGTGTGATGATCATGTAGCTCTCTAAAATTATGTACATTCATGGTACCTTTAAATTTAAAAGGGGCACGATCACTTACACAGTCGTGTATGTGACCTCGTATAATGTATAAAAATCGAACTTTTGGAATAAAAAAAGAAAAAGCTATAAGTTTTATGGATAACTAGCTAGAACAATGAAAAGTGAAGAACTACTGAGTGAGAGTGAGCGAAAAAGGTTTTTCATTCTTTTGTTGATAGTTTATAGCGATAAGTTGTTTGTAGATATATTGTTTTCGGGGTTAGTTTAAGAAGACTGATGAGTTATTAAGTCAACTTGCTTTTTAGTCCTAAAACTTGATGAGATAACTTTTAGTTGTACTGTAATATAGTTTTGAGCAAGGTCCAATAACTCAAAATTCAAATTCTTGTAAGTTCTTATTTAAATTTTGTAGATTTGCTTATTGATTTAGCCTACAGTTTTTTCCTCTACTTTGGAGGGCTTTCCATATAAATTTGATGTTCATATCTATATCTTTTCGTTCATACTAATCTAAATAATTTTTTTGGAATTATTAAGTTTTGTTTATGACCTTTAATTGACCTTGAGAGAGTTATGTTTTGAATCCCTACAAGTGGTATTAGAGATAGGTTGACAAAGCTTAATAAATAGAGAATCATGGATTTGGGTCCTATGAGTGGTTCATAGAGTGACTCAAAGGTCTTTACATTAATATAGGTTGAGGGGGAGTAAGTCTAATGTAGATAGGTCCATTTGTAAGGGGGAGATGTTGGAAATTTATAAGTGGGATAATCCAACATTGGAAAGAAACATAAAGATAAAGTGATTTATATATTAAGATAGGACTCATAATTCATTACCTTAAGGTTTTGAGTTAAGATATGATGTCTTAGTTGTATATGACCTCATTTAGACTTAGTCCAATTATTCCCCAAAAGCCACCTCAAAACCATTAATGGAATTAGAGCCATCAATTATGGAAGGTGGAAACAAGTTTATGGTCATGTTGACGTCAAAAAACTACTATATTTAGAGGTCCATGATAGAGGACCTACTGTACTACAAGGATATCCTTTAATCGTATTAATGTGGATAGAGATATGAACGATAATGTTCCTTTTAAACCATAGAAGATGTGAAATAAAGAATGGAAAAAGATGAAGAAGAAAAATCAAGGCATAATTTGATAATGGATTGATATCAGTATGTCCAACCATGTTCCCAAGAAACTGTTCCTTTTAAGTTGTGAAAAAAGATGAAAGGTCTCTACAAAAAGAGGATTGCCCATAATAAGGCCTCTCTAATTAAGAGGCTTGTAAAGTTAAAGCTAAAAGTTGAGAAATTTGTGTTGGAACATCTTAGTAATTTTCAGGTAATAATCAACAAGATGACCACTATAAAGATCATTCTTGATGACAAGCTTTAAGCTTCGTACCTATTAAGTTCACTATCAAATAGTTGGGAGACGTTGGTGGTGACAATTAGTAATTTAGAGAGAGTTCCTAAAAGGCATGGTAAGTCCAAGAATAGATCAAAGTCCGGAAGCCAAAAAAAGATAAAAACATGTCACTATTACACCAAGCCATGTCACGTTAAGAGGTTTTGCTACAAGTGGAAGAGGGAACAGAAAAAGTAAAGCCATTAAAATGATGTAGATGATAAGAATATATCTGTAATAGCTATAAAGCACATATGACAAAGTGTTCCTAATTTATTTAACAAATGAATGTTTCGATGTCAATGATTCGGGTTCCAAGTGCATAAGAGCTTCTTATCACTGTCTAAGATGGAGTACTTCTGAACTATAAGAGCAGAGACTTTAGATGTTTTAAGATGAGAAATCAAAGTTTTGCTAAGATTGTAGGCATGGGTGATAGCTAGGTTTAGGCTAACATCAGATGCATGCTAAAGTTGAGAAATGTGCAACACATACCCGATTTGAGGTTGAATTTATTGTCAGCTAATGTGTTAGATAAAGAAGGATTTTAGTATAAGTTTGGGATAGGAAGTGGAAACTATATAAGGAAGCAATGACAGTTGCTCAAGGAGAGTTATATTGTACATTGTAAAAGACACTTAAAGTTAATGGTAAAGAAAGATATACAATTGTAGAGGATACTTCTCATAATCTGTGACATTAGTAATTGGGGCATAAGAGTTAGAAAGGAATCAAGCTATTGGCTAGTAAATCCTTTATCTCGATCAATAAAACCTTCCTCATATTCATTGTGATCATTTTTTGGCATGAAAATAACATAAAATCTTTCAAAAGAAGATCTATAAAGAGAACGGAAAGATTATATTTGGTGTATTTAAATATTTGTGGTCTTATTAAAAAGGATACATTAGGGTAACAAATATTTTGTTACATTTATTGATGATGCTTCAAGAAAGACCTGAGTATACATATTGAGAGCAAAGTGTCAAGTCTTTGAAATTTTTTAGAACTTTCATGCCATGGTAAAAAGGGAAGCAGAGAGGAAACTAAAAAGCCTATAAATAGATAATAGAGGAGAGTATACATCCAAGTAGTTCAAAGATTATTGTGCATTCTATGGCATTAGAAATGAGAAGGTCAGACTTTATTCTCCATAACATAATGGTACTATCGAGAGAATGAACAGAACAGTTATGAAGAAGATTTATTGCATTCTCAGATAAGTTGCTGAAGACATTTTAATTTGAAGTAATTAAAACTACCATCTATATAATCAATTGAACTCCTTCAGTTTCCTTAAAATTTGAGATTCTCCAATGAGTGTGAATAGGTAAAGATCCCTCATACTAACATTTTAGGGTATTTGGTTGTAAGGTGTTTAAACAAGTACCTAAGGAACATAGACAAAAACTTAACTCAAAGATGATAACTTGCATATTGTTGGTTATAATAGTGATTAGTTCAGCTTCAGACACTATAACCCAAAGAAGCATAAAGTTATTAGGAGCAAAGATGCGGTATTCTATAAGCATGAGATAGGTACATATCTCCTTAAAGGAGATGATACTACGTATAATAGATCATCTTATGATGTTGTTAATACTTCTCTAACTTCAATCTTTATTGATCAGCCTAATGAACATGTTGATGGTGGTCAGGTATAACCTGAAAATGATCAGCTACACGAACCATATCTAGATAATGGTGAACATAAGTTCACTAAAAATAATGAGCAGAAGGGGCAACCTAGTCCAACAGTGAATGATATTTAGCTTCCATGGTCGACTACAGAGAAAAACTACAGAGAAAAGACATTTTAGATGGTATCTGAGTTTTGAATATTTTATAATTACCACTAAGGAGGAGCCTGAAAATGTGCAAGAGGCAGAATCACAGGAAGGATAAGATCTCTAAATCGTAGCTATGAAGAGGAGATGAGTTCTTTAAAGAAAAATGAAACATATGAGCTAGTGAAGATTCCAAAAGGCAAGAAGGCATTGAAAAATAAATAGGTGTTCAAGATAAAAAATATGGTAAAAAGTTGGTGAAGCATAAAGCAAGAGTAGTGGTGAAAGGATTTGACCAAAAAAGGGCATAAACTTTGATGAAATCTTCTCACTAGTGGTCAAGATGACTTCAATATAAACAATGTTGGGTCTAACTGCCAGTTTGGATATTGAACTCAAGTAATTAGATGTTAAGACAACCTTTTTATATGGAGATTTGAAAGAGGAAATATACATAAACCAGCCAGAAGGATTCAAGGTTAAGGGCAATAAGTATTTGATATGTAAGCTGATGAAGTAGTATCAGAAGTTTAACTCCTTTATGATAGGTAATGGTTTCACAAGTGACTATATGTCAATCCTTATATTTATTTCAAGAAGTTCATAAGTGGAAACTTAATCATTCTTCTTCTACATATGGATGATATGTTGATTGTGGTTAAGATGTTAGAATAATTCAAAAATTGAAAGACAACTTGTCTAAATCCTTTAATATAAAAGATTTAGGACTTGCAAAGCATATTTTAGGAATGAAAATAACTTGGGTAAGAAGAGTAAAAAATTGTGGCTTTTGTAGGAAATATTTATTGAATGACTATTAGAAAGGTTCAATATGAAGCATGTTAGAATGTTATAGAACCCCACTTTAAGTTAAATAAGTGTGCATGCCCCTCAATAGAAAAGGAGAAAGATGGTATGTCTTCCTTTTCATACTTATAATAGTAGCATCTTTGATGTATGCAAGAGTATGCATAAGATCATATATTGCATAAGTTGTTGGGTTAGTGATCAGGTATTTTCCCAATATGGAGAAGGTTCACTAGGAATTAATGAAATGAATTTTGAGATACCTACAAGGTACATCTAAATAGAGTTTGTGATATGGTGGTGGGGAACTAATTCTAGAAGGTTATATAAATAAAAATATGACTGGAGATCTTGATGGTAGAAAATCCATTTCAAGTTTATAGGTAGAGCCATTTCATAGTAATCCAACTACAAAAATTTGTAGCTTTATCCATGATTGCAGTAGAGTATGTAGCTATTATGGAAGCTAATAAGGAGATGCTCTAACTAAAGAGGTTCTTTCAAAAGTTGGATATAAAGTAAGAAGATTGTGTGGTATTTTGTGATAGTCAAAGTGTTATAGACTTGAGCAAAAATACTATATCTCATTCACGCACAAAGCACAAAGATTTTAGATACCATTGGTTGAGTTATATGATTGAGTTGTTATATCAACTTGTTTTAAATCCTGAAACTTAGTGGGAGAACTTATAGTTGTGGTTTGATATAGTTTTAAGCAAAGGCCAATAGTTCTAATTTAAAATCTTGTAAATTCTTATTTAAATTTAGTGAATTTACTTGTTAGTTTGTCCCATATTTGTTACCTCTACTCTGGAGGGTTTTCGATGTAAATTTGATGTTTGTGTCGTTACATTTTCATTCTCATACTGATTTAAATAAAATTTTTTTAAATTGTCAAGTTTTGTTTGTGATCTTTAATTGAATTTGAGAGAGTTGTGTTTTGAATCACTACCCACTTACTTTGGGACCTTTACTATTAATTCCCTCTGTGTTTATAATTATAATTTTATGGAAGAGTTTTAAGTCATTCTTACCTTATAGTACAATCAAGTTTTCTTTTACTGAATTCTTAACTAATTAAGAAACTGAACTTATAATTAGTTGTCATAAGGACACAAGTCCTAATTAGTAGTTTCATTTACCGGCTAGACTTCTATAACTTGATGGAATGCTTAAAATGAAAATATTGGTGGCTTCATCCAATCACTACTTATGAATTGTACTGATATAGGAGTTGGATAAAATAAGGAAAAAGTGGAAAGATATGTTCTTTTTTTTCGTCTAGTTTATATAAAGGCTCTCTAAGTTATAACATTCAGGATATTTTATTATGCTATTCCCAAATCTTGGTTTTTTTTTTCACATGTAAGAATAGTATTTAAATTGATAGGTACAACTTTGCCGTATCCAAATGAGAGTACCAGAATATGGTTGGACAACACAAAAGGTCTTCCACTTGATGAATTTTATTGTGAATGGATGTAAGGATCGATAATAGTTTTCATAATTCTACTTTACCAATTGTTGAGATTTATAACTACAAATAACTCTTTGTGGCAGTGAGGGCTGTGCTATTTGGACTATACAAAAGTGTTTTTCTCATTAGGCCAAGGGTATGCATCTAACATCTAAAATTACAGTAATCCACTTGATGTATGGGATCCCATTTGAGCTGGCATCTATAAATACTTTTACCATTTTTGTTAATGAATGAAATGTTTTACCTTGAAAGAAAAGTCATTTATCTTTTTCATCAAAAATGAAAACTGTAGCTCAAATAAAAATATATGATTTATTAACTTCCATTACCAACATGATTTTACTATTGAGATTATTATCCCTCATCCCCATTTATGACATTTTACATCAAATGAATCACTTTATGGGCCAGTAATACTTCATATTACCATTATTATAACCATCTCCACTACCATCATCATAATTTTTATGGCATATTGTAATATCTTTATCCTTCTTTTTTGAAAGCTGAATATAATTGTATTAATCTCATGAGAATTATAAAAACAAATTTAGCTTTACAATCCTAGCACTTCATTAAGCATCTCACTCATACCATTTTTATTCATTTTAGTACATGTGGGCTCAATTAATCTCTTTTTTTCACTCTTTTGCACTCCTTCCTCATCAATTAAGAATCTTATGTTATTTTTGTTCCTCTTTGCTTATATAGAGTTGAAATAGTAGCTTGTTCATCTTTCTGCCTTAATTGTGAGTTTGGTATCTCCAAAGCCTTATTGTATTTCCTTAGTAACTCCCCTTCTTACCTTTTTATCCTACTGTCTCCTAGTTTTGCCATGACTTCTCTTTGACATTGCACTATTTCTTCCAATGCATTATGCTTGGTGAGGAACACAGGATCATTGTTGCTCTTTATGATTCCCCTCAAATTCCATTTAATTGCTTTTAATTTTTATAAACATAAAAAAGCTCGTAGGTTCCCTTATTTCAATCTTTATGTCGTTTTAGACTGCTCAATAAAACTAGGATGTTTCATCGGGGAGTTGTAACCCTATATTGCCTCCTTAGAGTTCAGGAATCAATTGAAGTCTCCTACTAAGGAATAGGGACCTCTCACATAGCTGTGCATTCTATTAATTTCCTCCCACAGGTATTGTCTTTGCAAACCATGGTTTGAGGCATAAATCACAAACATCTTGATATTTTTTTGTGTGTTGATCTCAATTAAATCATAGTGAATAACTTGATCTGTGCATGACCCCAACTAGTCTGAGTATAGATGGCTTAAATACCATTATTATTCTTCCATAGTGATGTTTCTCATGATTTGTCAAAAATCTCCAGCTTCTATCAAGAAACCACATACTCTTTCCTACTATGTCTTCCTTGATCTTGGTTTCAAGTAATCTTACAAAATCTAGCTTTCTATTGATAAATGGATCTTTCATTGCTAATTGTTTATTCAGGCTATTAAGGCCTCTAATATTCCATATTAACCTTTTTGTGGTTACTTCTTCCCACTTCCTCTTTATTCCATATTCCTACCTGTTCTTATTATTCTAACCTAAATGAACTAGATGCAAGCAGCAAGACATATAGCTCTACATTTTTCTGAAAAGCTAATCCTCTAATTTACCATTGTTCAATATTCTTCAATAAGTTGGGACTTCTTATTGTAATAGGCATTTGAAGTTTTGCTTCTGGATGTTCCCAGTCTTCTATTTTTCTCCACATATACGTTACTTGTGTTGTTTTGGGCTGAGATATATCATCAGGTAAATCTTCTTTGCCTGTTTTCTACTGTTCAATAGAAATTTCACCATTTTTCTAAAATTGATGCAAGTGATCTCATTACATGATTCAGGCGAGGAGCCTTCCAATTGATAAACTAAGGCCTACTTATTTCACCTTCAATTCAGTGATATATATCACGCAGGTAAGGGAAAACATCCTACCTTAGTGTGTGGAAATTGGTCGGGCTCTATTTGTACTTGCTACCTGACATGTATCATGATCTCAGGCATGCATCTGGATACTCATGAGACTAAGCAAGAGCCCTGTGGCTGATGAAGTTGGAAAGCTCTTCTTTGCAGGTCAGTTTTACCAAGAATGATGTCCTTTCCGTTTTTCCTTTTCTATGTCATCATATTTTCTTTTCACCTAAAAAATTGTTATCACTGTTGGTTTCATGATCCTAATAGTAGCAGGAATTGCCACTAATTTATTCGATTCTCTTGCAGTTATTTCATTATCTGCTTCTGTCGGATTCTTGATATATGGTGGGAGTTAAATATTTGAAATGAAAGCCTAAGGCAGCTGATGTTCGTAATGTCATGGTTGATACGTTCTCTATTACCTTGTTTCAATATTCCAGGCTATTTGTGATGCTGAGACGATTTCCAATTGAATCTAGAGGTCGTCAAAAGAAGCTTTATGAGGTTTGTGCCAGAGGTGTATGCATGCCACGTGACATAGATTGATATCAAAAGCTGTATATCATTCGTTTTCTTTTTCTCTGTGGTAGATTGGAAAGCATCTTATTATTGTTTTCACTAGCCTTAAAGAGCTTTATGACATTCTATTTCTGTTAGTCTGTTACGTTATAAGTATACACTGGGTTTTATAACAGTGGCATTGTTTTGACAGGTTGGCTGCGTAACAGGAATTTGTTGTACTTGTTTCTTGATAAGATGCTTCATCGTGAGTCTAATTTGATTGAATTTTAAATGCATACCTCAAAACTTTGCAACTTGGATGAGTACAGTGACATTTTTTGTTTATGGTTTAGGTTTCCCTTTCAGCGTTTAACAAGAAAGCAGATATTGATGTCCTAGATCATCCTGTTCTGAATCTTATCTATTACGTGGTATGTTTGGGTTCCTTATGGTAAATAAAAAGTTTTATGTTCTAGTTATCTTCGTAGTCCCCACGGAACTAAAATACACAAAAAGGGGCAGTAGAGCTTCCTGGTAAGATGACCTAAAGCAACTTGGATACCGTTTTAGATGATCTTGATACCGTGGATTAGAAAACAGTTGCTGGACTAACAATAAGCCTTCCATTTACAAGCTATGAACTGACTTGTGCATCACTTTATATTACATTTTTGGTATTTGTTTGTGCAGTCGGTGGAGATTGTGCCATCAGCTATGGTACTTTTCATATTGCGGAAGTTACCTCCCAAGCGCATTTCTGACCAATATCATCCCATCAGTTAGAACAATTTGCTTGTCTCTTGAAAATATGTACATTCCGATAACTGTTGATCAATTGCCAGGTTACCATGCTGAGGTGCTAGTATATTACGTAGTCCATAGAACTTTTCCACTTCTGCTCTTTCACTCCCGTAATCTTAAAAGATTTTTTGCTTACTATTTTACCTTGCAAGTAGTGTAATAAATAAGATCATTTCATTCTTTTGTTTTACGATTGGAGATTCTCTTTAGGTGTAAATTGTAAGAAAATTCGGACAAGATCCGATCTCAGCTGTAACGGAATAATTACGAAACTTTTTCATATTTTAATTTCTCAAAAACCAAAATCACTTTAGTTCTATAAAATAATTAACACATTAATTATAATAAAGAGTAAATCTTAATCTGTACCTTGTTCCGAAGCTTGATTTTTTTCTTATCGTATCTCTTGAACTATTTCTAAAATCAATTCATCTTAACTACCGTATAGCCGCACAACTGTCCGACTTCTAACGATATCCACAGAATATATTGAGAAAACTCTGCAACTGTTGCAAAGATAGTTAAGTAAGGAGTACTACTTCATTAGAGCTTAAGCCTATTTATAATAGATTTTGAATCTTTTAGTAATATAATTGAAAGCAATTATAATTATTAATAATTCTAATTAATTATCATTTTTTTCAAATAAGATCAAATATCTCATATTGATCCGTATTTATTAAATTACTAGATATTTGATTAAATAAAAAACAATCCAAACCATTTTATCCTAGGCTTTATCTCTCCTAAATCCATATCTTAATTAGTTCATAAATAAATAAGAAATAATTATATGGAAGTAAGAATGAACAAAAGAAAAAAGTTATCAACATGAGTGTTGAATCTTGAATTCTTGGTGAATCTTATTCAAATTTTTGTTCTTCTGGCAAGAATGGCTTTTTCTCTGATGTTTCACAATTTTGTTTGGCTCTCAAATAAATCTTATGGCTTTAGAACTCTGCTATGACTAAAAGATATTTTCTTTCATGTTGCCTCTTCTTTTAGTAATTCAAACCCTAATTTTTAATGCCCAACATGACCTAACATAGGTCTATGTACTTACCTTGTTGTTTTTTTACCATATTTTATAACTTTTTGCATAAATCAGCACCATTAATATGGGGCTATATATGCATCATAATGGTGAACATGGATTGAACATGAAGGTGTGTAGGGTGAGCAAGGAGAAAAGAAAAAGGTCCCTGATTGAATATAACCTAAATATAGAGGTATGTAGGTGCAATATTCCTTGGATTGTAGATTTTTAGTAGGAATAAAACGGGGCATTGGAGAACATAACCAGTAACACAGTGTCATGTTCCTACTATGTTCATTAATCTTCATTCACTTCTTATAAAGTTACACCAGATGGACTCATTTATTCTCCATATTTGCTCCTTTTCCTTAAAGATGTTGAAACAAAACCTATCATATAATATAATATAACTCATTTGTATTATTAAATCCTCTAAAGATATCTAAAACATAAGCATAATGCTATAAAAAAATCTGATTACCATACGTCACTTTTTCAAGATACATTCAAATAAAAATGAATTAAGTAAATGAGGAGAAGACATCCTTTTTTTTTCCTAACTAAAGGGATATGTTATTATATAGTCACAACTTTAGGCATAAAGGTTAAAACAGTAACCTATCAAAAGCTAATAAACTTATTCTTCCATAAGAAACTAGAAAGGAATATGAAAATATTTGTGAACAATATGATAGTAAAACAAACAAAAGGAGATCATATTTCTAGCTTCAAGTAATACTTCAAAGCCAAATATAACATCGAATTTAACCCTTAAAATGCATACACATTGTAACAATAGGTAAATTCCTCATATCTTTGTTCACTTATAAGGGAATAAAAGTAAACATTCAGAAAATTATGGTTATATTATGCTTGGAATCATAAAAAAAAGTGAAATAAACAAAGGTTAATGTGTAAGGTAGTAAGATTATTAAGATTTATGTCAAGATTGACTAGTTGATACTTATGATTTTTCATAATACTATGAAATCCAAATAAATTCATGTGGATCGAAAAATGTAAGCATATATTTAAATAACTGAATGATTATCAAATAAGTCCAACACTTTCATCAACCCAAAACTAAGGACCATTTCTATATCTATATAATCGCTTGAGATATAGTTAACTTCATAAGTATATATTATCATGAAAAAGTACTAAGTGATAAAAAGAGTATTCCCTCGTAAGGAGTGAACTAATAAAGTTACCCAATTCTAATTTTGATTAAATAATGAAAATAATTGAACAAAATAAAATTTATATATAGGTGGAGATAAATAAGAAAATGGAAGCAAAACAGGGATATACTTAGAAGGGCTGATAAGAGTAGTGATACAATAGTTAAATATCAATTTAAAATGTCTATCAATGAGTAAAAATATTAAACATTGTCATTTGGGTTAAATTATCCTACAAACTTTAGATTAAATCTATATTCATTAGTAAACCAAATCTATAATATGTATGAGGCAAAGGGAGACAAATTAACAAATTACAAGGAGAAAATTAGATAGATGATTGAAAGAATATATATAAATATCAAATTGGTACCTGGTCGGGTCGGTCGTGTTGGGCCCGAGCCCAGTCGCAATGACTCACAGGCCGATCGGTACAATCTTCAAAGATCA
>JAOTAY010000008.1:26471854-26483215 GCA_025629805.1 Erythroxylum baracoense | reverse complement strand
AATTTCTTATTGTTATTGTTATTATTATTATTTGTTAACTTTTTTACTAATACAAATCATTCGTTTTAAAATAATCATTGAATTATATATTTCCAATCATATTATACTGCAGGGGTATTTTAGTCATTGATACTGCTTTTATGTTCAGTCAATTGCAACCAAACACATTTCTGTCCTTGAGATGGAGACAATTTTATTTGTTTTGTCCATCACAACCAAACACTTCACTGTCTTCAATTTTTGTTCTGTTCTGTCTCTAATTTTTTGTCTCGTTCTATTTCTGTATATTAGAGAAAGTAACTAAACGCAGCGTGTGTTTGACTTTTTGTTTTGATCTTCCTTGGCTTATGAGTACAGTAGCTAGCACTCTTGGATCCTCATGTTGCCTATCCTTTAATTGCAATTCTTCTCTTGATATCATAGCAAAGCAGCAAGCGAGTGACGATAATGAGTTCGTACATGTAATATTTGATTTTATAGTGCCATATCGATCATCAAGACCCACCAAAAATTATTACACCTTTATGGTATTTTGTACGTTTCTGTCCACGTAATTAAAAATCTAAGAGAAAACCATGGAATTACATTTATTCCAAGCCATCTTATCATCATCAGCGGCTATAATTGTACTTAAAAGTATGATAATTCTCTCCTTTGAGAAAGATTTAGGCAATAGACATACCAGGGCATTTTGAGGAATTCATATGCCATGCTGATGTAGGATCATTAGTTAAAGCATCTCCAACAAAAGTGAACTCCAAATCAACCACCAAATCTATAACTCAACTCAATCACAGGAGTTTCAATCTTTGAAACAGTGGGAGAGGAGTTGCAACCAACGATAACAAGGCGACAAGATAAATAAGTGATAAAAAGAGGAGAAATAGTTGGTGCGTTGGAAAAACTGAGAAAGAGGAGAAACATTTCGTGGTTTGATGCATTAGAAATAAACACTTGATGCAAATGAAAGAAACACGTGGGCCCTTGGTTCAATTCGTTTGATGTAGATGAAAGAACTAATTGGTGGCTTGGTGCATTGGAAAGAAAGAAAAGTTTAGCTTGTAATGGCCCCAGAGAAACTAAGCGAGAGGAGGAAAAGTTAAGTTGATTTAAGATTTATATATATATATATATATATGTGTCAAAGTTCAAGTTAGACTAAACTAGAGAGCCCAAGCTCAAGTTTAAGTTTGAAATTTAAAATTTATTTTTTAAAAATTTAATCATAGTTTAACTTAAACTAAACTTGTTAATTTTAATTTAAACTGAGTTGGACCAAACCAAACCGGTTTCAAACTTTTTTGTCAAAATCTAATTTTATGGATTTTGTTTGGTTCAGTTGAAAGGGAGATGAGATTCTCTGTACCAACAACCTGACCCAACTCTGTGTCACTCCATCCTAACCACCTACATAAATAAATGGTTAGGATGAAGTGGTACATAATTAAGTCAGGGTTGTTGACATAGAGGATCCATATAAATAAATAGATAGGATAAAATGGCACAAAATTAAGCTAAGGTTATTAGCACAGAGGATTTGAATTGGTTGAAAGAAGTAGAGAGTACTACTAGAATAAACTGGTCATATGATATAGGTAGGCAGGTGTAAGAAAAAGTTGGAAGAGGAGAAAATACATGTATGTTTTGGGAATGAAAGAACTATAGCGAGACTCCGATTCCAACAACAGGGAAGCGGCCCAAAAGCAAAAGGTGTAAACGCAATTTAATGATCAAGAAAGTTGGTGGGCGCCATCCATTCCATTTTGTTGCACTTTTACACTACACGGCCACATGGTTTATTGTCCAACACAAGTCAAATCACTCACAACCATCATTCGAACGAGAAAAAGAGGGATTGCTACACACTTCCAAATCCCTTCACCTCCATTGAAGGATTCCAAAGACAGTAAAATATCACCACCCACCAAGATAATGCAGTTAAAAACATCATCTAAACTCTTTTCATTATCATCGTCAACAGCAACAAAAAGCAATTGCACCTCTTATCAATGGGTGCTCCGTCCAAGGCAGCTTCGGTAGCTCGCACACCCACTTATATCCTCTTTTGCCTCCTCGCTTTAGTCTCTCTCACTGCAGTTTTCCTTTACAAGGTACGCTTCTCATCTCTCCCTATCCTCTTTTGTACTATCAGCCTCATTCAGGCTTTTCGTCGAACAGCTTGATAGATTTGCAGCCCACACCAAAACAGTCGCGGGTCACAACCTAGTGCCCACCCCTTGGCACTTATTCCCGCCAAAAAACTTCCTTGAAGAGGCCCGACATGCTCGAATCTACAAAATCTTACAGTGTTCATATCTCACTTGCCCATATGCCAACGATACTGTCCTCAAGAGAAGGCGCTCGGAGTCCTCTCGTCCGGCCTCCAAATGCCCTGATTTTTTCAGCTTTATCGGCCGTGATCTGGAGCCATGGGCACGCACGATGATAAAGACGGATCACATTATGGAAGCGAAGAATTTCGCTGCTTTTCGGGTTGTGATTTTTGAAGGGAAATTATATTTGGATCTTTACTACGCGTGTGTGCAGAGCAGAATGATGTTCACGATATGGGGGTTATTGCAGTTGCTAAACAAGTACCCTGGAATGGTGCCTAATGTTGATTTGATGTTTGATTGCATGGACAAGCCTACTATAAACAAGACAGAACATAGGGATTTCCCCTTGCCACTCTTCAGATATTGCACTACTGAGAATCACTTTGATATTCCTTTTCCTGATTGGTCCTTCTGGGGCTGGTTAGTATCAGCTAAGCAATCCTGTTTCTGGTTATGCATTTTAATATTGAAATCGGGTCTTCAAAACGTATCTGGTTTAGTTGTTATTTGATGTTGAAATGGAGGCTTGATTGTTTCTCAAACCAATGCTTGCACCATTGTTATGTGAATGTGTTGCTACTGAATCGTTTTTCCCCCAATAAATTTAACGTGATGAAGGATACTCCACTTTGGATGTGATCACAAGCATTACCAATCCGTGTTGTCAATGACTTTTGTATAGGCCAGAGATTAATATAAGATCATGGGAAGAGGAGTTTCGAGACATTAAAAAAGGTTCTCAGGGCCGAAGTTGGGCAAGGAAATGGCCCCGTGCATATTGGAAAGGGAATCCTGATGTTGTCTCTCCTATTCGTGAAGAGTTACTAAAATGCAATCACTCTAGGAAGTGGGGAGCACAAATTATGCGTCAGGTTGTGTTTCTTTCATAATTTGTCAAATATTGCTCAATTTGATGAACTTTTAATTTTAATGCTGTATATTTTGAATACCTCAGGATTGGGGAGAGGAAGCGAAAGCTGGTTTTGAGCGCTCAAAATTAGCAAATCAATGTGATTATCGGTACGAACAGATAAGGCAGTAATCAAAGATACTTTAAGATTATTTAGTATATATTCTATGTCTTGTTTAGACGTAGAGATCTTTTGTCTTAATGAGTGAGCTGGTCGTTCACTCCTCCTTTTACCCCCATTTCTCCAATTCTAGGTACAAAATCTATGCTGAAGGCTATGCTTGGTCTGTGAGCTTGAAATACATTATATCCTGCGGTTCCGTTGCGCTTATAATCTCCCCACAGTATGAAGATTTCTTTAGTCGTGGTCTTGTTCCCAGGAAACATTATTGGCCTGTCTCTCCTCATGAGTTATGTCGATCAATAAAGTTTGCTGTTGACTGGGGTAATGCAAACCCATCTGAGGTATACATTGCTTACAAATTTCCATTCATATCCAAATAACTGCCACTGTAATAGTTAGGTCTAGTTGTTTTGTGATCTTCTTATCTCCCCCAGTACGAATTTGGTAATTTTGTTGTAGTGCGATATGATTGCTTATGTTCTTTGCTCAGTTCAGTTTCAACTTTTACATTGCTGCAATTAAGTAGTGAAAATCAGTGCTTAGTTAATCCACCAACAATTTGAAAAAGAAAAGAAGCAATGTTAAAGTAGTTGCAAAATTTTCCTCTACGCGTGCAATTCCTTTGATGATAGAGTTGAAGTTATTAAGATCCACTTGTTTGTATTATTGGTTTATGATAGAGTTGTGACCAAATTTTCAATACCTTAGTACTACTATACTCTTTTAACTTATTGGTTAAATTTACCCAACAGGCTCAGGCAATAGGAAAAGCAGGACAGGAGTTTATGAAATCCTTGAATTTGGACACAGTCTATGATTACATGTTCCACCTCCTAACAGAGTATTCGAAGCTACAAGATTTCATTCCAGTCCCTCCACCTTCTGCTCTGGAAGTATGTCCGGATTCCTTGCTCTGTTTGGCTGATCAGAAACAAAAGGAATATCTACAAAAATCAATCTCCTTCCCATCACCACGCCCACCATGCACCCTCCGCGCTACTAACGCCGACTTTTTCAAGAATTGGGCACAAAACAAACAGAGAGTAACAGAGGATGTGAGAGAAATGGAGAAGCTTGAATCATGAGTGTTTGATGCAATTCAGCTGCAGAAGATATAATGACACAAGCAAAAGAAAATGAGAACCGATAGGCATAGTTTTCCCTTTTGCATAAGGAATACAGGAAGGAAATTGTAGTTGGTGTTTTTGTCAATGCTTATTCAAATTTAGACTGAAATATAAAATTTGGAAAGATAAATGAGTTGAAAGTAAGATTAAGAAATGTAATAATTTATGATTTTGTTGAGTTATTAATCATTTGATTCTCAATCTCCTTTTCTTAATAATAATACATTATCTTATCTGCCATAAATTACTTGTCTAAATAGATACCAAAGGAATATTAATAATATTCCCTCCTTCCACTAATTTATGTAACTTCCAGTTTATGCATATTTTCGAAAACAAAGAAACAAAACTAGTCGCCACCAACTGTTACATCTCTTGTTCCCAAGTCTCTCTCTCTCATTCAAATTCAATGGCGGACAGCGGAGTGGTAACCGTCTACGGTAACGGCGCAATCTACGAGACAACGAAAAAGTTCCCCTTCTCCGTCAAGGTGGGTCTAGCCCAGATGCTGCGAGGCGGCGTTATAATGGACGTTGTTAATGCCGAGCAAGCGCGCGTAGCCGAGGAAGCAGGCGCGTGCGCTGTCATGGCCTTGGAGCGAGTCCCCGCCGACATACGGGCGCAAGGGGGCGTGGCTCGCATGAGCGACCCGCAGCTCATCAAAGAAATCAAACAAGCCGTTACAATCCCAGTTATGGCCAAGGCACGTATTGGCCACTTCGTTGAAGCTCAAATCCTCGAAGCCATAGGAATCGATTACATAGACGAAAGCGAAGTCCTCACTCCCGCCGACCAAGACAACCACATCAACAAGCACAACTTTCGGATCCCCTTCGTCTGCGGTTGCCGGAATCTGGGAGAGGCACTTCGGAGAATCCGAGAAGGCGCTGCCATGATTCGGACAAAAGGCGAGGCGGGGACAGGGAATGTCGTGGAAGCCGTGAGGCACGTGAGGCACGTGATGGGGGACATTAGGGTTTTGCGGAACATGGACGACGATGAGGTGTTTGCTTTCGCTAAGAAGATCGCGGCGCCTTACGATCTGGTTATGCAAACGAAGCAGCTAGGGAGGCTTCCGGTTGTGCATTTCGCCGCCGGCGGGGTGGCGACCCCGGCAGATGCTGCCATGATGATGCAGTTGGGATGCGACGGCGTGTTTGTGGGGTCTGGCGTGTTTAAGAGCGGTGATCCGACAAGTAGGGCGAGGGCGATTGTTCAGGCAGTGACACATTATAGTGATCCGGATGTGCTTGCGGAGGTAAGCTGTGGGTTGGGTGAGGCTATGGTGGGGATTAATTTGAATGATGATAGTGTCGAGAGATTCGCGGGTAGGTCCGAGTGAGTGAGTAATTCTTGAGGCATGGATTTTAGTAGTTTGATTGTGTGTTTGTTATTTGAAGATATGGATGATGTTAAGCAATAATTTTGGTTGATTAGCTAGCTATATAAGAAGTGGAAATGAATTAAAATGGTTCAGAAGCAAGCTTGGCTTGTTGCTTGGATATAGCACTTCCTTTCTTGGAAAATCTCTCCCAGTCCTATCCTGATTTGTTTTCTTTTTCATAGAAGAATCAGCCAACACACACATCATTTATTTAAAAGCTCCTGCAATGCAATGCAGTCATTTTTTGCCTGAACGTGTCAGGACCGCACTACTCACTCTTTCATTGCTTAACTGCTATCGAATGCAAGTATAAGAGCCGATGCTTATTTTCACCAATCACCGTGTGAATATTCTCAGACAGTTCCATTTTTTGGGATTTGATCCTCTGTTCCCTTTTTCCACCAACCTTGTGCTCTTTCATTTCAACCATCTATTTATGTGGGTCCTACAAAAATGGATGGTTGAAATGAAAGAGCACAGGTTGGTACAGGGAAAAAGGAACATAGGATTTCATTTGCCATTTTCTTAACGCATATACCTATTCCAGATAGGTTAGTAGGAAAGGGAAGCAACAGTCATTTATATAACATGTTTCTGGGAAGTAGCTTTGCACTAGTCATTATGACATCATAAGTACTAAAAAGTAATATTTTTAATAAAATAGAATTATCCTTTTATGGTAAAGAGTACCCCTAATAATTACCAATGATTTGCTATGTCGTTGAATCCTTTTTTTAGTTGGAGATTGATAGGAAAATTAGAAGACCCAGACCATAAAGGGAAGCTGGTACCTCCAAGTTAATTGTCCATAATAAGATATTCACTTAAAGAGAAAAAGGCGCCATCATATCTTACTATTTTCCTTTAAATTATTTGAAAATGTGTCAAAAACAAGCTGATGTTAGCAGTATAAATCTTTGATCATAGAATAAGAAGAAGATTAACAACTGTGCTTGTATGTGTGATGATGACTAGACATACTTGAGATAAAAAGTTAGGGTTAGGGATATCATTTGTATTCGAATTTGGCTTGGATTTGAAGTTTTCTTTTAATTTTAAGGTTTTGGGTGAAGCTTGAGCACAGGTCTCATAGTGTGGCTTGAAAATTAAATATGTCAAATATAAATAACTTTGTTTTGAATAAAACGATTTTATTTTTAAAATGATATTAAATTAAATTTAAAAATTTTGGCTAACTCAAATTCGACTCGCAAGCTTTATGATTGATTGAGTTTAGCTCAGGACACAAGCTTTAGGTCCATTTAAGGATTGGATTGGGCCGGAGCCCTTATAAAAATTTTCTAGAACTGAGGCCCAAAGAGATTTAGGTGTGTTTGTTATTGAACATTAGTGCGAAAATGTACATACATGGTATATTTATGCACTTTGTCAATGAGCAATCCTCTAAAATAGTAGAGCTGATGCAATATAATTAATGAATAAAACTAAATTTCCCAAGTTAACAGTAGTTTAAGAAAGAAACATGCCCTCATTCCTTTCAAATATTGAAATGAAATGTGTATTAAACTTTGAACTAACATGCACAGAAGGTTCAGTTGAAAGAATAACAGGACCACTACTAAAGAAATTTGTTCTTAATGTAGAACTAAATCATGCATTAAATGAAATAAAATGCATCAGAATAAGTGATTGACTCCAATGTAATTCTACTCAACTTATGTAAATTAACCATTTGTTCTTAACTGATGGCCAGTAAAGTCCTTGTATATGTGTGAAAATTTTTTAGAGGAGACATTTATTACATAGCATATTACTTCTCTCTTTTGAATTTTTCTCAAATTCTTTTCCTAATTGCAAACTATCATTTGGTATCATAATATCAATATTTGTCGATTAGATTGGCGATGACAGAATGAATCAAATATCAAGATATGATGTGATTAAAAAAAATACGAAAGCACAAATGCAAAAATTAGAGTTGAGACAAGAAAAGAGCATATAGGAGATTAAGAACTAAATGCTACAGTTGCATCGATAATCTACTTAAAGGAATCAAAGGGTAGATGAAGAAGATTGGAGGTACATGATGTTGAATTTGAAGTTCCTCAATATCGCATGCCTACAAGATTCAACAAGATTGAATTTTCAATCTTTAATAAAGAAGGATTATGAATTTGGATCCTTATGTATAAAAAATTCTTCGGCCTAAATAGAACTTCAACAAAGGTTAAAATGGGCTTACTGGCAATGTATTTATAAGGGGAAGCATTGTTTGGCGCTAACTATACTTATTCCTTTATATGCTCATATGATAAACTATGTTTCTCTTAGGATAAAATGAAAAATCAAAGTTGGAAGTCTCCATTCATATAGAATGAAGTGAGTCCAACCTTCCTCTTTAATTGTTTGCTGGTTGTAAAAGAACTAATCACATCTACTTAGTTATCCTAATGGTGGTCTTCTTTTCCATTATATGAAGGAAAATCTAGCTTCATATTCGGGAAACAAAGTTGCCTGAATATTCCTTTTATTGCAAATTTTGATCATGCATGTGTTGTTACCTTATTAGTATTGATTTCTTGCTCACGCCTCTAGCTTGAGAAGCCTTCTTAAGTCTTAGACATGGACAATTATAACGGTCATGACAACGAGTGTTGCCTGTTCCTCTAATATATGCCTAATCATCCCCATTCTTTCGTTTCATCCAGTTACTAGAATCTCTTATGACTTAAAGCTCTGGTATCAAGATGTTGCTTGAATTTTCTTTGGATTTTTTTTATAGGAACTTACAGTGAAAAGAGTGGGTAAAAGGGTGCAGCTCGTTAAAGGGGGCGCTATAAGAAAATTACAAATTATCAACAGTAAAAATACCATAGGAAATCAGCAATGGAAAATCAACTCCCGTTAGTAAAATTGTCCGAAAATTTTTCATTTAACGACAGACAAATTTTTCATTCGTAAACATGGAGGGAAATTATTTCTCCAAATTTTCCGACGAAATATAGCAATGGAATAGTCATTTTTGTCGGTAAATTTTTCGAGAATGCTTCGAGACAAAAATCGGAGTGTAGCGACAGAACTGGATTCTATTGGTGATTTACTGACGGAAGAGTTTTTCTGTCGATAAAATTAAAATTTAAACGTCATCGTTAGCTTCAGCTTCAATATTTTTAATAAATAAAAAACGACGTCGTTTTGATTAAACGTCTAACCTACCCACGAACCCCCCCCTTATCGATGTTCATTTTCTCTGCTCTTTCGTTTTCTTTTTTGCCAACGATTCTCTGTCACCGTCACCGTTCGTGCATGCTTCGGGTCCCTTCTCTCCGTCCATCTTCTTCCTTCTGCATCCATCTTCTTCCTTTGTGTGATTTGGTTCCCTTCTGCATTTTCATTCTGCATCTTTGAGCGCTTTGGTTCCCTTCTTCCTTCGCGTCCTTCTGTTTCCTTCTTCCTTTTGCATCTTCGTTTATTTATAGATTGAGGTAAGTAGGTTTTGTTTTTTAATGGGTTTTGTGTACTGCTTTGATCATTTGGGTTTTTGTTTGTGGTTTGATTGTATGGGTAATCATCGGTTGATGTTTTTTACTGGGTTGATGTACTAGTTTAATCATCGGTTGGGGTACAAAATCCATACATTGATATTTTTGTGATGCATTATGCTTAGATTATAGTATAAGCATCGGTTGTAGTTAGATTATATTTTTGTAATAGAATGACAATCATCCGTTTTCTTATTTAAAAGCAAAGTTTTAGTTAGTAGATAAGAACACATAATTAAAGAAATAAATTATAGCATCTTGATATAAGGAGAAAGCAACTTTTCAGGAAAAAAAAGATTTTCAATCAAAATTATAGCATCTTGATATAAGTTGTCAAAATAAGGAAAACAATAAACTCTAACAAAATCTCATGTTGATGATGGCGAATCAACAAATTGAAGCATGTTTGAGCATCGAGTTGTGATTTGGTTGAGGATATAAACATTATATTATGATTTCATTAATAATTTAAATATTATGTTATGATTTGGATGAGCATTTGTACTTGATAATGTGATTTTGTTAAGAATTTGAACATTATATTGTGCTTTCAAAATTGATTATTTGAACACTATATTGTAATTTCATTGATAATTTGTCTAAGAAGGTGAAGAACTAATAAATATTGTCTAAGAAGGTGAAGGTTCATATGTATCAGTACAAATAAAAGATACCCATCATTGAGTAAACAATTGAGAGATTAAGTGTCAAGTGCCTCTGAACTTTCTCACCATTTGAAAAATCCTCAAGCAATGTGATGCTTTTGGAGCTTATTTTGGTATGAGTACTGCTTAGGCTTAAGTTACACTAAATCCCACTAGGCCGAAGTTTTAACCTCATATGATTTTTGGAGTTTTTTGTAATTACCCATGTATAATTTTATGGTTTTTTTGTTCTCATTAATGAAATATAAATATTTTATTTTTTTCAAAAAATGACATCATAGATAAGGACAGGGGCTTATTTAGAACTTTTGTGAAATATTAAGGTGTAACGCAAATCTTTAGTATCATAAACACTGGTAGGTAGTTTTCTTTTGCAAACCTTTAGTATCATAAACATTAGTAGGTAGTTTTCTTTATTATGTTTTATAAGATTACATGCTTTACAAAATATACTTTTTTATTATTAGTGGTAAATGTGCATATTAATGGACCATTACTTTCTCTATCTGGTTATAAATTTTCGTAAAAGGTATCTATTACCCATAACAAAGGCAAGTGCGCCTTTCGTTCGCAAGTAATACAGTAGTAAGTACGAGTTGATCCCTTAAGGAAATGGTATGAATTAGAAAACCTAAAACTACTAACTAGTAAATAAATACAAGTTTGTAATAGAATTAATATGTAAATAAATAAAAGTTTGTAATAGAAATGGTATGGATTAGAAAACCTAAAACTACTTATGCTTTTGCTCGTCCTCAAGTAAATCAATTTCAATCACTTTTAACTTAAATAGGTGAAAAGCTAAACAAATATATTACAGAAATCAAGGTTATACATCATCTACTCAATTGCATTATTCATCAATTAGAAAGGCATTCAAATACTTGCATTCAATTCTTAATCAATTTAATTTAATCTAACAAACCTATCAAATAATAACTTAATCTATATAATTTAGTCTCTAACTTAGAAAATCACCCTGTTTGAAAATGTATCATTTCATTTGTCTATCTAAAAGGTTAGAGTTACTATTAGTCTTCCCTCTAAAAGTTACTTTGTTATTTTAAATTGATGTTCTTGGTTTTTGATAATTGAATTTGTTTCAGTAGGAAAATTTTAAGGTGATAAAATAAGCTTAAGATTAAAAACATCAGTTTTCTTTGACAAGTAAGATTATTGGCTTCTCCTCTTTTTGTTAATCATAATTATTTCCTTTTTAGATTATAATGAATATCTAGTTTACTAGTATTTATGTCTTTGTTAATATTTCATAATATATTTTAATTTTGTGTATTTTTTGAATGATTCAAGG
>JAOTAY010000008.1:26453088-26467896 GCA_025629805.1 Erythroxylum baracoense | reverse complement strand
TACTGGTTTTATTTATTTAAATGTATGTGATGCCATGTGGAGTTTGTAGAAATTGCACGTAGCGCTCCCTTATCTTAAGATATGTATCGGAATGACCTACGGGCGTCTCGGTGCGTACCCTAGGGTAATGGGGTGTTACAGGGTTTCATGGAATAAATGGAGGAATAAGAGAAGAGCAAAAGGTAGACATTTGGGAGGACAATAAATAAGCCTTAAGATAGAGCAGACTCAAGAGCACATCAAGGATAAACAATCTTGGATGAAAACAAGATTCCGTCATGATCAATCAAGGACAACAAGATTTAAGAGCGATGAGAATTCATCCCTTTGTGTTAATTTCTTTATTGTTCTTTGTTGGTTTACTTTATTTGATTATGAACAAAATTTGGATATAGATTTAGATGGGATGAGGCCTAGAATTATATTGTGAATTGATTTCTTTAATTTGATGAAAGTGTTTTGCTTTCTTGAAATTTATTCCTGTTCATATATTGTGATGAATTGAAGGGATGAGAATTAAAGATATATATATATATATATAGACCACAACATGAATAATAAGGGTTGTATGGGGTTATCACAGATACAGCTACAAGATGTTAGGATAGAATTTATCATAAAAATTCATAAAGTTAGTTAATGCACTCTTAAATTGTCTTATATTAAAAAGAGATTTTTAGTCAATCAACTTGAGGATAGGGATTGTATTGCTTGAGAAAAATTATATTTGTAACTTAGGAATTTCCTTCGATCAAATGACTAGATTAATTATCAAATCAGGATAAATTCAAGCATAATAAAATTCTAAGGGATTTTACTTTTAAATATATTATTATATCTATTGATTGTTTATTCTTATCTAACTGATGAACTCTTATTTATTATTTTGGTTTCCTTTAGTTTCTTTTTCAATTCAATCATTCATTTATTTAGATTACATAATATAAAGATAATTATTACTAGTAATTCTAACTCTGTAGGATCGATACTTGACTGACTTAAACTATACTATAGAAAACGATAGGTGCACTTTTCTTAATGATTTCTTTATTATTATTGGGTGTTTTATATTGTTTTTATCACATCAAGTATGTTATGTTTAGCAAATAAATCCCTAATTATGGTTAGGGATATAACTCGTGTTAGATTTTTAATTATTAATATATAATTAGTTATTAATTAATGGAAAAACCAAAGAATCAAGATAGAAGATTACACAAATGTATTAACTATTAACTTTAAATAAGGTAATAATCAATAACAAAAATCATATTCCTTTAGTTTAAAACTTGGTGGAAAAATTATCAAGAGTTGCAATATTTAATATGTTCGACTTGAAGAGCAAATGTAACAGCCCAGACCACTCGCTCATAGATATTGTCCGCTTTGGACCTTGGCCTAGCCGAGCCCTCACGGTTTTGCTTTTGTCTTTGAGGGAGAGGTTTCCATAGCCTTATAAGGCCTACTTCGTTACCCTCTCTAATCAATATGTGAATCTAACATTCCACCGCCTTGGAGGCCCAGCATCTTTGCTGACACACAGGCCTGGATCCACCCCCCTTAGAGGCCCAACGTCCTTGCTGGCACACAGGCTTGGATCCACCCCCTTGGAGGCCCAGCGTCTTTGCTGACATACTGATTTGGATACTGGCTCTGATATCATTTGTAATAGCCCGGACCACTCGCTCATAGATATTGTCCACTTTGGGCCTTGGCCCAGCCAAGCCCTCACAGTTTTGCTCTTCCCACCCTTGGAAAAATACGTCTATAAGGGAGAGGTTTCCATAGCCTTATAAGGCCTACTTCATTCCCCTCTTCAATCGATATGGGAATCTAACAATAGATATTGGAATTTGTAGATTCCCAAAGGATGAATAAAAGATGACACTTGTAATTGTGTATGGATCATACAAATTCTTATCTATGCCATTTGGTTTGAAAAGTACAACCATTATCTTATAATAGTTAATAAATGATATGTTGTGTGACTTCTTACAAAACTATATGGTGGTGCATTTTAGACGATATCATTAAATACCATACTAATTGATTGGTCATTTCTACAATATTTAAAGTAACTGTATATACATGGAATAGCTATAGTTAGCACAAGTAAGTACGAGTTGATCCCACGAAGACAGTGATTACTAGTAGTTACCTCTCTCCTATTATCTAACCTAAAAATTGGATGTTTGGTTTTAGATTAAAAATAAAACTAAAATTTGGAAATGAAAATGAACGTAGAAAACTAAGGAAATTACTTAGAAAAAATCAATATCAAAGATTAGTGTCTTGGTGATGAATCCCTCCAAAAACTATTAAATAATCAACTTTTTATCATGCAATTATTTTATTGACTATTGAACAGTGAAAATTTCTATCTTATGTTAATAACTCTCTCGAGACTACTAACAGATAATCCTTATAGTGATTAGCTAAAATCTTTCTAGTAAAGTTCCTACGATTGCATTATCGATTTATAAATTTTGTTATTAGGTTTGACCCTAATCTAGAGGATTTATGTCAACTTATCTTTATGTTTGCAATCAACTCCTTTCAATTATGGTATATTTATTCCTACGAAGGTTTTGTCAATCTCAATAATATGAAATCAAATCATGCACTAATATTTCAGATCTATTAGAACGTGCATGAAACATATAATTGAATCACAATAGATCAAGCAAAACGATTGCATTAAATAAAAGATTAAAATATATTGTATCACAAACTAGGGTTCATCATATCTAGACACTAAAAAGCATTTAGTTACTCATAATAGAAAAAGAAATCAAATAAAAACATTCAGAAAAACTAATAGAAAAAACAATAGTAACAACATCCAGTGGAAGTCCCATTGAGATGCAGGATCCGGATCTTTATCGTCACCTCTATGAGTTTCTCACATTTAAAATCTAATGTAAAAATCTGATCCTCCTTATTGCCTCTGCTCACGTCTGTTTATAATGAATTATAAGGTTTTAGGGACATACACGATCACTTACACAACTATGTAGGTGATCGTGTAGGTCCCAAAACACTTAAAATCATGACTTTACATATTTTAAGAGACTTACACGGCCACATACACAACCGTGTATCTCCTAATTACGTCAAATCTTCGTTTTATGTCGCGATTTTAGCCGAATTTCTCTCTTTTTGGCCATAAAAGCAATTATCACCTATAAATGCACATGGAGCAAATTAAGTATAAAAATATAAAAAAACTATAAAATATCAAGCAAAATACATCAAATATAGGTGTATGATTATAGTCAAATATGCATCTATCAAATATCTCTACACTGAAGCTTTTGCTTGTCCTCAAGCAAATCATAATCTAAATTATAAATCTTACAACATCTATCCTTCATAACCTTAACCTATCCATTCATCCTCTAAATCATCATGTCATATGAATCAAATTAACATACAAATAGATTCAAGTTATCCTAAGTAACTTCCTAAGTCAATATTAATAATAATCACATCAATAATCTCATTGAAATCAAAGGCATAAACTTTTACACCCTCATCAAGATTTCAGTCAATGTACTCAAGTGTTTAAGGTGAAAATATCAAAACTCTCAAATCAATGCATAATAGAACTCTTACAGTACTTGCAATATTGTCACATATCCACCAATTATGTATAAATTAAAAAAATCAAAAGGTCTTAATAAGGTTATAATGGAGCTTAGGTAAGGTATGATTGGGATAATAAAAGTGTTGATTTGAAGGAATTTTTCTAAAGGGACATTACAAGAAACTTGTTCATAATACAAACAGGTCTTTTCATTATAAATACATTAGTATTATAAACTTATTCTTTTCTTTTTTATATTTTCATTTTTTAATCTAATTTTGAGCATTCATCACGTACCACAATTAAAAAAATATTTGACCTTTCAAATTTTCAAGTTTCAAACAATTAAGTAATGTAAATAACCTTTAAGGTTTAAAACAATAAAAAGGATTTAGAGAAAATATAAATATGATAAAGGTTAATAATGGGGTTAAATCAATTAAAAAGACTAAGGCTCAAAATTGGTTACTCCTAAAGATAAATTATGGGTAAGGTAGTTATCAAAGAAATAGGTTTAAACAAATGTTGAATCTAAATGCCTTCATCATTTCAATACTTCTAATTTAACAAATATGATCTCAAAATGCATAATAAAAGCGAGCTTTTGAATTATTCATCTGTGCATGATAACACACATGAAAGAAGAAAAGAGCTTAAAAGTTTTGAAATTTTGCTCTTAGGCTTAAAAGCTCACAAAAGAAAATGGGTATATGTGTATGTAAATAATATGCAAATTTCATTCAAACTGACTATCTCAATGGCTACTAACAATATGACTTATAAAAGCAAGTTTGTTCTAACTATCATCCTTTTGCATACTTATTCAAATCAATATTTAATATTGAAATACAATATTTATGGACAGATTTCAACTAATTCAAGATATCAGTTAATAAAATCTAATAACAAAGATTATAATAAGCTTAAGAAAATCATAATCCCCTTCCCTATATTTAAAATTGTACATTTTCCCTAATGTACACAATACAAGCATATATGATAAATGAGAAAATGTCGTCAATGGTAGCCACCTACCGCATCAATGGTAATATATCAAATAGATTGTGTCAACCCTCCTTTATTAGTGTTAATGCTTGATGAATTAGGCAAGTGCATGCCCTAAATGGATTGGTGTCCTCTCACTCCTACTCCATAAGTAAAAAACGTCCAGATTCCTGACAGCTCCTCGACCACTCAGCGTGTGACTCATAACACCATGAATGTATCTTACTCAATGGGATGCCACAATGTAGATGCCACAGTGTAGATGCCTTGGATTTGTTCCTTTGTGTTGATCGTAAGCCAAAAGTGTCGAAAAGACAACCTATATGGAAAGCCTATCCATGGTTTGATGTACTCTGACATCCCCATAAACTTCTAGTTGTAAAGACCCATCATAATAGAAAATTTCGAATAGCTCATCTAGAACATATCTCCTATCATCTAGAATTGGATCATATTAGGACGATCCCAACTGTAGTCTCCTTTCTCCATGAAGAATGTGGAGAGTACTTCGAGCATCAACTCCCAATAAGATGGCTTCACAATCTTGAAAAGTCAGGATCACGTGTTAATGTTAACGAGGTCCCAAACTTGCTGGGCTAAACTAACTTGCTATAACACCTCCCAATCTATGAATCAGCTAATACCAAACTTTTTATCCTTAAGCCACTGGTATTGTTCCTCTTGGGCCCTGACATTGAATAACAAAATTCGTGGCTTCTCTAGGGGCTGGGTTATGGTTGAGGAACTCTCTCCTCGTTGTCAGTTCCTTGGAATCTTCTTTTCTTGTCATGATCTCGTCATTCTGCCTAAAACTTAAAATAAGTGTGAGAATTGACATATAATTTGTATGAATACCCTTTTCCCCACACTTAAAATTTAGTATGCTCACTAAATTATTAAATGTGAAAACATAATAAAAACAAAAATTAAAACACATAAAAATAAAAATAAATTAACACAAATAAATAAATACATAAATAGTTAAATAAAATAACATAATTAGAAAATAAACTTACAACCTAATTAATCAAAATTTTAAAATTAAAAACACCGTAAATAAAAAATTAAGCTAAGATAATTGTTTAATTACAAATTCACCCCTAAATTTGAAATTGAAAACCACAATTTCACAAATACACAAAAATAACGAATTTAAATACTGAATTCACACAAAAGTCAAAATTTGACATGCAATTGAACAATAAAACAACTTCAATTAACTAATGAAACAACTAATTAATAATAATTTCATGAAAACTATCACAATTTAACAGTTAGTGAGAAAACTTTCACAATATCACAATGCAAGTTGTATTTTAACTCAACTAACATGCAATTAATCAAACTAAATCATTAAAGCAACTAGGTATTGATTAAATTCAACTATTAAAACACAATTGAGCATAAAATCACACCAATTCTCCCAAGATCCTTAAATCGTAAAATTGACATTTTCGATTGAAAAATCTACAAATAATGCAAACCACCTAATAAATCATCCATAAACAAGTGAAAAAAACTAGGAAAATTACTTGAGTGTTGCTAATTTGGCAGAAAAATGCAAAGAGTAAGACGGGAGAATGATAGGGCAAAGATAGGAGTAAGAGAGAAGAGAGAAATGTGAGAAAATGAAAGGGTTAGGGATTTTTAAGAAGGATCTTGGACTTACATGGTCTACTACATGGTTGTGTAGCTGGCCATGTAAGTCACAGAATTTCAACTTTTTATAGGCTTACTCGATTAATTACATGGGCATGTATCAAACTTTGTAAATCTACAACAGCGTGTATTGAGAGCGTGTAACTCTTTTAACATTTGTAACTTCAACACTATATGAACAAACTTAAAAATTTTGCACCTTTAGAGTTAGAAACCTTTAACATGTATACCCTAACACAATAATTATGCATGATCTTGTCAAGATACTTAAATTTCTAATCTTAAAATACATCAAAACTTAAATAACTTTTACTTTAACATGAAAATAAGAATGAAATAACATAGAATTTAATATAAACATAAACTAATTCTTGGATTGTTTCCCATGTAGCGCTTATCATCGTTAGCTTGACATACCCTACACCTTTACACCCATCCTGGTTTTATGATTAGTGGCTTACTTCCACCTGTTTCTCTACATAAAGGTTTTGTAGCCTTTAAGTAAGCCATCTCTTACAAGGTAATCATGAGGACATAATTAATTACATTAATAACACAAATGGACTCCATTAATGCCCTTTTTAATGACAAACTATTAAAAACATAGGGAATAACAAAACTTTCTGAGTCTTCGGTTAACGCAAGCAGTTTGTCTTGAAGGAAGTGGGAAACCTTCGGACTTAAGTTGACTACCAATGATTCATCAGTAGTTTCCTTATTTGGTTCCTCCACCAGTTTTTCCTTAATTACCTTTGTCCATCTTCTTTTATAAGATTTCTGGCTCTTCTTCTTCTTCAACTACCACTCCTCTACTTTCCCTTTTTGGATAAAGACTGCCTCTTGTTCTTCTTCTAAAAGCTTATTTCCACTCTTAAAGGTGATTGTCATTCTATGTTCTTTAGGATCTATTTTAGTCGTACTAGGAAAACTCCCTTATAGTTCATCAGATAATATATGTTCCAACTAGTTGATTTTAGCCTCCAACTTGTGTATACGAGCCTCTATTCTCTAATGTTCTGCATCAAAATATCGAGTAATCTTAAACATAACCACTTCCAAAGCAGCAGTTACCTCCTGAACTCTTAAAATATACCTTCCTTCATGAAATTGATTTTCAACTCTTCTTCACTCTAAGATGTTAGTAAGCTCAAATAGTATGAGGTATTATGCTCACTATATTATGGTGAAGAAAATCTCTCCTTGAATTCATGTCGACTAGCTATACTATTGGTAAGGTGTTTTAGTAGTTTTTATGTAATACTTTCATATTGCTACCTTTGTTGTTGAGCATATTTAGTTAGAATATAATCATTCCATCCATATGCGTAAAGGTTGCTCCACTCTAAATTATATGTATTCTTATAGGGTACATTCTAGGGCCAATTTCACATGCTCAGTTGCTCGACATATAAGCCAATGTCGAACATTCATGATTATACTGATTACTCCCATAAATGTTGCAACACTGCATCAAAATTGGTTGAGCTTCTGAAAACATATGGAAAAACAACTCTTTCTAATATGTTGATGATATGTATTGCAAAGACTCATGATAACTCCTATGAGAATACTGATTGCTCCACCCTTCCATTGTGAGTTGTGGCTATGACGATAAACCTTAATCCTTAAAATAAACCACAAACACACCATCAAATATGAGACATTCAAAAGATAATTAAATGAGTAAGACACAAATACAATAAAATACAAAATAAAATAAATACAAAAGCTCAATTAAAATGAAAGAAATTAGAACAAAATAAAAATGGCTAGAGTAATAAAATTAAGGTGTTTGTAATATTACTATCCCCGAAAACGGTGCCAAAAATTTGATTTGTCGTTTCTACGTCAATATTTAAATAGTCGTAAGTGCACGTTGTAGCCGTAGTTAACACAATACAAGTCTATCTCACAAAGAAAGTGATTACTAGTAATTACCTTTCCTCTACTATATAACCTATGAATTGGATGTTTGATTTTAAATTAAAAATAAAACTAAAACTTGGAAACAATAATGAATGCAAAAGACTAGGGAAATTACTTATAAAAAATTAATATCAAAGATTAGTGTCCATATGATGAATCCTCCTAAAAACTATTAAATAATTAACCTTTTATCATGAAATTATTTTATTGACTATTGGACCGTGGAAATTTCTATCTTATGTTAATAACTCTCTTGAGACTATTAACAATTAATCTATAGGGTGATTAACTGAAATATTTCTAGTTAAAGTTCCTAGGATTGCATTATCGATTTATGAATTTTGTTATTAAATTTGACCCTAATCTAGATGATTTAGGTCGACCTATCTCTAGATTTACAATCAATTCCTTTCAATTATGGTAGGTCTATTCCTAGAAAGATTTCTCATTCTTAATGATATGAAATCAAATCATAAACTAATATTCTGGATTTATTAGAACATGTATAAAATACATAATTGAATTACAATAGATCAATCAAAACAATTCCACTAAATCAAAGATTAAAACATATTGTATCACAACTTAGGGTTCATCACACCTAGACACTAAAAAGCATTTAGTTACTCATAATAGAAAACAAATTCAAATATAAACATGCATAAAAACTATTAAAAAAAGTTCATAATTCTAAATCTCACTTCTATTATATTAACTTTTCTTGTAAGTTTAGATTTGATTTAGCCTTCTATTGGATCTCTTTTGATTTTCACTTCATGTTTTCCTTGTCTCTGGATCTTTATTGTCACCTCTCTGAGTTTCTCACATCTGAAATTTAATGTAAAAGTCTACTCCCCCTTATTGCCTCCACTCACGTCCTTTTATAGCAAAATTTAGGGTTTCTAAGACATACTCAGCCATTTACACGACCGTGTAAGTGATTGTATAGCTCCAAAAATACTTAAAATCATCACTTTACATTTTTTGAGAGACTTACACGGTCACATGCACGATGGTGTATCTCCTAATTGCTTTAAATCTTTGTTTTATACCACGATTTCACCTAAATTTCTCTCCTTTTAGTCCATGAAGGCAATTATCACCTATAAATGCATTTGGAATAAATTACGTACCAAAAATATTTTTTTAAAACTATAAAATATCAAGAAAATATTTCAAATATAGGTGTATAATTATAGTCAAGTATGCATCTATCATGAATTAGGTAGAACATACACAACACTTGAGGTAAATGTTTGATTAGTTGTGGCATTATAAGTTATTCATGAAGGTGGAGAAATTTCCCAACCATAGATCATATTTTTATAACCCTTAGTAAGCAATCATCAAGAGAATATAGAAAAGGAAAACGTACAATCTATTATTGATCGTTAGATTATTGCCATGGTATGAAAACTTTAAATCTTCATTAGCTTGGTAAACTATCATACTCATTTCATTATGGGATATTTAAAAAGAAGGAACATTAACTGAATATTAAAAACTAAGCAAGTGTGTTATTAGATATAATCGTGTCAAGAAGTGTTTGAAAAGTTGAAAGCTTTCCTTTCCACTTAACTTATCTTGAGGTTGTCAAACTTTGGTCTCCCTTTTAAGGTATATATTAATGTTTCTAATAAATCTATTGGTGATGTGTAGTACAAAATGGTGTCCAAAAGCCATACTCGACATATGAGAAGGAGATATTGGAAGTGGTGCGTTATCTTAATGCCTAATGAATTCAAATTTTGGGGACCAAGTTTGTGGTGCATATGGATAATATTGCTAACACATTTTTCAATACTCAAAAGAAATTAGTAATAAGAGATTTTTGGTAAATATGAATTTCTACAGGAGCCTAACTAAGAAGGCACAAAAATGTGGTTGATGCACTAAGTAGAAAAGAAATCTTTGCTATTTGACATGTGATTACATGAGTTAAATCAAACTTTTTCGAATAAATCAAAGCATTGGTGCCCCTAGACATCACCTACAACCATATTGTTAGTCCCTAATGGCACCCAAAAAGGGAGTGAATTGGGTGTTTATAAATGCCAAAAAATTTTCTAACCAATGAAATCAATTTAACAATCATTAATATAAATATGGATGAAGAAACTGCTCAATTCAAATTAATCAAACGATTGAATAATAATTTAAAGAGGATAGGAAAAAGAGAATGCAAAATAATTTATAGTGGTTTGGCAAAAAAACCCTTGCCTATGTCTACTCCTAAAACTCTTTTTATAATTTCACTATAATTCTTCTTTTAAGGTGAAGAAGAAATTGCTCAATTTAACAATCATTAATATAAATATGGATTAAGAAACTGTTCGATTCAAATTAACCAAAAAATTAAATAATAATTAAAGAGGACAGGAAAAAGAGAATGCAAACTAATTTATAATAGTTTGGCAAACAACCATTGTTTACAACTACTCCCAAAACTCTTTTTATAATTTCACTATAATTCTTCTTTTAAGGTGAAGAATAACCTTTTTAGAATCTTTCTCAGTAAAGAGGAACCTTTTACAATTTTTTTCCAAGGTGAAAAGGAATCTCAATCCTACTTGAGTCACCCCTAAGTACAATATTATAATTACCTAAACAAATCTTACAACTAAAAATAGTTCACTTTATCATTAGATAACTCCAAGGAGGCTCACTCACACAAATACAAGACAATGATCCTCAAATGATTGAAAATATTTAAAAATATGTATAAAATACACTTATATGCTTTCTAATACTAAAATCGATAATAAAACACCTATTTATAATGTTTTAGGACCCTTCCTAGCCTTTAGAGCTAAGAACTGGCTATTACAACCACTACTTATAGTGTATTGGTCTATTAGTATAGCCTATTGTTCTAGTTTATATTACACACACCATAATTACTAGTTATTGGAACACTAGTCAGTTAGAGTAGTGCCTTAAAGGCAATCTCCTTTAGTGCATTTTGAACAAAGTTATGTACAGACTTTATTTTCAATATTAAAGAAAAGCATATTTCATTAATTTGGTGTTCATTCTTTATGAATCGATATTAATCTACAAGAAAATTAATGAAGTCTATGATATATGACATAGCATGAAGGAAATTATGATGTGATCATACTACTGAGATTCCTATCATGTGCAATTATGTCAGTATCTAAATTATCCCTAGTCATGGGATTAATGAGACTGGACATCGTTAATCTAAATAGACTAGCACGTGTTAAACTCCTTAATTTGATCAAGCAATGGATCTCATAAACTATAAATATAAGATGTTTATAGTTGAGATGTGGATGCTTACTAGAGGTTGTAAGTACATTGGATGACCTACCATGAGATCATCACAGGGATGCCTATTCTAATGTCAGTGATAATCTCAACATAGTAATGGTGCAAGTATCCTTAGACTTGAGGTACTCAAGTATATCTTGGATACTAATTCTGTGCTTTGATTCCATTCCTTGTTGCCTTGTACAGGTCTCTTATAGTGTGGTGATTAGGTACAACTTGAGGTATTTGAACGTAATTGAGTAGTCAATAGAGGATTCACCACTTCTGTGATAGCAAAAGATGGTACCCACGACCTCTTGTCGAGGTCAATACTTGGAAATATTTGGCCAAAGTACATGTGTTATAAAGAATGTCTTCATTGACATATAGAGTAATGAGTCCTAAGACGAGAATTGATATCACTTGGGCTAGATTTGACGTAGTCAGTCTAATGAGAGTTAACACTTTGCCCATACTTATAACCAAGTGGGGTATAGCATGATGAAAGGATGAATTGCACAGCAATTGCCTATAGGAAGGTTCATGAGAAGGTTCGTGACGAGCACGGGTTCATTTATCAAACCAATTACTTTTCGATCAATTGGGGGTCATGATGTGTTACTAGATGCCGCTCATGGCTTGTTTGGATTAAGTGTTAATCTAAGTGGTCAACATAACTGTGGACCTAATAGGTCACACGCATAAGAGTGACTCAGAGGATTTGTAAAATGGTTTTGGATAGAGATCCATTATATGGAGAGCAATAGAACTAAATAGATCCCGATGAGATCGCGATGTCGATATTGCTGAAAAAGATCTCCAATTTTTTTCTACACCCAGGACCTGGTAGAACCGATCCCAGTATAACTGGATCACCTCATCTTATATATATATATAAGATGGTGCAACGTGGATAAGGGGGGCTTCTTTTTCAAGTTAAGCATTTATTGTCTTTAATTGAAAGAAGACAAAATCTATAAAAGACAAAAACAAATGCAAGATGATATAATCATGAAAATGAAGAAAGAATGAGCAATCTTCTTCTTCATGATTTCTCACCCAACTCTATCATCTTTCTCATCTTCTTGCTCTCTTTTTGCTTCCACGATCTTGCTCTCCATAGAACAAAGAAAAGAGCTAGCACTCTTGTCTTTGTTCTAGCCATTTTCGGATAAAAGAGTTTGATTCGGTTAGTTTCTTTGATCTCTGCGTGGATACCGTTGGAGACGGTCTATTTTGGTCTTTGTGGTATATAAATATATATGTATGTGTGTGTGTGTGTGTTATGAACATGTATGTGAATTGGGAATTTTCAGCTAGGTTTAATGGTATTTCCTTATATAAGCATGTAGATCCTGGAATTTGGAAAAGTCCCGGAATACTTTATTTTATTTTTCTATACCACGTGTATATGATGCAAACATCGGGATTTTCCTACAGTAGTATCAGAGCCACTTATGCCCCGTATAAAGGATAAACCATAACATGTGTGATGCTGCCAATTGGTTGTGACAGTTGTGCATTCTGATTATGTTGAATTTGAAATCAATATAGAGATATTGTTTTTAAAATTTTCTTACCCAGATTTACTGATGAGATGTTGCTGAATATCTCTGTGGAAATAAAAAATTTATCAATGTGATTTGATATGATTTTGCTAATTAATTCCCTACTGTTCTGGTTGGTGTGTTTATGCACATTACATGAATAGGCATGCTTTCAAATTCAAGAATAAATTCTATTAAAAACTTTTTTAGGATTTTCTTTCACCAACCTCTTTCTAAGATGTTTATAAATGTCTATGAATATGGAAAAATGTTTTCGAGTTGGATGAATATTTATTTTAGAATTTCTTGTGTGCCATTGGGAATGTCTATGTTGAGGAACACAGATTTTGGTTGCTGAGGTTAGTTGAGTTTTTCTTGGAAATAAATTCTAAAAAAAATTCATGGAACATTTAGGAACATGTTATAGCCTTTGTAATTTTCGCAGTGTTTATTGAAATTGTTTCAATGATTTTTCAAGCAAAAGACAAAGCTGGACAGTTTTGAGAAAACTGTTGGACCTGGTTTGTTTGAAGTGGTGACTGTGTGTTTTTTGGTTTCAATGCCTCGGATCATTTTTTATGTGATCAGAAATATGGTACTTTGATGTTCTATGCATGCCAAACTGATTTGCTTGAAATTGGGTTTCCAAAATTTTTCGGATGTCAAATATGTCATATTAGAGTCTCGTTGGCATATTTAGTTGCCTTGATTGTTTTGGCCGTCACAAGTTATGTGACAAGTGCCAAAGCAGTCTTGATAAAGTGGAGATTACCTAAAGATACTTAGGGTGATAGTTTGATGTTCTCAAATTATTTGGAAATCTAAGAGATTAATATTGTATTAATCTATTTTGAGTAATTCGTGTCTAGTATGACTAGATATGGCAAGCACGATACAATTAAAGTGTTTAATTTGTACATCAGAGTAGAGGGTATTACACTTGGTATATTAGTATTTTGAATTGGAATTGAAAGCATAGGAATTGAGAAATTAGCCGATTCCAACATTATAAAGCAGTTCGGTTCAAGAGTTGAATCGAACGTCAAATCTTTATATGCATAACATGTCACAACCTACACAAGAAAACCTTGTGAGATGGTTGCATTAAAGAATGCATGTTAGGGTTGGTTAGGTGGGATGATGGATGGTTATGGATATAGATTTAATGTGATTGATGAAACGTCCTAAATCATACCATATAGTCCTTATGACTATAATCCTATGACTTAGAAGAGACCAGAATATGAAATCCCTCATAGATAATATGAAAACTAACCCCTTCTATTAATATGGGGAGAACTAGAATTTTTTTAAAGTTAGGATTGTTGGGTAAACACAAGCCGTTTCTATATGGATATGTTCAAACCATGAAAATAAGATTTTCAGATTAATAGGTCGGTTTTCACTAGAAGCGTTGATTTGTTGAGCAAACTCAAGGTCAACATACACAAAGGCGCAATTCGGTAGTGTACATCAAAAGTATGTGCATCCAGAGTTGATAACCCAATGTGTGTGCATACATCACGAGTCGATAGCACTAGATGATAGTTGCAGCTATGATGCAATTGATATGACCGATATCTACTGATTAACCTAAGGTGGCTTGTTGGGTAAACCCAAGGTCATTCGTAGTAATGTCAATTATTGACCCGCTAGGACATTTTGTCATAATTTTTCTTGGATTTGTAACGAGTGCTATGGATTCTTTGAAACTAGTGGGAGTTATATGCATGTTATGCAAGTCTTTATGATCATGCATGTATTTATATTCTAACATTCTTTCTCTCTTCACATTTAGGTTGATTAAAGATG
>JAOTAY010000008.1:26396940-26428397 GCA_025629805.1 Erythroxylum baracoense | reverse complement strand
TATTCTAATAAAGTGATAGTCAATTTTTATATTTGATAACTAAGTTGATCAAACGGCAATATGTTTCAAGTAAAAGGGCAAGTGGTCCAGGCTATTACAAATGGTATCGGAGTCAGTACCCGAATTGGTATGCCAGTAAGGACGCTGAGCCTCCAAGGAGGGTGGATCCAGGCCTGTGTGCTAGCAAGGACGCTAGGCCTCCAAGGGGGTGGATCCAGGCCTGTGGACCAGAGAGAACGTTGGGCCTCCAAGGGGGTGGAATGTTAGATTCCCATATCGATTGGAGAGGGGGAACAAAGAAAGCCTTATAAGGCTATGGATACCTCTCCTTCAGAGACGCGTTTTCCCGAGCGAGTGTGAGGAAAGAGCAAATCCGTGAGGGCTTGGCTGGGCTAAGGCCCAAAGCGGACAATATCTATGAGCGAGGTGGTCCAGGCTATTACAGGATCACCAGGAGGGCTCTACTTAGGTTCCGGAAGGGGAACTCGGGGATGGTTCTTTCAAATATGGTGTAAGATACCTAAACGATTGGCTAGGTGTAAGTAGAAGATTGTTGATTTATGTCTTACAACCAATTAGTTGGTTATAATTTGATGACAATTATTTAAAGACTTTCTTTATAAATATATATGGTAAAGTTCATGGGATGGATATACATTGCAAGTGAAATTGTGATGAGATCATAACTTAGAGATTCATATTGCATTGATACATTATACTTAAATTATTGTTAGTTATTATTCTACTGAGATTGAACATTAATAAAGTGTAAAAAAGACTAACACATTATGTTTCTTTCTTATAAAAGAAGAGATCAATCTCATAGACTAAAGTACAAAGATATTTCAATAAACATATGGGTGGTTGTTAAAGAACAAGTTCATTAAATTGATCTTATATGAGAATTCCACTTAGAACGTTACTATGGAAACTTTCATTGTGATGATTATATAAGTGATCATTTGACTTGAAATCTTTAAAGTATCTCATATAAGGATTGTTATGTTTTGATACTACTTACAACTTATTCTAGTCAAAGGCGATTGATATTTATTGGATATAGCATGAACTATATAAAGTAGCTAAGTGATCAATATAAGATTCATCATCCTAAAGTAATTAGGGATAATGTTTTATTATTCTTGATTAATATTGATTCAAAAAATGCTGGGTTAAGGTGGAATAACACTTTATAAAATAGTTTACAAATATCATTGATATAATCAATTGTTAATGGTAAAGAACTAATGAAATTACAGTAGACACTAATTACATGCTTTATATCTAATCAAAATATTTTGTGATTATATGATTGAATTATAGGGAAAAAATCATACATGAAAAGTTTAATCAAAATCAGTTGACATTGCTAAATATTTGGATGATCATAATAAGTTGTTAGATACTAATCTTGATCTATATATATAATTTATTTAATTAGAGAATAAATATTAATTAAAAGAGTTTAATTTATGTAAATGTTAATAAGAGTTAAGGTTATAATTTATATTATTGTCAACATATTTAAGAATATAATGAGTCACACAAAAAGAATGCGTTAAAGAAAGAAAAAATGTTTTAATCATGTTAGACTTGAATATAGAATTTTACAAAATTTTGGATTAAATATGAGATATTTTATAAATAAAAATCAAGATAAGATATTAAATTTTATTTGGATCCAATCGGTATTTAATGAAATGAAATTAAAATTATATTTCAATTAAATTACTAAAATTTTCAAATTTGCTTGACTCTCTCTGTACCACTTGTAAAGGTCTTTTAATGCGTTCGTGTTTGATACCATTATCGGTTGGACTCATACGTGGATGCTGTGATTGTGATTGACTAGTTTCAAGAACGATTTAAAGGAACCCTAAAAACAAAAGTTAAGCTATAAAATAAAGTACGGATTTATAATTTATGGCTTATTACATTCATGTTTTAATCATATTATAAATATTAAATAATTTTATTTTTAAAAATTTAAACAAAATTTTTATTTTTATTCTATTGTAGTAAAAATTAGATTCCACCCCAAATTTTCTATAACTTAGTCTATTCCAAATTTGGTGCTTTCTTAAAAAGTTAGCTCGTGTTCAATACAAGCTTTAAAAGCGGTGGCAATTCCAGCCAAGCATGCCCATAACCGCCAATTTCTTATTACAGCCCCACCGTATAGCATCTTTCCAAATGTGCGCGAACATCTGCACATAGTTAATGATAATTTATATTGCATGAACTATCTGTTGACGGAGGCATGGTTTGATCTCATTAGCCATCCCATCACTCAGTTGACCTGACGGCATCAAAGCGTTGGTTGACAATTCTCATTATTATCTGCTTCAAAGACTTCAATTAATTTTCAAGTAGAATTTCTTTTCTATGAAAATACAGTACGTTTAAACTTTAAAATAAATTAAAACCATAACATTACTCAGTGGGCTCTCGGCAGTCGTGCGTCCTGGAGTACAGGGATCTTTTGTAACTCGTTAACATCCCAAAATTGTCAAGAATTCCAGAGTTTGAGAAAGTTGAGGTAATGTTGAAGAAGATACATATATTGAATACAGAATACATAGACAATTTTAATCCATGAAAGATTGGCATTTGTTGTTTATCTCCTCGTCCTGGAGAATAAAACCAGTAGCAAAAGCAAAAGGTAACCACCTTCTTAGCAATATATAGACAATTTTAATCCATGAAAGATTGGTATTTGTCGTTTATTCTCCTAGCCCTGGAGAAAGGTGACCAGTAGCAAAAGCAAAAGATGCCCACCTTCTTTAGCATCGAATTTTGTGCTTATAATTAAAGAACACATGATAGCAACCACACAAGTTTTTTCTTATAAAAATTGGGATAATCATCAAAAGAGCAGTTAAAACTTGGTAACCAGCGCTATGACGGTCTTTCCTTTGTTTTTTTTTTAAATTATTAGGGATGTAGTTAAGAAATGTAGGGCATGATGGTCAACATCAACTAATAGACAAGAGGAGTAGTCTATGCTGACTGTGTGCCAATGTGCTTTGGTTCTCCTGCTCGAAGCTGGAATCCAACGACTATACGTTAGTTGATGTTTTGTCGTTCACATTGCATAATTTCTCACATTGATTTTGGGCTCAAATTAATTGTCTCCATTTCAACGAGGAACACGTGGGAAACAACTAACTAGTAACTATTATGATAACTCAAATATGAAATATTCAATCCTTAAAATGACCAAAACTTCAAGTCAATGCTATCAACCACATGGATGATGTCGAGATCGAGACATTGGCATTATCAACATTGATCGTAACAATGTCCTTTTAATTTTAAAAAATCTACCAAATTAAATGTAAAATAAAGGAGGGTAAAGCAAGGCTTTGGTCAATTAAACAAGGTTAGATGTCGCTTTTAGTACAAAATTTAGAGTATGATTCAATATTTACATGCCTATAAAGCATGGCCTCGAGTACTACGGGGCATGAGTCTAAATTTTGTGCTCCAGAAAAAAAAAAAACTTACATCACCTCAATACATAAGCATATCAGAAGCACAATTAGGTTGCTTCAATGTGTGAACGCTTGCTTTTGAGGACTAAACAGCTACCCCCAACTCAGCGTACAATAAGGTAAGACTTCCATTATAATACTCAATTATTCTTATAAGTAAAAAGGGCGGGACGGTAAACCGTTTTAAGGAAATTATAAAAAATAAAAAATAAAAAAGACTGTATACAGTAAGTCAGAGAGAAGCGACCGCTTAAAGGAGAAAAACAGAGCACCCATAGCCATAAGTGACTTCCCTTGACAGATCGACACACACTGTTTTATTAAATTCAGTTCTAAACTTATGCTCTCTGAAGTTTAAAGCTGTTGTTTTTTGTTTTTATATACTTTTAAAGCGACAGTCTTTCAATCATTTAGAGAGTATAGAAAGATCAGAAAAGATGGGCAATTATAGAATGTGCCTATGTTTCATTAGGAAGTTCAAGGTTATGGAGGCCGGTCCGCCGCCGGACGTTAGAGAGGCATTCAAAGATTATACTACAGCTGGGCCACATATGACGACGGAGCAGCTCCGGCGGTTCTTGGTGGAGGTTCAGGGCGATAGTGGCGCAGAGGCGGAAAAGATCGTTGACCAGATTCTGCACAAGAGACACCATGTCACTAGGTTTGCGAGGAGTGGTCTTACTCTTGATGATTTCTTTTTTTATTTGTTCTCTGCAGATCACAACCCTCTCATTAACAATCAGGTATTTTACTTTCTTGTTTGATCGACTCTTGAATTTGCTGTCTTTAGCCTTAATAAGTGTAGTTGCTGTACACGTTCTGTGAGAATGGTCATCCTTATCAGAACGTTATAGAGAGGATCGTAAGCATTAGTGAGTTGTTTACTTTCTAGTGAGAAGATTGTGAACTAATAAGGGATGGTCAACTGTTACTTTTTAAGTTTCAACGGATTTAGGCGTTGATTGTAAGGCTAGGAAATTTATACTGTTAATGGTTCCTAGGATCAATACACATTCATGCATTTTAGCTGCATTCATGATAACATCTGTCCCCTAATTTTACTGCCATTACTGGCATCTTTGAATTCAAGAAACATGGTTCCCGGTAATTTAATCTGAGCAGAGGACAAGGCCTTCAATGTTTTGTATCTTTTCTTGACGAAGGGAAGTATTAACTCCCTATTTTTGATACATGTTGTTTTCAACATTTTTAAGTCTTCATTTCAGGTTCACCAGGATATGACAAGACCCTTGTCCCATTACTTCATATATACCGGCCACAATTCGTACCTAACAGGAAACCAGCTTAATAGTGATTGTAGTGATACGCCAATCATGAAGGCATTAAAGAGAGGTGTAAGAGTGATAGAGCTTGACTTATGGCCCAACTCAGACGGGGTGCATGTAAAACATGGAAGGTAGGCAAGTTATATTCAAATTCTTTTGTTTTAACACATTTTTCTCTCCGAAACAGCCTTGCATTTTCTATTTATTAGATTCGGTAGCCAAAGTAGGTCTCCCAAATCTCGTAAGTTTTCCAGCAATCTGGGTGATAACAAAAGATAATGGGAGGGAGTGGGTGCCGTGTTTTTCTTCCTTCTGTTGGTGAAAACTATCACATGTTATTCGAATGTTTCATCTCCCATCATCTGTGGAAATTTATTAAAGATGAACTCATATTTTGACCCCCAATGCCATTTAATACTGTGGAGAAGAAGTGCAGATTTCATACCTTTCACATATATGCCAGTTTTCTATGTCTTGCACTTGTTAATTTGGGGCTGTAATACTTTCACTTCTTCTGTCTCTTACCTCGATTAGGTGACATTATGTTCATTCAACTGCAGGACCCTGACAACTCCAGTGGAACTACGTACATGCTTGAGAACCATAGATGAATATGCCTTCTCATCCTCGCCATATCCTGTGATAATAACTCTTGAAGACCACCTTACCCCAGAACTTCAAGCTAAAGTAGCTCAGGTAATATTTAGTTTTCCTCAATGTATAAAAGCCAAGTCTTTTTACACTGCTAATCCCTGTGTACTGACCGTAATGCTATTTTCTTGTTAGATGATCACCGAAATATTTGGGAAGAAGTTGTATCGTCCAGAATGTGAATGTTTGGAAGACTTACCTTCACCAGATGATTTGAAGTACAGAATAATTATTTCTTCAAAACCTCCAAAAGAGTATAAGAAGGCCAAAGCTGCCAAAAGCAAAAGAAGTAAATCAGAAAAAGAGTCTGATGATGATTCCTGGGGAAAGGAACCATTAGATATTACAAACGATCAATATATTGATGATCTGGTGTGTTAATTTATGAAACTACCAATTAGTCTCTGTGTAAATTCGTAACGTAAAGAGCCTAAAGGCTAAGGTTTTAATTTCTCCGTTTCTTTTCTTGTTTTACCAATTTCCTTGCAGAGTAGTAGTGACACGCATGAAGAGAGTGATGAGGGGCAACAAGAATCAGAATACAACCGTCTAATTACCATTCATGCTGGAAATGCCAAGGGTGGTTTGAAGGAAGCACTTAAAGTTGAAGCCAATAAAGTTAAACGCCTCAGTCTGAGTGAATTAGCTCTAGAAAAGGCTACAGAGCATCACGGGACAGACGTTATCAAGTAAGTATAGCTGTATTCCAACTTCAGATGCTATTATACCCTTGCAATAGCGGTCGCATATATTATACAAAAAGGAACATTTTCTGTTTATATTGTTATTGGACAACTTGAGAAAATGCTTCCCATTTCCATCTGCAGATTCACGCAGAAAAATATTTTAAGAGTGTATCCCAAAGGTATGAGGTTTGACTCTTCCAACTACAAGCCTCTACTTGGCTGGATGCATGGAGCTCAAATGGTTGCATTCAATATGCAGGTTACGGTTCACCGTTCATTTTTTTTCCCCTGAATTCATTATTATTTTATTTATCCGTCCACTTTACCCTTAAGCTCCAAAATGTAAAGATTTAAATCTATTAGCATGAAAATATTATTTTTTCATATCATCCAACTAGTTACTATACTAGAAGTAACAGAAGAATATGCAAATATTTATCAAAATGATCCGCTTCTGATTCTCATTTAACAAGTAAACTTTTTAGTTGAATGGTTTCTTGATATGGTACTAGAGCTTTATGTGATCAGAAGATCCTACATTAAAGTTGTGCTGCGCTAGTTTCTAATGGATTTCTGATTTATTTACTTGTCCATACTATATGTAAAGTCGCGCGATGGAATAATACATAAGATCATTGTTAGACCTTTCCCAACACTTCAAGCTATTGGCTTAAATGGTTTCTTAACAGTGCTGAATCCCTTCCAGTTAATGTTAGATGACCGAAGTTGTGTATTTACTCATAACATGTGGTTTGTGGATGCATCTACTACTACTAAGGCCGCCTTCTCTCTCTATATCAACTACAGGGATATGGTAGGTCTCTTTGGTTGATGCATGGAATGTTTAGGGCGAATGGAGGTTGTGGGTACGTGAAGAAACCAGACTTTCTCATGGATGGTGAAGCATTTAATCCAAAAGACGATTTTCCGGTGAAGAAAACTTTGAATGTTAGTATTTGTCACCACCAACTGCTGTCCTTTTCCTTTTTTCAGATTTAGACAGCACTAAACTTACTATAATTGCTGGACAGGTCAAAGTATACATGGGAGACGGATGGGACTTGGATTTTAAACGAACACAGTTCGACTTATGTTCCCCACCAGATTTCTACACCAAGGTAAAGTTGGAATTTTTGCACAAAATTTAGCATAGGATTACATAGTGACCTACTGGGATGCTTGAGCTTAAACAAAATACTTTTGTATGGCAGGTAGCCATAGCAGGAGTGCCTGGTGATACGAAAAAGATGAAGACAAGAGTAATTGAGGACAACTGGACACCTGTATGGGGTGAAGAGTTCACATTTCCCTTAAGAGTTCCTGAACTGGCTTTACTTAGAATCGAAGTTCACGAATATGACATAACTGACTCCGATGATTTTGGTGGACAAACGTGCTTGCCTGTCTCCGAGCTAAGACCAGGCATTAGGGCTGTCCCTCTCTTTAATCGCAAGGGAGAGCAATACCACTCAGTGAGGCTCCTTATGCGCTTCCAGTTTGTCTGAAACATTCTCAACCTTACCTTCTTCTGTTACGCTTGGATGCTTACACTGCCTACTGTCTACAATACTGTTCTGCATATAGATAACGTCTTTTGTTTGTTATATAGTTGTCAAAAATTTTAAGTAGTGTAGTTGTGGGCTTGCATTATATATTAGCACTTGTAAGAACTGCAACAGTAGCTCTTAATCTTATCAATAACAAAATCCAGATGTTGATATCATTGCAACATCAGGTGTAATTAACGTTTTCCCAACCTCTGTACTATACTTAAGATTGATTGGTTAGAGATCTATGTACCAACCACTTGAGAGCTGTCTGGATAATAAGGTACGAACAGGTCCTGTTCATTGGAAATCCAATTCTAATTTTGACACGTGCTAAAAAAGACTTCAAGACAAACATACGTAGCAAATTTGATATAAATAAACATGTAACATGTTTATGATATAACATGACTCTAAAATAATTGTGGGATCGAGTGAGGTCCTTGCATATATTTTAATAATAAAAAACATAATGTTATTAATGAATTTACTTAAATGATAATAATAATACTATTATAATGAAATTAAGCAATATTTGAAAGATGAAGTTTAATAGAAGGACAAAATTCTTAAAAGAAGTCAATTGAATGACTTAAGCAATCAAAAGATGAATAAAACAAACAAAATAGTCAATATAGGTAATTCAAGAGAGTTTCAATGAAACTAAAGTGAAAAACTAAGAACAAGAAGGAATAAGTAGCTCAACATGTAATAAATTATTGTAATGTTTTCTATAAATTTGATAAGGATCAGCTTGCATATGTATCTATTTTCAATCATTCTTTTAATCCCTCGTAAGAAATTTTAGGTTTATTGATTAAGGCAAAAACCTAAGAAATGAAGGTAGCCTTATAAGAATTAGACTTTTTAAAAGTTCTTTAGTTATTACTAATCAGATTGTGATAAGTGACAAAAAAAGAGAATGTCCTTTTTCCGTATATATGACTAATTTAGGTATTTCTAATCAGATTATGATAAAGAATAAATGGGGGGTGTTTTTTTTTCCTTACAGTTCTCTAGTTTTTAGGGATTTTATATCTATTAGAAGGTTGTTTTATTGATGTAATTCATGTATCATCGTAATAAGAAAATAATTTGGAAGCTTTCTTCACTTTTACGAGAATTTCCTCTTTTTTCTTTCAAAAGAACTTAATACGATTTTATGATGACAAGTTGTGATGATTAACATCATTATAAATTTGATTTTTATCAGTTGGTTTGATTAGGGTCGAGTTCTTATTGCTTAATTTTAAAGACGATCCATTAGTTCTAAGTCTTTATAATTCGGTATTGGTAGTTTCCAACCTAAGGTTTGCACTATATAGTATTAGAGGAATGACTTTTGAAATCATATGTTATCTACTCTTTAAGTATTTTTTTTTTCACTTATTATTTGTGATTGTTTGGTTCATCATCAATCCTTTCCAATTCTTTTTGTTTACAATTCTTTTTAATTTAGCATTCACTATTTTTTTATTCAACAAAAGTTATTCACATTTGTTTTTCTCTTGTGTTTTGATTTAGTCTACATCATATGTACATAAAATATTAAAAATTTAAAAATTTATAATAAAAATGTGAATCAAAATCTAAATATCAAATACTACGATACTTGGTTATGAAGGATTCTGGTGTGTTGTAAAGTGTTCTAATCCATTTCCTATTTTAAAAGGATCCTTAGTTTTACTTTATCTTTTTTTTAAATTCTTAACTATTTCATTTCTTTTGTTCTTTCTTGTTGATTTTTTTAAGCAAAGTTATAAACTCCAACATTGCTTATTGTTTTGGTAGTACCATTGATGGAGTTCTTTTTAAAGGGCGTATAAGGAAAAGTTGAGTAGTAAAAGGCAATAGTTGTGAGATAAAAAAAGCTAATTTGAGTGAAACACGAGTGATTAAGTAATCTAATATCAAGTATAAAATGTAAGGGAATAAATGAGGAAAACCAATATGTTTGTTATTAACATTTTCTTTGTAAGTTAAAAATGAGTGGTGGTGGAGATAATGCATAAATCAATCTTGAATTGTTTATGAATGTTATCCGAGAAAAATTTAAGATTCTAAATATGAGATTGCATAATTTAGAGTCTTTATCTAGACTAAAATCCTCTAAGAAGCACACGATGGAGGGGAAGAAGGGGAGGAATCTAATTATGATGAGACTAGTTTTAGAAAGTGTAAAAAGGTTGTTTTAATACAAATAGAGATTCAGTTAGTATTAAGATGAAAATATCTACCTTTCAAGGGAAGAATGATTCCGAAGTCTAATTGGAGTAAGATAAGAAGGTATAATATGTGTTTGATTATTATTATTATTATTTTGACAAAGGAAGGTTACATTAGAAGAAGTTGAGTTTATGGATTATGCTAGTATTTAATGGGATCAACTTGTAATCAATAAGAGTAGGAAGGTTGAGAAACCTATTCAGTCATAGGAAAAGATGAAGGCAATGACACATAAGAGATTCAAAATTAGACATTATTATAGGGACTTATCTCTATCTCTATGAAGTATAGAGCATTACTACATGGAGATAGAGATAGTTATGATTAGAACTAATGTGATGGAGGATCATGAGGTGACTATGACTAAATTCATTGGTGGTTTAAATAAAGAGAGTTAAAATGATGAAATTGAAATATACGAAAATGAAAGATTCTTTGTCTAAAGCTATCAAGGTGGAAAGACAATTGAGGTTTAAGGTTGCTTCCAAATATGGTTCAATTTTTAGCTCTTCGTAAAGGTCAGATTGAAAGGACAATAAAACTACTTCAAAACCTAAAGTATATGTCAATGTGAAGGATTTAGTTGCTATTTCCAAACATAAAATAAAAAAATATTTATTAAGTCATATGATGTTTTAAGTGTTTTAGGTTTTAAAAATTTAAGCATATTCTTTCTCAATTTTCAAATAAAAAAACTATGATTGTTATATATAATGGTGACATAGAGTGTGTTAGTTCAAGTGATAATGAGATGCCATTATTAGAGGATCATAAGATGTCAATATTGAGGGATCTATGCATGGAGATGTGCCAATAACTCAAAATGCTCTGTACATAAGACCTAAAGAATATAGTAATAATGTCCAATATGTGCATATCTTTCATGCTAGATTCCATATCAATAATAAAGTACGTAGCATAATTATTTATAGTGGTAGTTATACTAATGATGTTAGTACTTGTTGATTGAAAGGCTAAATTTGGCCACATTAAAGCATGCTAAACTATATAAGTTGCAATGGTTGAATGAATAGGAAGAAGCTAAGTTGGCATTCTCTCTTAGAAATTTCAAGGATGAGTTTCTTTGTGATTTAGCATCAATGAATGTTGATCATATACTCTTGTAGCATCCATAGTAGTTGGAAAGGAAGGATACTCATAATGGATAAAAGAATAGATACACCTTTTTAATGAATAACTGAAATATTATATCAACACCTATTGAACAATGTGAAGCAGAAAGGATCAGCTTAGGATAGCTAAAGAGTGTTAAGATGAGAGAAAAAGTGAACGTTCAACAAATGAAGTAAGATGAGAGAAAAAAATCTTACTGGGAATGAAGACTAGATGGTGAATCAACTAGAAAACCACCCTAAGGCATTTTAAAGTAAGGGATTCCAGATCCTAATAGGAGTGTAAGGTAGTAAATGAAGGGTAGTTAAAACCAATGTGTACTAAATTAGCTAAAATTTATAATAAAGGTTGGTTGCTTATAACAAAAAGCTGGGTTTATAAAATAATCAAGTTTTGTATTTCTTATAATGTTAATTCAATAATATTTAACTTTTGAAAAAAAGGAAAAGAGAGATGAAAAAATAAATGTGTGCAAACAAAGTAAAAAAATATAACAATGAACAATAAAAAAGAAAATTCAGAGTATGGAGTGAAAATAGAGAGAAACTAAGAGAGCTAGAGCTTTTGCTAGAATTAGTAAGATTAAAAGTGTTATGTTAATAAGGTAACAACCACTTGTACTTTATACATGGATGTTTATTTTTCAACAAATGATCTTAATACTTTTTTACTTATTATGGTTGTTTCTTTACTGGAATTTACATATCTATTTTTTAGGAAATTCCATATAATTTACCTCCTTTAGAAGGTATAGAACACCAAATAACTTCTTTCCTAATTCATTATCCCTAATAGACTAATCTATAAAACTAATCCTGAAGAGACAAAAGAGATTCAAAGTTAAGTAGATGAGTTAGTGCAAAAGGAATCTGTAGGGGAGAGTCTTAATACATGTTTGGTTCTTGTCATTTCGGTGCTAAAGAAATATAAAATATAACTCATGTGTATTGATTGTCAAGCTATCAATAAAATCACTATAAATTATAGACATCTTCATTCTCAATTAGATGATTTTCTTGATGAATTGTATGGTTCATGTATGTTTTTCTAAAATTGATTTAAAGAATGAATATTATAAAATTCACATGAAAAAGGGTGATGAATGAAAATTTCTTTATGACAAAATATGAGTGATGTTGTTTGTAAATTTCTTTATGACCGAATATGACTGATGTTATTTGGTTTAACTAATGCACTTAGCACCTTTATAAGGTTAATGGATCATATTTTGCATTATTTCATTAGAAATTTGTTATAGTCTACTTAATTGGAAATTTGTTATAGTCTACTTCAATATTTTGTTTTAAGTTTACATGGAATAAGTGTAGATGAAGATAAGGTTAAGGTAATTAGGGACTATACTACACCTAAAAATGAGAATGATGTAAGGAGTTTTCATGGATTAGCAAGTTTTTATAGAAGTTTTATGAAAGAATTTAGTTCTATATCAACACCTTTAAATTCAGTTATTAAAATGAATGCTGTGTTTAAATGGGATATTGTGTATGAGAAAGTTTTAGTAACTTGAAAGATAATTTGACTAATGCACCTTTATTATGTTTGTCTAATTTTTATTAAACTTTTGAGGTTGAATGTGATGCATTTAGAATTATTGTAGGGGTTATTTTGATGCAAGATTCTAAACTGATTACTATTATGAGAGTTTCAAAATTTTGAAATCCTAAGGTAAGCTTAATAAAAGATGTATTAAATGGTTAGAGTTTAACATGACATTTCTTTTTGTGATTAAGCATAAGAATAGAAAGGAAAATGTGATAGTTGATACATTATCAAGAAGGTATGCATTGCTTAATTGTAGTTGATGCATTGTCAAGAAGGTATATATTGCTTACTTCATTGAAAATTGAATTACTTAGTTTTGAGTTTTATTTAAAAAGTTTATGCCAATGATGTTGATTTCTACCAAGTATAAAGTGCACGTTCTAAGTGTGCACATAGTGAGATTATACGCATAGCATGTTTTTATTTAAAAAAGATACATTGTTATGCATATATGTTCTTTATCTAAATTATTGGTTAGAGATACTCATGAAGGCAGTCGAACGTGACATTTTGGTGTGAAAAATAATTCAAATATATTGTATAACATTTTTATTGGCATAATGTGAAACATGACGTGTAATATATTTGTGCTAAGTGTATATGTAAGTAAGCAATAGTTAGTATATGATCATATGTTTCCGATATGAAAAAGCTTTAATAAATTAACCTCGATATTTCACAAGTGCACGGGTCGTTCACGTAGTACCTAAAGTGTCGGTCCTATGAAGAGGGTTAATCTAATCCTAAAATCGAAGTCTGAGCACAATTTGCAATAATTAAAAATGAACAAAACTAAAACAAGAAATTATTTCAATCACGGAATCAATTCCAATAATCAAATTTGAAAATATAAACAAGATAGTAGATACAACACCCAATCAAGATTCAACCAAGAAACTATCAATTGAGAGAAAGGGGAATTTTATCCGACTTTAATGAAAACCTAAATGATTATGAATTTACTGGATTACCAATTCTAGACGGTCCTAGGGTTGATTACTCTCTATCGAGTTATAACCATTAAACCTAATTTATAAACCTAATTAGATTATGGGAATTGCAATCTCTCGATTCACAATTTATCCAAAACCTAAATTAGACCTTAAATTGTCCAAAAAACTACCGAAAACTATGCAAGATCTCTTTTCACACAAATTTACCAGTTTGATTCAATTCTTATTCTATTAAATTACCTAGCTCTCGTTAGCCCAATTTAATTAATTTTCACTCGGTTCACCCTCTCATTTTATTACCAAATTATGCAAGTGCAAAATTGAAATCACAAGAAATCTCATAAAAACACAACAATCAAATTTCATTAATATCAAAGACAAAATATCCCGAAGTTGAGTTTAGACAAATCCTCAACATTTAACAAATCTAACATCAACCGCTATCCCAAATTCTATACAATCATAAAAATTGAAACTAAACTGGAATATAAACTCAGAATGGATGATGGAGGCAGTAACGACAAGAAACCTCCTGTTCCAGAAGTACTTTGTGTAGGTTTCTTCTCCACGTCTCTCTTCCTTTATTTCTTTCTCAATCTCTCGAAAAAGCTTTGTAGGGTTTTGAAATTGTAGCTGATGCAAAAGCTCTGTGTCTTGTGTTCTTCTTGTTCTTTAAATACCTTTTATGTCTTGAGTAGCCCTAGGATTTTTTCGGGGTTGAAAAGGTCCAAAAAATCCCTCAAAACTTAACGTTTTCTCTTATTTGTGAGTCTGCTTGACATAGGCCACGATCGTGACCTACATCAAACCTTTCTATCATGATCATGGCCTATATGTTACGATCGTGGGCTGTGACAAAGCCTTCTGGCCACAATCACAGCCCACGATCGTGAGCTGGGTCCCATGTTTCTATCATGTTTGTAGCCTATTGTGCCACAATCGTGGGCCATTGCTTCGGCCCAAAAATCTTTAAAACTTCTCCGTTCTTTGATGTTGACCCTGAAACATTAACAAACACATCAAAATACCTCAAAAACATAATAGCTCAAGGACTTATACTAACCCATAAAAACACTTAAACACACAAACTAACATAATTCTAACCTAAACACATACTAAACACTCAAATTAACACTTAATACATAACAAACTAAGCCCTAAACATTAAGCAATTTAAAACTATCAATATACAACTTTACTTATACCTAATCAAACTTGGATTGACATACATATAGATTTTTATTAGGTTTTCTTAGGTTTCAAATTGGTAAGGAAAACATATTTGTTATTATTGATAGGTTTAGTAAGATGACACATTTTACTTTATGTTCTAAAACTAATGATGCAATAAATATTGATGATTTGCTTTTTAAAGAAATATTACATTTGCATAGATTTCCTATAATAATAGTAAGTAATAAAGATGTTAAATTATTAAGTTATTTTGGTTTAATTTATGGAATAAATTATGAAGTAAACTCTTATTTTCTACTATTGTACATCCTTAAATAGATGGACAAATTGAAGTAGTTAATAAGATACATACTAATTTATTACGTGCTATCATTCAAAGCAAATTAAAATAATAGGACAAATGTTTATCGCATGTTGAATTTGTATATAATAGTTCTATTCATTATACAGCCTTTTATCCTAATTTTTAGGTTGTGTTTGACTTTAATCCTTTGAATATCTTTCCTTTGCTTGCTAGCATACATGCTAATTTAGATGGTAAGTATAAGGTATTTTTTATTAGTCATTTGCATGTCAAGGTTCATACCAATAAAGATAAAAAAAGAATGAAGGTTATATAAGGCAAGGTAATGAGGGATGCAAAAAGAATATTTTGTAACCTAAAGATAGGGTTTGGGTTTATAGGTATAAGGAGAGGTTTCCTTTATAAAGGAAGTCTAGGTTGCATCCTAGAAGAGACAGATCTTTTTAGGTATTGGAGAAGATCATTATCAACTCCTATAAACTAGATTTTAAAAGTAATTATGTAATGTGAGAGCTACTCAACCTAGAGATAGGGATTGGGTTTATATGTATATGGAGAGGTTTCCTTTACAAAGGGAGTCTAAGTTGCATCTTAGAAGAGATTGATCTTTTCATGTATTGAAGATGATCATTAACAACTCCTATAAACTAGATTTTTAAAGTAATTATGTAATGGGAGAGCTAATTTTAATGTTATTGATTTATCATTGTATGATGTAGGTAATTCGAGGAATGAATCCTTTTGAGGATGGAGGGAATAATAGATATCAACTTGCACTAGCATCTGTTTTCAATCATTCTTATAATCCTCTATTAGGAATTAAAAGTCCATTTTTTTCAATCATTCTTATGATCCTTTATAAGGTATTGGAAGTCTAATGGCTAGGACAAAGACCAATATAAGGCTTTGAATTTTTCAAAGTTTTTTAGTTATTCTTAATTAAAATATAATAAGGGATAAAAAGGAGATGTCCTTTTTCCTTATATGATTTGTTTAGTTATTCCTATTTAGATTATGATAAGAGATAAAGGTGGAATATCCTTTCATTATAAGACTTTGGGTTTTTGGGATTTTATACCTATTAAAGGCTATCTTACTGATGTAACTCATGGATTATCATAATAGAAAGCAATTTGAGACGTTTCTTCACTTCTGTGATAATTTCTATTTGTTTAATAAGAGCTTAATATATTCTTATCAAAGTAATTTGATCAAAATCATTATAAATTTAGTTCTAATCAACTAGTTTGATTAGCGTCAAGTTCTCTTTTATTAATTTTGAAGATGATCCTAGGGTTCTAATTCCTTATACTTAGATTTTAGTGGTTTCCGGTCAAATGTTCATATCGAAACTTATTTTAGTTATTTTAATAAATTAGGAGCGTAATCATTGCATGATCATTTATATGTAAGGGATAAACATAAATATTTCATACTCAAGAGAAAATTTGTTTTAAAGTTTAAAGAAACTTAATCTTTAAACAAAATTTAAAAACTATTTAATTGATTTTGAATTAAAATTTTGTTAAGGAAATGCATTTCATCTTCAAAAAATTAAAAGTTAAAATTTTCAAATTAGTTTTTAAAAGAAATTCAGTTAGTCTAAAGGTTTGGTTAGGCTAATCAAATACCATATTAAACAAACATAATGGGTGGTTTGCAACTGGCTATACCATTAACTAGTTGATGGGCTAACTAATGAACCACCAACTAGCCAAAGGGTTGTGATTGGCTAAACAATGGTGAGTTTTGTAAGTTATTGAGATGATACTTTTATATAACTCAGGTCCCACTATTTGATACTCCAACAAATGAATGTTGGTATAGTTGAATTTAAGTGATTGGCTAGCTAATCTTATCTTGAAATTGGTTATTGTAATGACTAATTTATGTGTCTAATAACTAACTGAGTTAGTTTTAAGTGTAGACAAAACATAATTAAGTTGTAGGAAGAAACTTTTGGCATACTAGAGATTTTTGTTAAGAGCCTTGAGAAGTTATAGAGTATATATGTGCATTACAACATATATTGAGCCATAATTCATTAGGATGAGAGAGAAATTGAGGTTTTGAGTCATATATTATTATGCAATTGTTTAAAATACAATTATTTCTTAGGATAAACATTGTGAGAATTTATCTTAATTTTCAAAGTGAGTTATAAACGGTTTCTCTTTACCTTGACAAAGTAAGACGATTATACATTTCTTCTTCACCGATGACAAAGAAGATGATATATGGAGCGTTCCTCTTACCCTTTGAAGAAGAAAATAGTGAATTCTTAAGTAGAACTTAGATAATGCATGTAGACCAAGGGTTGTTTTGGTCAAATCACTATAAATTATTTTATATCTATTTTCTCCTTACTCTAATTATTATTGTGACTGTTTTATGATTATCATATATGAAATTGTCATAATCATTCATTATTAAATAAGGAAAAGTAAAAACATTTAATATACCATATCTTGTGTGCCATCTAGCATATTCCTTTTTCATCATTATAGGTGCATAAAATGACTCACAGATTCAAGAAAAAAGGATGTAAGGAATTTCAGACTTGTGTCATATTTTTGGAGATACTATTGCAACTGGTGTGCATACACATCTATCAACTAAATCTCTATCAATAGTAAGAGGAATATGGAAATGATGTTGATGAAGTACTAGTATAATGAAAAAGAATATCAAGATCTAATTTCTACATCTAAGTGAAAGAAATCTCCTAAGAATAAGAAGACAAAGAAGACACATTCTAACATTATAGAAGAGGTCTTGCTTATACTTGGTGAACAATCAAAAAGGAAGAATAATTTACTTGAGAAAAAATTAAGTCAAACATCATCCACGGCAGAGAATAGATATTAAGAGTCTAGCATAATGATAGAATGTATGACTTCCTTAGATGAATCTGGTGTTGACGATGTGCAATACGGAAAAGCTATAAAGGCTTTACATTATTCTCCACTTTATAGGGATTTTTTATGAAGATGACAAATACAAGGAAGTCAGATTAGATTATGTCGTTTTAGTTATATTTTCATGTTATTACATATCAAATTCTTATTAATTTGACACTTTTATTTTAAACACCATTCTGTAGTTTGAACATTTTAAGTTTATCATTTGTATGAATATTTGGTTAAACTTTTTGATTGAATGTTTTATTAATTATTTAATGTTGTCATTGTAGATACATGGATTTCTTATCAGATTTCAAATCAGATTCTAATAATGAACGGAAGAAGTTAATCTTTATTTCTCTGGCTGGGGAAGAGAACAAATATTTTCGTTTACAAAAGCAACCATGTGGAACTTTTGCTCTACTAGGTCATGATTGGATATTAAAACTTTTGAATGGGAATCCTACAAGGATTTATAAAAACTTAAGAATGAGAAAGATAATCTTCTTAAGCTTATGTGAAGAGTTGAAGAGTTTATGAGGCTTAAAGGCAACAAGTCATTTGATTGTGGAAGAACAAGTAGCGATTTTCCTGATGATTATAGGGCATAGTGAGACAACTAGAGTTAATGTAGAACGCTTTCAACATTCAACCTAGACAATTTTGAAGTACTTTCGTAAAGATCTGTATGCAGTTAATCGTCATGCAAAATGAGTTATTACTCCACCATCTTTTACTAATACACCTCTTGAGATTCAACATAATTCAAATTTCTTTCTAGATTTTCAAATACATTTATATATTGAATTACTATTTTAATTATGTCCTTATGATTAATAGTTATTTTAATATATATTTTAATTTTTAGGATTATATAGGAGTAATAGATGTTACAAATATTGATGCATATGTTCCGACCGATGAATAAATACCATAAGGGGCAAAAAAATTAATCCAACCCAAAATATTATGTTTTGCTTCTCGTTTAACATGCATTTTACATATATAATGGTTGGATTGTAAGGTACTAGAAATGGCTATTGAGTTCTTTTAGAAACTGTGTCAAATCCAATGAATCAATTTCCTATGCCTCTATAAGGTATTATATTGTTTTAAATAAACATAGTAATTACGATTCATTTTTAATATCTTTTTGTTAATATTATGTTCTTTATATGTTAGATAAGTACTATTTTGTTAATTCAGGCAACACTAATATGCCTGAATTTCTTTCACCATACCGAGATGAAAGATATCATTTGCGAGATTATAGAGGCAGAGAAACACATCAAGGTCCATAGGAATTGTTTAACTACATGCATTCTTTATTAAGAAATGTTATTGAAAGATGTTTTGGCGTTCTAAAAGCAAGATTCCTTATACTTAAAAACATGCTGAGTTATAATATCAAGAAACAAAAATACATCGTTATTGCTTGTTGTATTATACACAATTATATTAGAATGTATGAACAAAACGATGAATTATTTAACAGTTGTGCTAAAAATGAAGAACAAATTAGGAAAAGTAAAAATAAAGATGCAAGTCTTCAAGTAGAGTATAATATCACTCCAAGACAACTTTGAGGTATATTTTGAAAGCGAGACGAAATTGTTAAACAAATGTGAAGTGATTATATTATTTCTAATTGATTTATATTTCTTTTTGTAAATGATAGTACTATTATGTTTTCAAGAATTATAATATGATGGACATTTTTATTGATTAGAATAACTACAATTAATTTGTAATTTTTCAATTATATTTAATTTGCATATATTTTAATTTTAATTATAATGATAATTTATTAATTTAAAATATAATGTATTATATTAAAATTATTAACATAAGAGTATAATTACAAAATTAGAAATAAGATAACAAAAACCAAATGTTTTTTTAGTTTTTTATTACAAATCTCAACCAAACATATTTTTGTTTTCAATTTTTATGTTACAAAATTTAACCAAATAAGTTTTTGTTTTTCTTATGAAAAAAAAAATTAAAATCAAAAATCAAAAATCAAAAATCAAAAACCAAAAACTACAACAATAAAACAGAAATAGAACCAAACAAGCCCTAAACTTTGTAAATCTTTATTTGAGTTTTATCGATTTACTTGTCAGTTTGGCAAGTGATTTTTCCCTTTAAACTAGAGGGTTTTTCACATAAGTCTCAGTGTTTACTTCTTTATTTATTAAGTTTCTTATTCTCTTACTAATTTGTTGGCTAAACATGAAGAGTATTTTGTTAATGAATTGTGGTTAATCTTTTAGAGAGTTGTGTTATTGTCTCCCAACAAATGGTATCGTAATCATCATGATAAAAGGTGGAAACAGCTATATGGTCAAATTGACATTGACAAACTACTATATTTGGAAGCCTATGATGGAGGACCTTCTGTATTGTAAGGATTTCTTCGATCCTATTAATGTGACCAAAGGTGAGAAGGATGATGTTCTTCAAAACTTGAGAAGATGTCAGATAGAGAACGAGAAAAGATGAAGCGAAAAAATTTAAGCATAATTCGACAATAGATTGATATTTGCATGTTCAACCATATGTCACAAGAAACAAATCCTTTTAAGTTGTAGAAACAACTAGAAGGAATCTATGAAAGGAAGACTACCTATAACAAGCCCTCTCTGATTAAACGACTTGTAAACTTGAATTTGAAAAATGGGAAATTTGTATAGCTGCATTTGATTGATTTCCAAGATATAATTAATAAGCTCACTATAATCCAGATCATTCTTAACTAGATTCAAGCCTTGTTCCTATTAAGTTCACTACAGGATAGCTAGGAGACATTGGTGGTGAAGATTAGCAATTCAACTCCTAAAGGTGTGTTCTCTTTGGATGTAATTAAAAAGAGTATGTCCAATGAAGAAATTATAAGAAAAGAGATGAAAGTTGTCAATGTGCAAGTTTTTGTGGTAGAAAGCAGGGGAAGGAGCAAGGGTAGAGGTCTCAAAGGGCACGACAAGTATAAGAATCGATCAAAGTCTAAATGTGATAAAGACGTGAAGACATGACACTATTATGACAAGCTAAGACACATTAAGAGGTTATGTTATAAATGAAAAAGGGATTATAAAAGGCAAGATCATCATAATAATATAGAGATAATAAAAATACTATTGCAACAGCTTCAAGAACAAATGATAAGGTGTCCTTAGTTTTTTCCACAAGTGAATGCTTCCTTACCAGCGATTTGGGGTTCTAATTGGCTGATTGACACAGGAGTTTCATATCACTGTGTTCCAAAAGTATAGTACTTCTCAATTAGCTATTTAAAACTCAAATCATTAATATGGAGATTTTGGAAGCGTGAAGATGAAAAATCAAAGTTATGCCAAGATTATCGGTATGGGTGATATTTGAGTTCAAAAAGACGTCGGATGCTTATTAACCTTAAGAGATGTACGACATATTCCTAACTTAACGCTAAATTTGTTATCAATAAACATGTTATATTAAGAAGGATTCAAGCAAACTTTCAAGGATAGGAAGTGGAAACTATTTAAATAAGCAATGAATATTGCTCGAGGAGAGTTATGTTGCACATTGTATAAGGCACACTTAAAGGTTTGTGGTGGTGGAAAAGCACACACAACCGAAGAGGAAACTTCTTCAAATATACAGCAACAAAAATCAGGGCACATAAGTGAGAAAGGATTAAAGTTGCTGGCTGGTAAATCCTTTCTCCCAATTAAGAACACCTAGAGCTCAATCCTTGTGATTATTGTTTAGCAAGAAAGCAACATAAAGTCTCTTTCAAAGATAAGATTTACAAGGAAGATGGAGATATTGGAGTTAGTGCATTTAGATTGTTATGGTTCAGTTAAGAAGGAGTCACTGGGAGGTAACAAATATTTTGATACAATTATTGATGATGCTTCGAGGATGACTTGGGTGTACGTGTGGAAAGCAAAGAGTCAGGTTTTTGAAACTTTTTAGAAGTTTCATTCCATAGGAGAAAGGGAAGTTGAGAGGAAGCTAAAGTGTTTCCGAACAGATAATGGAAGTGAGTATACTTCTAAGGTGTTTAAAGAATATCGTATATCTCATGGCATTAAACTTGAGAAGAATGAACTTGGTACTTCATAACATAATGGTATTGCTAAGAGGATGAACATAACTATAATGGAAAAGGTTCGTTGCATGCTTAGAATGTCCATATTGTTGAAGATAGTTTAGGGTAAAGCAGTTTGAACTGCGATCTATTTAATCAATAAAGCTTCCTCGGGTCTATTAAATTTTGAGAATCTCGAGAGAGCATGGACTAGTAAAGATCCCATATATCATCATTTAAGAGTTTTTGGCTGTAAAGTATTTAGACATGTGCCTAAGGATCAAAGATAGAAGCTTGACTTAAAGGTGATATCTTACATCTATGTTAGCTATGGTGATTATCAATTTGGCTACAGACTTTATAACCAATAAAACCTTAAAGTGATCAGAAGCAAGGATATGGTATTCTAGGAGAACAAAAAAGGCGCAGATCTTTTAAGAGAAGATAAGTCCACACACAGTTGTTCATCCTATGGTATTCTTAACTCTTCTCCAATTTCTCACATTATTGAGTAGTTTATAGGTGAAGGAGATGAAATGTGTGACCAAACACACATTAATGGTGATCAGGTGCAATTTGATAAAATTGAGCTACATGAACCACAGTTGGACAGTGCTGAAGATGAAATCGTTAATGAAATACAACTTTGAAGGTTGAAAAGGAAGAAAAGGTCTTCTACGAGATATTTGAGTTCATAATATTTGTTCATTACTGCTGAGGGAGAGCCTGAGAATATGCAAGATGTTGCATCTTATGAATACAGTGATCTTTAGCTCACAGCTATTAAGGAAGAGTTGAACTCTCTAAAGAAAAGTGATACATATGAGTTTGTGAAACTTCCAAAATGCAAAAATGCACTAAAGAATAAATGGGTGTTTAAGATAATGAAAAATGGTGACAAGCTGGTGAAGTAGAAGGCAAAGTTAGTAGTGAAAGAGTTTAATCAAAAGAAGGGTATAAATTTTGATGAGATCTTTTCACCACTAGTTAAAATGACCTCAATTTAAATAGTATCCAGTTTGACTACCTGTTTGGATCTTGAACTTAAACAGCTAGATGTTAAAATAACTTTCTTACATAAAGATTTAAAAGAGGAGGTATACATGGAGTAGCCAGAAGGCTTTAAAGCTAAAAGTAAGGGGTATCTGATTTGCAAGTTGAAGAAAAACTTATATGGGTTTAAAAAAGCTCCAAGTCAGTGGTATCATAAGTTTGATTCTTTTATGACAGATCATAGTTACAAGAGAACTTATGTTGATACTTGTGTGTATTTCAAAATTTTCATAGGTGAAAACTTCATCATTTTTCTTCTATATGTTGATGATATACTGATTATGGGAAATTGAAGGAGGATTTGTCTAAATCTTTTGATATGACAGATTTAAGTCCTGAAAACCAAATTTTAGGCATGAAAATAACTCGGGATAGGAATAGTAGAAAATTATGGTTATCACAGGAAAGATATATTGAACCAATGTTAGAAAGATTTAATATGAAGCATGTTAAGCAAGTTACCATGTTACTGACATCTCACTTTAAGCTGAGTAAGCGTGCGTGTCCCTCAACAGAAAAGGAAAAAGATGGTATGTCTTATATTTCGTACTCATCTGCAGTAAGGTCTTTAATGTATGCAATAGTGTGTACAAAGCTAAATATTACACAACCGATTGGGCTAGTAAGTAAATTCTTTTCTAATATAGAAAAGGTTCACTGAGAAGCAGTGAAATAGTTTTGAGATATTTGAAAGGTATTTCAAAGTGGAGTTTTTATTTTGGTGTTGTAAGTCAATTTTTAAAGGTTATACGGATGTAGATATAGATGGAGATCTTGATGGAAGAAAATCCACTTCAGGTTTTCTGTTCAATTTATAAGGGGAGCCATTTTATGGCAATCCAAGCTATAAAAGTGTGTAACTTTATCTACAACTGAAGCAAAGTATGTAACTACAATAGAAGCTAGTAAAGAGATGCTTTGGTTGAAAAGACTCCTTCAAAAGTTGGATCTGAAGCAAGACTGTAGTATTTTGTAATAGTCAAAGTGTTATTGACTTGAGCAAAAATATTATGTATCATTCCCACATAAGGCACATAGATGTCAGATATCATTAGTTGAGATTCATGATTGTGGAGTAACAATTGAAGTTGAAGAAGATTCACACAAATATGAATGGTGTTAATATGTTGACTAAAATGGTTCCTGAAAACAAGCATGAGTTTTATAGTAAGCTTATTAGGATGTATCCCAAGTAGTTGTTGAAGCATAACATGTCTTTCCCATAATTAAACCGGAGGGGGAGATTGATGAGTGTTCAGCCCCATTTTGAGACTTTTGATGATCATTGATGCTTTTGTGATTCATAGGAATGACGAATAAGTGAAGACAAGATGAATGACAGTTAGATTAAGCTCTTTTAGTGAGACACGACTGTGTAGGGTGCTACATGCCTATATCCTTTACTTACACGATTGTGCGGATCAATCGTATAAGTCTCTGGAACCATGTAAAGGATGTGAATGGCGAAGACATATACAGTCATGTACACAACTGTGTTCAGAATGTGTAATTCTTTGTAACTATGTACATTTGTGACTAAGGCAGTATTGGAAGAGACAGTCACTTACATGGCCATGTATGTGACCATGTACAGTGCAAATAAACCTATATCATGATATCAAAAAGAAAATATATAAGTTCTGTAAGAGTGAGGAAAACATAAAGAAAGCAAGTAGTATAATATTCTCATTCTTTTTTATTATTTTTAGGATTGGTTTGAGAATTTGTTGATTGACATATCAACTTTGGATTCAATCCTGAAACTTTATTAAACAAATTGTAGTAGTATGGTGAGATATTAAACTTTGTAAATCTTTGGGGGACCTAGGGAGTAATTGGACCAAATCCAAATGAGTTGGTATACAACCAAGACATCAAATTACCACCCAAAATCTTAAAGCAATGGGTTATAAGTCCTATTTTTGTATATAACTCACTTCATCCTTATATCTCTTTTCGATGTGAGATCATTCTACTTGAAAATTTCTAACATCTCTTTTTAACAAGTGAATCAATCCATATCGGACTAGCTCCCCCAAAACCCATAGCTTATGTGAAACTATTTGAGTCACTCAATTAATCACCCATTTATCTTACCCAAATCCATAAATCTCTATTCATCATACTTCTTCAGCCTAGCTCTAACACCATGAAAGATTTTAAAGGGATATAAGGAGAAACTAGATCATATTCAAGTGAGCTCATATATAACCAGAACATCATATCTCAACATAAAACCTTAAAACAATGAGTTATGAGTCATATCTTTATATATAATTTAATTCATCCTTATGTCTCTTTGCGATTTAAAATTACTCCACCTGTGAATTTTTAATACTTTTTTGTTTGTACTTCTTTATTTTGTATTTATTATGTTCATATTTAATAGGTGTAGGAATTTTCAACATTATATTAAGTTGTTTTCAGTTAAATTTATCATTGACTTTATTTGAATTATATATATTTTGTGGCATTTCTTATAATATTACTTTCATATTTTTCAAGAAAAACATATTTAATTTAGAGTTTATCTCATAGTCATTGTTAACATGATATGTTTGTTTAACTTAACAATAGTATATTTCTAATGACTATTGAAGACATAAAATGAATGTCATACTAACATATCAAACTATTAAATCAAATTTTAGGAGTTCAAAATTAATAATCTTATGGAATGGTAATCATGATATATACACAATTGTGGCTCCACAATTAGTAATTAATTTGACCTAATTGCACAATAAAAATAAAATATTAAAATTTGACATGAAAAAATAAAAATTGCCCGATAAAAGACTCAAATCATCAAATCAAAATTTAAATATTTCAAATTAGTATTATTAATGAATTACAATCATGGTACATACAATTGTGGTTCTCCAATTTGTATAAAGGGAACATAAATCTTTTAGTGGTAAGTTGTTATTGATTTTTTTTTTTCACACATCTCAACCAATTTGCTATACCACTTCAACTTTAAAAGGAAAAACTAAAATTTGTATAAGAATCTAAACCCATGAAGTACATAAATCAACTAATAATAGTAACAATCAAGAGTTGAACTGTTAGCATTCTCTACTCCTTGGTGTGTTTGACTACTTGTCAAAACTTTTGCAAACCCCTTCTAAGGCCACTTCTTCCCAAATCTTTCTCAGAGAGCTTATTCAATTTGGTATTACTGCTCATGATGTTGACTGGTTGTCTCAACCTATCTCTCGGCAAGAGATTAAAGCCTTATTTAAGACATTGAACCCTCACAAAGTGCCTGGTCCTGAGGCTTTAATCCCCTATTTTTCAACAAAGCCTGGCATTTAATACAACCCACTGTGATTGATGCAATCCTTGAGTTCTTCAACAAAGGAAACATGTTGACAGAATTTAATAGCACTTTCATCACTCTTGTTCCCGAAGTTGGCAAGCAAACCTCCTCAAATTTTAGGCCAATTTCATGCTGCAATACAATTTATAAAATCATCTCTAAGGGGCTAGCTCTTAGGTTAAAAAGAGTGTTGGGTAACTACCTTGATTCATTTCGAGGGGCATTCATCCCAGATCGTATTATGGGGGACAATATAATGTTACTATAGGAACTTGTCAAAGCCTATCGTCTTAGAAGAGGAAGAAGGAATTGCTTTCTTAAGGTAGACCTAAAGAAAGTTTTTGATAGTGTGGATTGGATCTTGATTATGAATACCCTCCAAGCCTTGGATTTTCCACCAATATTTGTACAATGGGTTTCGGAATGTATCACAACTCCTACTTTTAAAGTCTTGGTGAATGGGCAGCCTAGTAAACACTTTAAAAGCTCCAAGGGAATCCAACAAGGTATCCCTCTTTCACCATATCTCTTTGCTCTTGTTATGGAGGTCTTCAACAGAACTCTTAAAATTGTGGTAGACCAAACTAAAGCTTTGAAGTATCACTCCAAGTGCAAGAATATGAGGATTACAAACTTGAGCATTGCAGATGATCTTGTTTTGCTTTCTAAGGCAGATCATACTTTTGTCTTTACACTAATGAAGGCCCTGAAAATATTTAGCAATCTCTCTGATTTGGAAGTGAATTCTTGTCTAAATTCAATCCAATCCATCACTGGTTTCAATTTTCTATCACTGCCAATGATCTATCTTAGTATCCCAATTTCTAGTTTTAATTCTACTCTGCTAATTTCTCCTTGCTAGTTGGAAGGATAAAGAGTAAAATTACATCCTGGAGTTCTAAATCTCTACCTACAGCAAGTAAGATCCAACTCATATCGTTTGTATTGAATTCTGTCAATGTATTCTGGTCTGCTTATATGCTATACCCAGAAAAATTATTAAAACCGTAGAGAGGATTTGCATCACCTTTCTATGGTATGGACAGGAGGAATCTTCCATGAGGACCCGTATGTAATGGAATGAGGTTTGTTTACCCAAGAATAAAGGAGGTCTTGGGATTATCTCTCTAAAAATGATGAATACAGTTATGATGCCAAAAAGACTTTGGCGTTTATTGATTGATAAGCAATCCCTTTGGTGCAAATGGGTACATGGCATATTCATCAAGGCAGGAAGCATCTGGAATGTTAAAATCATAACTAATTCCACATCAACTGGGAGAAATATCCTTAAAACAAGAGACGACTTAACGCACGAATTTGTCAGTGACTGTGAATGGTAAACTCACAAGTTTCTGGTTCAACAACTGGTTGTCTTATGGCCCTTTAATTAACGTGCAAGGGATGGACTATCTTAGAAATGTTCTCGACCAGAACATCACAATTGAGGAGGCTCTAAGGGATAGACAAATCTTTACTCAAGATGTTGTCCCTATCTCTATATTACCTGAAATTCATCAAACTAACCTGCAGGGAGGGGAGGACAAAACCATCTGGAAGCACTCCAGTAATAGGATTTTCACCAACAAATCTTATAAGAATTTCATGCAAAAGCATCTTTCCATAATTCCCTGGACCAGGGTTGTTTGAATCAAGCATTGTCATCCTCGAGCTGCGTTTATATTGTGGCAAGCTTTAAAAGAAAAACTGCCAACAGTTGACAAATTGAAGTGCTTTCTTTATATTCCTAACTGTTGCATAATATGTCAGATGGCTGAGAAAAGTCACGAACATTTATTCTTTCAATGTCAGTTTGTTAATACTAGCTCGAGGGCAATCCTACACAGTTGTTGTATGGTGAATATACCTAATTGTTGAAACTCTTTCAAGGCTTGCTGTGGTCAATTTGCACTTTCTGATGATCCTCTCTGGTGGTACTTTTGCATAGCTCTTTTTTTCATTGTCAAGGCTACCTGAGAAGAGAGGAACCTTCAAAATTATTCAGAATATATTCTCATCTAAAGAGCAGTTTTAGAACAACTTATTTGTACAAATCAAAAGATATATCAACCTACAAAAGCTCAAATCCTGAAACCAAGAGTATTGGACTAGCGTGTGGAACATTTAACCCCTATCCTGCCTAGGATGATTGCTAATTTCTCTTTTTTGTAACTCATATTGCCTAACAAATATATACTTGCTCTCTGTAGCTTGTTTGTAACACTTGTTTTGCCTTTAATGGCCAAATCCATTACAATTCCTCAAAAAAGAACAAAACTTTTCGTAGTTCTCATCACTTGATGTTCTTTTGGTTATAAGAAAGTTGCTCAGGCTTTGGTAAATCTTTAATAACATAAAGACATTAATTTTCTCTATAACTAAAAGGCAGTGGTTAACAATGTGTTGCATTTCAAGGTAAATACACCTATTTCGTAAGGGAAAAGTGCTTTTTCAGCTCTGCATAGTATAATAAGATTATAACTCACTCAAAAAAAGGACACGGTCTAATTGATAAATATACATAAGTAATGCATTTACCTCGAAAGTCCAGGACTTAATCTCCCTAGATTTGCTTATGAAAGTCGGCCAAATACATGTAAAGAGAAACATCAAAGTTACAAATAGAAGAATTCTTCTCCGGCCCCAACAAACTCAATGGTTGGTTATATAAAAGAATAAATTATACCTAAACTCCTCTATGGTCATCTGCAAGTGTGCGGCCATCATAAATCTCGTATTGATAATCCTCATCAAGGTCCTCCATGGTTTTCCCGAATACAAATGACTTTGTTCCCATTGTCGTGAAAGGCATTAGACCAAATGCACGAGCTGTTTTAATCTCCCTGGCAACCTTCCTCTGTGCTTTGGCACTAATACCAGTCTTCACCAAGAAGCAAAGGGAGTTATTACTACAAATGAGTCATAAATGTAACCTTTTAGAAAGTAATTTGAATTTGTGACAGTTATCACCTTGCTTCTCTTAATAATAATTCCAGCCTCTGTTATGAAGTTTGCAAGGAATCTAACATTCTGCATAACAAATTTGGGTGAGTTTAGGTATGCCCTTAATGCAATGACTGTAGCAGAATCGCAATAAATTTCGAACAAAACTATGCATCATTTATTGAAGTGATTGGAGTCTGCTGACCACGAGCATATACCAATAATGAGGAACCAAAATCCATATTACACAAAGTTCGACAATGGACACAACAAAAGCGCATTCTCAGAGAACCCCAACAGATAATTGTCACCAGATCTCCTGGAAATTCATGGTCAAAAGTGTTCACTTCATATCATCTTCAAAAGAGCATAGGCAATATGTTCAAGTATCAGCAATTCAAGTGTGCCAACAAATGGAGAAAGGCAGCAGGCAAAAGACATGGCAACAATGGGTCAACTATTTATTGGTAGCCCTCTCTTCGATTTAATACATGGTTTTGTTAGTCTATATTTGTATTAACCAGGGATATAGAAGAAGTCCACGTAATCAGACCAACTCTTCCTACTTGCAGAATCTGTAGTAGTTGTGTGCAAGCATGTCACAAAAAGTATCAGAAACTAAATTTAACTCACCCGAAAATCAGCTTTTCTAAGAACCTCGTCCGTGGTTACATCAAATTTCAATGGTTTGGGAGGTCTAGTTACTCTTGGCTTCGTAAGATCAAGATCCTGCAAAAGATCATGTGCTCATATTTACACGGTTTTCCGAGCGCTACGAATATGGAAAATTCAATCATTATTTGTTTAGCAACACAATGAAAATTAGATAGCGTAACATGGAATCATAAACATACAGGTTTAAGGTGAAAAAAGCCTGCACTTCATAAGCCATGAAATTCCATAAATTAACAAAGAACATAACACAAGCACTGGATCCGTGACAATTCACTAAATCATTGACATATTTAAAGAAGAGAAAATAAACTAATTAACAATGAAAGTTAAGAAGAACCATGAAAACCAATCCAATAATAGAAATTACGACAATGTATTTTCTGGGTTTTACGGAAGTAATATTTCAAACAAAATATAATCTGATTGTTGCAAGATTTAAAAGCATGAAGCACATTAATTTTGGCATAACATGCACTAAAGACAAATAATGCTCGAGCATGTTGAAATCTTTGAGGGATTAACCAAAACTGTTATATGAGTAGTAATACACACCTTAATGTCATATGTTGAACCCTCAAAAAAGTCCATATCTGGTCTGAAAGAATAGTCATCTTCATCAATTTCTTCAGGATCAAACTCAAAGTATGTTGCTGCTTCCTTCAACTTCTCATCCATTCCATCTGACAGCGTATTAAAACTATCACCTATAGCATCCCACATCTCACTTTCATTCTGCTCTGCGCCATATTTTCTGCGATCCTTCTCAAGTCTGTCAAGTTTTTGGAAAAAGGGATCAGAACCTGAACCACTTTTAAGATAATCACCAAATATGCGCCGCTCCGCATGCTTGAAAGAGTTAGAACCCTTCTCATCATCATTCGAATTATCTGTTTAAATTTAAAAAAAAAAGCACAATAAACCTCACAGAAACTTCAGTAAAATGGAAATCAAACGACCTATTCAGCATAAGATTAATATTCTAATAGCACGCACTCTAAATTACACGCCAAATTTGAGTAATTACGAGTAACATAAGCCAAAACAAACAAAACCACTATGATATGTATAATATGGAAGCAGGCAATTGAGAAAAATCATGAAATGTCAAGAATCAATTTCAAGAAGCAAGTACATGTGAATTGCTTAAAAAAAAATACAAATGCCAAACTTTCATTATACAAATCAATTGCTTGAAATTTTTAAGTCAAAAGCTGTTCAAATTTTCATTATATAAACCAATTGCTAGGAATTTTGAAGAATACACAAGGCCCTGATAACTATCATCTACCACTCATGGAAATAAGTGCCTGTTTGGTTGAGCTTATATCAGTAGAGCTTTTGTCAATAGAGCTTTTGTCAGTAGAGCTTTTTTGAGAAGAGCTTTTTTAAAAAGTCAGTAGACTGTTTGGCTGTCAATTAAAAAATAGCTTTTTAAAAAGAGCTTCATA